>JAPDOI010001613.1:0-159746 GCA_029168955.1 Aplectana chamaeleonis | reverse complement strand
AAAAGTGCGCTCCACGGACAAACTCGGTTGGCTCCGAAGAGGCACATGCAAGAGGAGTGAGTCGGGCTACGATTTTTTGGTAATCGATGAATGTCGCACCTACCTAAATGTTGGTACCAATTTCATACAAGTTTTGATCAGCCATTCCACAAAGATATCGGGGACACATGCACACACATACACACTTACACACACACATCGGGACATAACTGCTTTAAGTATGAGGATACCGTCCTTCCTCCCCAGGGGGCAGCAGTTCAGGATCTTCCTAGAGTAGATATGTAATAGGAAAACAGCACCACCGGTTGTCAAGATATAACAAAGCAGGAGTACAAATTTAGAAAATTGTAGAGCCGCGACGCCCAACCGCGTCGTGTCGAATAATGTTCGGTTGACCTTTACGTTCTTATACGGGTTCGGCCACGGTGGTTTTCTAAGCCAACTCCTGAGGCCCCCGTCGCCATAGTCGGTGGATCTTCTGGAGTCCCACCAAAGGTCGATACCGCATCGAATTCGTAGAAGACGGGTGCAAAAAAATCAACCCACTGAGTCCGACTGCGACCGTCAGATGCCCACCGCAATCCCCCGGTCGATACTTTGATAGTTCTCATGCGCGTACAAGGGCGGGGCCAATGCACCGACTGAGTCCGACTGAGTCCCACTGAATCCCACAAGAAATCATCCCTCACCCCACCCGGTCGATACGTGGTGTGTTTTTCTACTATTGATTTGGGTGTATTTTTTCGGACCGACTGCGAGCTGCCGGAGTCCCGCCGCATCTCGACTCTCGCACGTCTGCGCTCTGCCCCACACGTAACTGGCTGATACGGAAATGAGATTCAGACATGTTGAAAACACAGAAAAATCAGCCACCAAACACATTCCGATTCACAACTGAAGTGATAATCGTCACTATCAATTGCGTGTTTCGCAGAGGAGTTGGATTTGGCGCTGGGGGCAACCCGGACTCGAAGTGGGACTCAGCAGGTTTTTCCACCCCGGACTCATTTCGGACTCAGTCGGACTCCAGCAGGTTTTTTCGACGAAGTCTGACCGGGGGCCTGACAGGGAACCTTAGGCCCCGGTTATAGTTGGTCGATCAGATGTATCCAGCCCGCTCGATAATCATGAAAGCCTACTGGCCAACAGCCGGATGCGAACTCTGCTCGCAGTTCTCCGCTTTGGAATGAGACTAACTCAAAACCTGCACAGTCAGAAACTACCTTCCATTCCATCTGGGCACTTTCACATCAGTGGAGCGGAGCGGTTTTCCATACTCATTATTTCCAAAAGTTTGGCTTCCTGGCAAAAGTAATGATTTGGCAGTGTTATAACTACAAGAAATATAGAAGTTGACAAAATAAAATAAAAAAACGTCTTGAAATATCTTTGAAATGATTTGGCACAAAATAACCAGAACTAATGAAAAACTGGGAAATGTAGTGAAATAACCAAAACCGGATTTGGCGGTCATTCATAGGCCAACTTTTGATAAGTAGTGACTGGCGTGGAATTAAATTCTACAAGCTTCTCCGTTAAACTTATCAAAGCGAAATCAAGCGCGCATCGAATTTGAGCATTACGTTCACATAGCTTGACCCACCCTGATTTCCGTATTACATCTTCAATGAAACGTTTTACGGTTTCCTTTGCGCGCTTGATTTCGCTTTGATAAGTTTAACGGAGAAGCTTGTAGAATTTAATCCCACGCCAGTCACTATTTATCAAGTTGGCCTATGAATGACCGCCAAATCCGGTTTTGGTTATTTCACTACATTTCCCAGTTTTTCATTAGTTCTGGTTATTTTGTGCCAAATCATTTCAAAGATATTTCAAGACGTTTTTTATTTTATTTTGTCAACTTCTATATTTCTTGTAGTTATAACATTGCCAAATCATTACTTTTGCCAGGAAGCTAAACTTTTGGAAATTTCATATATTTTTACCAAAGGTCCCCTTTCTGACCTGATTTTTGCTTAGCGACTCCCACTCTGGAGAGGAAAAACCGTTTATGAAAGCTTTTCCCTACGGTAAATAATTAAATCATTACCGATCGGTGTGGTCAGACGACTATAACTCCTAAAAATTGTGACCCGCAGACATGAAAAAGGACCCAATCTTTCCTACTGAGGTCCCGCACACTTTCTTTAGCGTCCTGTGCACTCCCACTGGGGCCCGCACACTTTTTACGGCGTCCTGAGAATTCCCACAAGGGGCCCGCACACTTTCTGCGGCGTCTTGCGCACTTCCACTGGGGGCCCGCACACTTTGTACGGCGTCCTGCGCACTCCTCAAATCCTATTCACACCAACCGTCTCAAAGAGGACACAATCCTGGGCGGAAGACTATCATTGGCTGTGTTGATTTTCATTAGTTCATTTTCAAAGTTCAGTGAGCGTCGGATGGTTAACAATAACATGTTTACATGTTCTTACCCATCTTGGCCGTCAATTTTGAGGTTCCGCTAAAATTGAGCTTTCAGCTCTAAAATTGTATTGGAGCTAGCTGCATCCACTTCCCGCCTCCTGCCAAAATTTACTTCCTAGCTAAATTTTTAAGTGTTGCAACAAGATCGTTAATGCCGTCTGATAAAAAGGAGAGGAACAGTTTTTCGACCAAAATCACGCGGTTTTCGCCATTTTTCTCGAGCGCCAAGGAACCAATTCTAACCATGTTTGGTGTGATACCCCAACTTTTTACGCCCTTTCCAATGAAGACAAAACCGCATTTCCACATTCACTCCGAACGCCGATTTCGTAATCGCAGAGTTGCGCGTGGGCGAGTTAAAGCCAAATCTGGTGCGCGCTTCGCGCGCACCACAATTTCGTTTCCGCCGCCCCATTCCTTCGCAGAACAGCCGCCTCGATTCCATGAATTTGATATGAAAATGCTCTGCTGAGAGATAATTCGAGTAGAGATAATTCTAGCAATTTGTTTTCGAATTCAGATGCTGATAAGCAAGTACCATTTATTGCAGAAAAAATCAGTAGGCTGGTAAAGAAGAATAAGGAAGCACTCAAAACAAGGTTGTGTGAATGGCCTCAGCGCGTTACGAAACTGAAAAGCAGCCTGTCAACATGACCTACGTAACAACTCAAGCTTTCTGCACGCCATGCTTGTCATCCTTATACTTTCAAGAAGTTTCGCAAGGTGTTCTCAGACTCCTACGCTAATTCCGATGCATCCAGCACACTATCTCAGACGACTAGCGCAAAGCTCACGACTCTTGCTCATTCTTTGGGGTACCCTGCATGGTTCCTCGGATAGCTACCATCGAGTCTGGGCTCCTGCTCACTCCGGGGTGTCCTGCACAATTTTACGGATGACCAGTTACGGGTCCGAGACTACTAATTACTCTACGGGGTGGTATGCACAACTTCTCGAATGAACAGCAACGGGTCCCAAACACCTGCCCACTATCCGGGCTTCCACGGCGTCCCGTTGGCGTCATCACAAGCCCGAAGCACTTTTCGCGACGTTCCGATGACGTCATCAAAAGCTCGAAGCACTTTCCACGACGTCCCGATGACGTCATCAGAAGTCCGAAGCACTTTCACGACGTCCCGATGACGTCATCAGAAGCCCGAAGCACTTTTCGCGACGTCCCGATGACGTCATCAGAAGCCCAGAAGCACTTTTCACGACGTCTCGATGACGTCATCAGAAGCCCGAAGCACTTTTCGCGACGTCCCGATAATACCATCAGAAGCCCGAAACACTTTTCACGACGTCCCGATGACGTCATCAGAAGCCCGGAAAACTTTTCACGACGTCCCGATGTCGTCATCAGAAGCCCGGAAAACTTTTCACGACGTCCCGATGACGTCATCAGAAGCCCGAAGCACTTTTCACGACGTCCCAATGACGTCATCAGAAGCCCGGAGCACTTTTCGCGACGTTCCGATGACGTCATCAAAAGCTCGAAGCACTTTTCACGACGTCCCGATGACGTCATCAGAAGTCCGAAGCACTTTTCACGACGTCCCGATGACGTCATCAGAAGCCCGGAGCACTTTTCACGACGTCCCGTTGACGTCATCAGAAGCCCGAAGCACTTTTCACGAAGTCCCGATGACGTCATTAAAAGCCTGAAGCACTTTTGCGAAGTCCTGATGACGTCATCAGAAGCCCGAAGCACTTTCACGACGTCCCAATGACGTCATCAGAAGCCCGGAGCACTTTTCGCGACGTTCCGATGACGTCATCAAAAGCTCGAAGCACTTTTCACGACGTCCCGATGACGTCATCAGAAGTCCGAAGCACTTTTCACGACGTCCCGATAATACCATCAGAAGCCCGAAACACTTTTCACGACGTCCCGATGACGTCATCAGAAGCCCGGAAAACTTTTCACGACGTCCCGATGTCGTCATCAGAAGCCCGGAAAACTTTTCACGACGTCCCGATAATACCATCAGAAGCCCGAAACACTTTTCACGACGTCCCGATGACGTCATCAGAAGCCCGAAGAACTTTTCACGACGTCCCGATGACGTCATCAGAAGCCCGAAGCACTTTTTGCGAAGTCCCGATGACGTCATCAGAAGCCCGAAGCACTTTTCACGACGTCCCAATGACGTCATCAGAAGCCCGGAGCACTTTTCGCGACGTTCCGATGACGTCATCAAAAGCTCGAAGCACTTTTCACGACGTCCCGATGACGTCATCAGAAGTCCGAAGCACTTTTCACGACGTTCCGATGACGTCATCAGAAGCCCGAAGCACTTATCACGACGTCCCGTTGACGTCATCAGAAGCCCGAAGCACTTTTCACGACGTCCCGATGACGTCATCAAAAGCCCGAAGCACTTTTTGCGACGTCCCGATAATACCATCAGAAGCCCGAAACACTTTTCACGACGTCCCGATGACGTCGTCAGAAGCCCGAAGAACTTTTCACGACGTCCCGATGACGTCATCAGAAGCCAGAAGCACTTTGCGAAGTCCCGTTGCCGTCATCAGAAGCCCGAAGCACTTTTCACGACGTCCCGATGACGTCATCAGAAGCCCGAAGCACTTTTCACGACGTCCCGATGACGTCATCAGAGCCCGAAGCACTTTTTCGCGACGTCCCGATGACGTCATCAAAAGCCCGAAGCACTTTTCACGACGTCCCGATGACGTCATCAGAAGCCCGAAGCACTTTTCGCGACGTCCCGATCTCGTCATCAGAAGCCCGGAAAACTTTTCGCGACGTCCCGATCTCGTCATCAGAAGCCCGGAAAACTTTTCACGACGTCCCGATGTCGTCATCAGAAGCCCGGAAAACTTTTCACGACGTCCCGATGACGTCATCAGAAGCCCGAAGCACTTTTCACGACGTCCCAATGACGTCATCAGAAGCCCGGAGCACTTTTCGCGACGTTCCGATGACGTCATCAAAAGCTCGAAGCACTTTTCACGACGTCCCGATGACGTCATCAGAAGCCCGAAGCACTTTTCGCGACGTCCCGATCTCGTCATCAGAAGCCCGGAAAACTTTTCACGACGTCCCGATGTCGTCATCAGAAGCCCGGAAAACTTTTCACGACGTCCCGATGACGTCATCAGAAGCCCGGAGCACTTTTCGCGACGTTCCGATGACGTCATCAAAAACTCGAAGCACTTTTCACGACGTCCCGATGACGTCATCAGAAGCCCGAAGCACTTTTCGCGACGTCCCGATGACGTCATCAGAAGCCCGAAGCACTTTTCGCGACGTCCCGATGACGTCATCAGAAGCCCGAAGCACTTTTCGCGACGTCCCGATCTCGTCATCAGAAGCCCGGAAAACTTTTCACGACATCCCGATGTCATCATCAGAAGCCCGGAAAACTTTTCACGACGTCCCGATGACGTCATCAGAAGCCCGAAGCACTTTTCACGACGTCCCAATGACGTCATCACAAGCCCGGAGCACTTTTCGCGACGTTCCGATGACGTCATCAAAAGCTCGAAGCACTTTTCACGACGTCCCGATGACGTCATCAGAAGTCCGAAGCACTTTTCACGACGTTCCGATGACGTCATCAGAAGCCCGAAGCACTTTTCGCGACGTCCCGATGACGTCATCAGAAGCCCGAAGCACTTTTCACGACGTCTCGATGACGTCATCAGAAGCCCGAAGCACTTTTCGCGACGTCCCGATAATACCATCAGAAGCCCGAAACACTTTTCACGACGTCACGATGACGTCATCAGAAGCCCGAAGCACTTTTCGCGACGTCCCGATGACGTCATCAGAAGCCCGAAGAACTTTTCACGACGTCCCGATGACGTCATCAAAAGCCCGAAGCACTTTTTGCGACGTCCCGATAATACCATCAGAAGCCCGAAACACTTTTCACGACGTCCCGATGACGTCATCAGAAGCCCGAAGAACTTTTCACGACGTCCCGATGTCGTCATCAGAAGCCCGGAAAACTTTTCACGACGTCCCGATGACGTCATCAGAAGCCCGAAGCACTTTTCACGACGTCCCAATGACGTCATCAGAAGCCCGGAGCACTTTTCGCGACGTTCCGATGACGTCATCAAAAGCTCGAAGCACTTTTCACGACGTCCCGATGACGTCATCAGAAGCCCGAAGCACTTTTCACGACGTTCCGATGACGTCATCAAAAGCTCGAAGCACTTTTCACGACGTCCCGATGACGTCATAAAAAGCTCGAAGCACTTTTCACGACGTCCCGATGACGTCATCAGAAGCCAGAAGCACTTTTCGCGACGTCCCGATCTCGTCATCAGAAGCCCGGAAAACTTTTCACGACGTCCCGATGTCGTCATCAGAAGCCCGGAAAACTTTTCACGACGTCCCGATGACGTCATCAGAAGCCCGGAGCACTTTTCGCGACGTTCCGATGACGTCATCAAAAACTCGAAGCACTTTTCACGACGTCCCGATGACGTCATCAGAAGCCCGAAGCACTTTTCGCGACGTCCCGATGACGTCATCAGAAGCCCGAAGCACTTTTCGCGACGTCCCGATGACGTCATCAGAAGCCCGAAGCACTTTCCGCCACGTCCCGCCCTCGTCATCAGACGCCCGGAAAACTGTTCACGCCATCCCGATGTCATCATCAGAAGCCCGGAAAACTTTTCCCGACGTCCCGATGACGTCACCAGAAGCCCGAAGCACTTTTCACGACGTCCCAATGACGTCATCACAAGCCCGGAGCACTTTTCGCGACGTTCCGATGACGTCATCAAAAGCTCGAAGCACTTTTCACGACGTCCCGATGACGTCATCAGAAGTCCGAAGCACTTTTCACGACGTTCCGATGACGTCATCAGAAGCCCGAAGCACTTTTCGCGACGTCCCGATGACGTCATCAGAAGCCCGAAGCACTTTTCACGACGTCTCGATGACGTCATCAGAAGCCCGAAGCACTTTTCGCGACGTCCCGATAATACCATCAGAAGCCCGAAACACTTTTCACGACGTCCCGATGACGTCATCAGAAGCCCGAAGAACTTTTCACGACGTCCCGATGACGTCATCAAAAGCCCGAAGCACTTTTTGCGACGTCCCGATAATACCATCAGAAGCCCGAAACACTTTTCACGACGTCCCGATGACGTCATCAGAAGCGCGAAGAACTTTTCACGACGTCCCGATGTCGTCATCAGAAGCCCGGAAAACTTTTCACGACGTCCCGATGACGTCATCAGAAGCCCGAAGCACTTTTCACGACGTCCCAATGACGTCATCAGAAGCCCGGAGCACTTTTCGCGACGTTCCGATGACGTCATCAAAAGCTCGAAGCACTTTTCACGACGTCCCGATGACGTCATCAGAAGCCCGAAGCACTTTTCGCGACGTCCCGATCTCGTCATCAGAAGCCCGGAAAACTTTTCACGACGTCTCGATGACGTCATCAGAAGCCCGAAGCACTTTTCGCGACGTCCCGATCTCGTCATCAGAAGCCCGGAAAACTTTTCACGACATCCCGATGTCGTCATCAGAAGTCCGAAGCACTTTTCACGACGTTCCGATGACGTAATCAGAAGCCCGAAGCACTTTTCGCGATGTCCCGATGACGTCATCAGAAGCCCGAAGCACTTTTCACGACGTCTCGATGACGTCATCAGAAGCCCGAAGCACTTTTCGCGACGTCCCGATAATACCATCAGAAGCCCGAAACACTTTTCACGACGTCCCGATGACGTCATCAGAAGCCCGGAAAACTTTTCACGACGTCCCGATGTCGTCATCAGAAGCCCGAAGCACTTTTCACGACGTTCCGATGACGTCATCAGAAGCCCGAAGCACTTATCACGACGTCCCGTTGACGTCATCAGAAGCCCGAAGCACTTTTCACGACGTCCCGATGACGTCATCAAAAGCCCGAAGCACTTTTTGCGACGTCCCGATGACGTCATCAGAAGCCCGAAGCACTTTTCACGACGTCTCGATGACGTCATCAGAAGCCCGAAGCACTTTTCGCGACGTCCCGATAATACCATCAGAAGCCCGAAACGCTTTTCACGACGTCCCGATGACGTCATCAGAAGCCCGGAAAACTTTTCACGACGTCCCGATGTCGTCGTCAGAAGCCCGGAAAACTTTTCACGACGTCCCGATGACGTCATCAGAAGCCCGAAGCACTTTTCGCGACGTCCCGATAATACCATCAGAAGCCCGAAACACTTTTCACGACGTCCCGATGACGTCATCAGAAGCCCGGAAAACTTTTCACGACGTCCCGATGTCGTCAACAGAAGCCCGGAAACCTTTCCACGACGTCCCGATGACGTCATCAGAAGCCCGAAACACTTTTCCCGACGTCCCAATGACGTCATCAGAAGTCCGAAGCACTTTTCACGACGTTCCGATGACGTCATCAGAAGCCCGAAGCACTTATCACGACGTCCCGTTGACGTCATCAAAAGCCCGAAGCACTTTTCACGACGTCCCGATGACGTCATCAGGAGCCCTAAGCACTTTTGCGACGTCCCGATAATACCATCAGAAGCCCGAAACACTTTTCACGACGTCCCGATGACGTCATCAGAAGCCCGAAGAACTTTTCACGACGTCCCGATGACGTCATCAGAAGCCCGGAAGCACTTTTCGCGAAGTCCCGATGACGTCATCAGAAGCCCGGAAGCACTTTTCACGACGTCCCGATGACGTCATCAGAAGCCCGAAGCACTTTTCACGACGTCCCGATGACATCATCAGAAGCCCGAAGCACTTTTCGCGACGTCCCGATGACGTCATCAGAAGCCCGAAGCACTTTTCACGACGTCCCGATGACGTCATCAGAAGCCCGGAAGCACTTTTCGCGACATCCCGATCTCGTCATCAGAAGCCCGGAAAACTTTCACGACGTCCCGATGTCGTCATCAGAAGCCCGAAACTTTTCACGACGTCCCGATGACGTCATCAGAAGCCCGAAGCACTTTTCACGACGTCTCGATGACGTCATCAGAAGCCCGAAGCACTTTTCGCGACGTCCCGATCTCGTCATCAGAAGCCCGGAAAACTTTTCACGACGTCCCGATGTCGTCATCAGAAGCCCGTAAAACTTTTCACGACGTCCCGATGACGTCATCAGAAGCCCGAAGCACTTTTCACGACGTTCCGATGACGTCATCAAAAGCTCGAAGCACTTTTCACGACGTCCCGATGACGTCATCAGAAGCCCGAAGCACTTTTCGCGACGTCCCGATGACGTCATCAGAAGCCCAGAAGCACTTTTCACGGCGTCTCGATGACGTCATCAAAAGCTCGAAGCACTTTTCACGACGTCCAGATGACGTCATCAGAAGCCCGAAGCACTTTTCGCGACGTCCCGATCTCGTCATCAGAAGCCCGGAAAACTTTTCACGACGTCCCGATGTCGTCATCAGAAGCCCGAAGCACTTTTCACGACGTCCCGATGACGTCATCAAAAGCCCGAAGCCCTTTTCGCGACGTCCCGATCTCGTCATCAGAAGCCCGGAAAACTTTTCACGACGTCCCGATGTCGTCATCAGAAGCCCGGAAAACTTTTCACGACGTCCCGATGACGTCATCAGAAGCCCGAAGCACTTTTCACGACGTCTCGATGGCGTCATCAGAAGCCCGAAGCACTTTTCGCGACGTCCCGATGACGTCATCAGAAGCCCGAAGCACTTTTCGCGAAGTCCCGATGACGTCATCAGAAGCCCGAAGCACTTTTCACGACGTCCCGATGACGTCATCAGAAGCCCGAAGCACTTTTCGCGACGTCCCGATCTCGTCATCAGAAGCCCGGAAAACTTTTCACGACATCCCGATGTCGTCATCAGAAGCCCGGAAAACTTTTCACGACGTCCCGATGACGTCAACAGAAGCTCGAAGCACTTTTCACGACGTCCCGATGACGTCATCAGAAGTCCGAAGCACTTTTCACGACGTTCCGATGACGTCATCAGAAGCCCGAAGCACTTTTCGCGACGTCCCGATGACGTCATCAGAAGCCCGAAGCACTTTTCACGACGTCTCGATGACGCCATCAGAAGCCCGAAGCACTTTTCGCGACGTCCCGATAATACCATCAGAAGCCCGAAACACTTTTCACGACGTCCCGATGACGTCATCAGAAGCCCGAAGAACTTTCACGACGTCTCGATGACGTCATCAGAAGCCCGAAGCACTTTTCGCGACGTCCCGATAATACCATCAGAAGCCCGAAACACTTTTTCACGACGTCCTGATGACGTCATCAGAAGCCCGGAAAACTTTTCACGACGTCCCGATGTCGTCATCAGAAGCCCGGAAAACGTTTCACGACGTCCCGATGACGTCATCAGAAGCCCGAAGCACTTTTCACGACGTCCCAATGACGTCATCAGAAGCCCGGAGCACTTTTCGCGACGTTCCGATGACGTCATCAAAAGCTCGAAGCACTTTTCACGACGTCCCGATGACGTCATCAGAAGTCCGAAGCACTTTTCGCGACGTCCCGATAATACCATCAGAAGCCCGAAACACTTTTCACGACGTCCCGATGACGTCAAAGCCCGAAGAACTTTTCACGACGTCTCGATGACGTCATCAGAAGCCCGAAGCACTTTTCGCGACGTCCCGATAATACCATCAGAAGCCCGAAACACTTTTCACGACGTCCCGATGACGTCATCAGAAGCCCGGAAAACTTTTCACGACGTCCCGATGTCGCTCATCAGAAGCCCGGAAGCACTTTCTTCACGACGTCATGATGACGTCATCAGAAGCCCGAAGCACTTTTCACGACGTTCCGATGACGTCATCAGAAGCCCGAAGCACTTATCACGACGTCCCGTTGACGTCATCAGAAGCCCGAAGCACTTTTCACGACGTCCCGATGACGTCATCAAAAGCCCGAAGCACTTTTTGCGACGTCCCGATGACGTCATCAGAAGCCCGAAGCACTTTTCACGACGTCTCGATGACGTCATCAGAAGCCCGAAGCACTTTTCGCGACGTCCCGATAATACCATCAGAAGCCCGAAACACTTTTCACGACGTCCCGATGACGTCATCAGAAGCCCGGAAAACTTTTCACGACGTCCCGATGTCGTCATCAGAAGCCCGGAAAACTTTTCACGACGTCCCGATGACGTCATCAGAAGCCCGAAGCACTTTTCGCGACGTCCCGATAATACCATCAGAAGCCCGAAACACTTTTCACGACGTCCCGATGACGTCATCAGAAGCCCGGAAAACTTTTCACGACGTCCCGATGTCGTCATCAGAAGCCCGGAAAACTTTTCACGACGTCCCGATGACGTCATCAGAAGCCCGAAGCACTTTTCACGACGTCCCAATGACGTCATCAGAAGTCCGAAGCACTTTTCACGACGTTCCGATGACGTCATCAGAAGACCGAAGCACTTATCACGACGTCCCGTTGACGTCATCAGAAGCCCGAAGCACTTTTCACGACGTCCCGATGACGTCATCAAAAGCCCGAAGCACTTTTTGCGACGTCCCGATAATACCATCAGAAGCCCGAAACACTTTTCATGACGTCCCGATGACGTCATCAGAAGCCCGAAGCACTTTTCACGACATCCCAATGACGTCATCAGAAACCCGAAGCCCTTCTCGCGACGTCCCGACGACGTCATCAGAAGCCCGAAGCACTTTTCACGACGTCCCGATGACGTCATCAGAAGCCCGAAGCACTTTTCACGACGTCACGATGACGTCATCAGAAGCCCGAAGCACTTTTCGCGACGTCCCGATGACGTCATCAGAAGCCCGAAGCACTTTTCACGACATCCCAATGACGTCATCAGAAACCCGAAGCCCTTCTCGCGACGTCCCGACGACGTCATCAGAAGCCCGAAGCACCTTTCACGACGTACCAATGACGTCATCAGAAGCCCGAAGCACTTTTCACGACGTCCCGATGACGTCATCAGAAGCCCGAAGCACTTTTCACGACGTCACGATGACGTCATCAGAAGCCCGAAGCACTTTTCGCGACGTCCCGATGACGTCATCAGAAGCCCGGAAACTTTTCACGACGTCCCGATGTCGTCATCAGAAGCCCGAAAACTTTTCACGACGTCCCGATGACGTCATCAGAAGCCCGAAGCACTTTTCACGACGTTCCGATGACGTCATCAAAAGCCCGGAAGCACTTTTCACGACGTCCCGATGACGTCATCAGAAGCCCGAAGCACTTTTCGCGACGTCCCGATGACGTCATCAGAAGCCCGAAGCACTTTTCACGGCGTCTCGATGACGTCATCAGAAGCTCGGAAGCACTTTTCACGACGTCCAGATGACGTCATCAGAAGCCCGAAGCACTTTTCGCGACGTCCCGATCTCGTCATCAGAAGCCCGGAAAAACTTTTCACGACGTCCCGATGTCGTCATCAGAAGCCCGGAAAACTTTTCGCGAAGTCCCGATGACGTCATCAGAAGCCCGAAGCACTTTTCACGACGTCCCGATGACGTCATCAGAAGCCCGAAGCACTTTTCACGACGTTCCGATGACGTCATCAAAAGCTCGAAGCACTTTTCACGACGTCCCGATGACGTCATCAGAACCCCCAAGCACTTTCGCGACGTCCCGATGACGTCATCAGAAGCCCGGAAGCACTTTTCACGGCGTCTCGATGACGTCATCAAAAGCTCGAAGCACTTTTCACGACGTCCAGATGACGTCATCAGAAGCCCGAAGCACTTTTCGCGACGTCCCGATCTCGTCATCAGAAGCCCGGAAAACTTTTCACGACGTCCCAATGTCGTCATCAGAAGCCCGAAGCACTTTTCACGACGTCCCGATGACGTCATCAAAAGCCCGAAGCACTTTTTGCGACGTCCCGATAATACCATCAGAAGCCCGAAACACTTTTCACGACGTCCCGATGACGTCATCAGAAGCCCGAAGAACTTTTCACGACGTCCCGATGACGTCATCAGAAGCCCGAAGCACTTTTCGCGAAGTCCCGATGACGTCATCAGAAGCCCGAAGCACTTTTCACGACGTCCCGATGACGTCATCAGAAGCCCGAAGCACTTTTCACGACGTCCCGATGACGTCATCAGAAGCCCGGAGCACTTTTCGCGACGTCCCGATCTCGTCATCAGATGCCCGACGCACTTTTCACGACGTCCCGATGACGTCATCACAAGCCCGAAGCACTTTTCACGACGTCCCGATCTCGTCATCAGAAGCCCGGAACACTTTTCACGACGTCCCGATGTCGTCATCAGAAGCCCGGAAAACTTTTCACGACGTCCCGATGACGTCATCAGAAGCCCGAAGCACTTTTCACGACGTCCCGATGACGTCATCAAAAGCCCGAAGCACTTTTTGCGACGTCCCGATGACGTCATCAGAAGCCCGGAAGCACTTTTCACGACGTCCCGATGACGTCATCAGAAGCCCGAAAACTTTTCACGACGTCCCGATGACGTCATCAGAAGCCCGAAGCACTTTTCACGACGTTCCCGATGACGTCATCAGAAGCTCGAAGCACTTTTCACGACGTCCCGATGACGTCATCAGAAGCCCGAAGCACTTTTTGCGACGTCCCGATAATACCATCAGAAGCCCGAAACACTTTTCACGACGTCCCGATGACGTCATCAGAAGCCCGAAGAACTTTTCACGACGTCCCGATGACGTCATCAGAAGCCCGAAGCACTTTTCGCGAAGTCCCGATGACGTCATCAGAAGCCCGAAGCACTTTTCACGACGTCCCGATGACGTCATCAGAAGCCCGAAGCACTTTTCACGACGTCCCGATGACGTCATCAGAAGCCCGAAGCACTTTTCGCGACGTCCCGATGACGTCATCAGAAGCCCGAAGCACTTTTCACGACGTCCCGATGACGTCATCAGAAGCCCGAAGCACTTTTCGCGACGTCCCGATCTCGTCATCAGAAGCCCGGAAAACTTTTCACGACGTCCCGATGTCGTCATCAGAAGCCCGGAAAACTTTTCACGACGTCCCGATGACGTCATCAGAAGCCCGAAGCACTTTTCACGACGTCTCGATGACGTCATCAGAAGCCCGAAGCACTTTTCGCGACGTCCCGATCTCGTCATCAGAAGCCCGGAAAACTTTTCACGACGTCCCGATGTCGTCATCAGAAGCCCGGAAAACTTTTCACGACGTCCCGATGACGTCATCAGAAGCCCGAAGCACTTTTCACGACGTTCCGATGACGTCATCAAAAGCTCGAAGCACTTTTCACGACGTCCCGATGACGTCATCAGAAGCCCGAAGCACTTTTCGCGACGTCCCGATGACGTCATCAGAAGCCTGGAAGCACTTTTCACGGCGTCTCGATGACGTCATCAAAAGCCCGAAGCACTTTTCACGACGTCAGATGACGTCATCAGAAGCCCGAAGCACTTTTCGCGACGTCCCGCCCCCGGCACCAGAAGCCCGAAAAACTTTTCACGACGTCCCGATGTCGTCATCAGAAGCCCGGAAAACTTTTCACCACGTCCCGATGACGTCATCAGAAGCCCGAAGCACTTTTCACGACGTCCCAATGACGTCATCAGAAGCCCGGAGCACTTTTCGCGACGTTCCGATGACGTCATCAAAAGCTCGAAGCACTTTTCACGACGTCCCGATGACGTCATCAGAAGCCCGAAGCACTTTTCGCGACGATCTCGTCATCAGAAGCCCGGAAAACTTTTCACGACGTCTCGATGCCATCATCAGAAGCCCGAAGCACTTTTCGCGACGTCCCGATCTCGTCATCAGAAGCCCGGAAAACTTTTCACGACATCCCGATGTCGTCATCAGAAGCCCGGGAAACTTTTCACGACGTCCCGATGACGTCAACAGAAGCTCGAAGCACTTTTCACGACGTCCCGATGACGTCATCAGAAGTCCGAAGCACTTTTCACGACGTTCCGATGACGTCATCAGAAGCCCGAAGCACTTTTCACGACGTCTCGATGACGTCATCAGAAGCCCGAAGCACTTTTCGCGACGTCCCGATAATACCATCAGAAGCCCGAAACACTTTTCACGACGTCCCGATGACGTCATCAGAAGCCCGAAGAACTTTTCACGACGTCTCGATGACGTCATCAGAAGCCCGAAGCACTTTTCGCGACGTCCCGATAATACCATCAGAAGCCCGAAACACTTTTCACGACGTCCCGATGACGTCATCAGAAGCCCGAAGAACTTTTCACGACGTCCCGATGTCGTCATCAGAAGCCCGGAAAACTTTTCACGACGTCCCGACGACGTCATCAGAAGCCCGAAACACCTTTCACGACGTACCAATGACGTCATCAGAAGCCCGAAGCACTTTTCACGACGTCCCGATGACGTCATCAGAAGCCCGAAGCACTTTTCACGACGTCACGATGACGTCATCAGAAGCCCGAAGCACTTTTCGCGACGTCCCGATGACGTCATCAGAAGCCCGAAGCACTTTTCACGACGTCCCGATGACGTCATCAGAAACCCGAAGAACTTTTCGCGACGTCCCGATCTCGTCATCAGAAGCCCGGAAAACTTTTCACGACGTCCCGATGTCGTCATCAGAAGCCCGGAAAACTTTTCACGACGTCCCGATGACGTCATCAGAAGCCCGAAGCACTTTTCACGACGTCTCGATGACGTCATCAGAAGCCCGAAGCACTTTTCGCGACGTCCCGATCTCGTCATCAGAAGCCCGGAAAACTTTTCACGACGTCCCGATGTCGTCATCAGAAGCCCGGAAAACTTTTCACGACGTCCCGATGATTTCATCAGAAGCCCGAAGCACTTTTCACGACGTTCCGATGACGTCATCAAAAGCTCGAAGCACTTTTCACGACGTCCCGATGACGTCATCAAAAGCCCGAAGCACTTTTCGCGACGTCCCGATGACGTCATCAGAAGCCCGAAGCACTTTTCACGGCGTCTCGATGACGTCATCAAAAGCTCGAAGCACTTTTCACGACGTCCAGATGACGTCATCAGAAGCCCGAAGCACTTTTCGCGACGTCCCGATCTCGTCATCAGAAGCCCGGAAAACTTTTCACGACGTCCCGATGTCGTCATCAGAAGCCCGAAGCACTTTTCGCGACGTCCCGATCTCGTCATCAGAAGCCCGGAAAACTTTTCACGACGTCCCGATGTCGTCATCAGAAGCCCGGAAAACTTTTCACGACGTCCCGATGAAGTCATCAGAAGCCCGAAGCACTTTTCACGACGTTCCGATGACGTCATCAAAAGCTCGAAGCACTTTTCACGACGTCCCGATGACGTCATCAGAAGCCCGAAGCACTTTTCGCGACGTCCCGATGAAGTCATCAGAAGCCCGAAGCACTTTTCACGGCGTCTCGATGACGTCATCAAAAGCTCGAAGCACTTTTCACGACGTCCAGATGACGTCATCAGAAGCCCGAAGCACTTTTCGCGACGTCCCGATCTCGTCATCAGAAGCCCGGAAAACTTTTCACGACGTCCCGATGTCGTCATCAGAAGCCCGGAAACTTTTCACGACGTCCCGATGACGTCATCAGAAGCCCGAAGCACTTTCACGACGTCCCAATGACGTCATCAGAAGCCCGGAGCACTTTTCGCGACGTTCCGATGACGTCATCAAAAGCTCGAAGCACTTTTCACGACGTCCCGATGACGTCATCAGAAGCCCGAAGCACTTTTCGCGACGTCCCGATCTCGTCATCAGAAGCCCGGAAAACTTTTCACGACGTCTCGATGACGTCATCAGAAGCCCGAAGCACTTTTCGCGACGTCCCGATCTCGTCATCAGAAGCCCGGAAAACTTTTCACGACATCCCGATGTCGTCATCAGAAGCCCGGAAAACTTTTCACGACGTCCCGATGACGTCATCAGAAGCTCGAAGCACTTTTCACGACGTCCCGATGACGTCATCAGAAGTCCGAAGCACTTTTCACGACGTTCCGATGACGTCATCAGAAGCCCGAAGCACTTTTCACGACGTCTCGATGACGTCATCAGAAGCCCGAAGCACTTTTCGCGACGTCCCGATAATACCATCAGAAGCCCGAAACACTTTTCACGACGTCCCGATGACGTCATCAGAAGCCCGAAGAACTTTTCACGACGTCTCGATGACGTCATCAGAAGCCCGAAGCACTTTTCGCGACGTCCCGATAATACCATCAGAAGCCCGAAACACTTTTCACGACGTCCCGATGACGTCATCAGAAGCCCGGAAAACTTTTCACGACGTCCCGATGTCGTCATCAGAAGCCCGGAAAACGTTTCACGACGTCCCGACGACGTCATCAGAAGCCCGAAGCACCTTTCACGACGTACCAATGACGTCATCAGAAGCCCGAAGCACTTTTCACGACGTGCCGATGACGTCATCAGAAGCCCGAAGCACTTTTCACGACGTCACGATGACGTCATCAGAAGCCCGAAGCACTTTTCGCGACGTCCCGATGACGTCATCAGAAGCCCGAAGCACTTTTCACGACGTCCCGATGACGTCATCAGAAGCCCGAAGCACTTTTCGCGACGTCCCGATCTCGTCATCAGAAGCCCGGAAAACTTTTCACGACGTCCCGATGTCGTCATCAGAAGCCCGAAGCACTTTTCGCGACGTCCCGATCTCGTCATCAGAAGCCCGGAAAACTTTTCACGACGTCCCGATGTCGTCATCAGAAGCCCGGAAAACTTTTCACGACGTCCCGATGACGTCATCAGAAGCCCGAAGCACTTTTCACGACGTTCCGATGACGTCATCAAAAGCTCGAAGCACTTTTCACGACGTCCCGATGACGTCATCAGAAGCCCGAAGCACTTTTCGCGACGTCCCGATGACGTCATCAGAAGCCCGAAGCACTTTTCACGGCGTCTCGATGACGTCATCAAAAGCTCGAAGCACTTTTCACGACGTCCAGATGACGTCATCAGAAGCCCGAAGCACTTTTCGCGACGTCCCGATCTCGTCATCAGAAGCCCGGAAAACTTTTCACGACGTCCCGATGTCGTCATCAGAAGCCCGGAAAACTTTTCACGACGTCCCGATGACGTCATCAGAAGCCCGAAGCACTTTTCACGACGTCCCAATGACGTCATCAGAAGCCCGGAGCACTTTTCGCGACGTTCCGATGACGTCATCAAAAGCTCGAAGCACTTTTCACGACGTCCCGATGACGTCATCAGAAGCCCGAAGCACTTTTCGCGACGTCCCGATCTCGTCATCAGAAGCCCGGAAAACTTTTCACGACGTCTCGATGACGTCATCAGAAGCCCGAAGCACTTTCGCGACGTCCCGATCTCGTCATCAGAAGCCCGGAAAACTTTTCACGACATCCCGATGTCGTCATCAGAAGCCCGGAAAACTTTTCACGACGTCCCGATGACGTCATCAGAAGCTCGAAGCACTTTTCACGACGTCCCGATGACGTCATCAGAAGTCCGAAGCACTTTTCACGACGTTCCGATGACGTCATCAGAAGCCCGAAGCACTTTTCACGACGTCTCGATGACGTCATCAGAAGCCCGAAGCACTTTTTCGCGAGTCCCGATAATACCATCAGAAGCCCGAAACACTTTTCACGACGTCCCGATGACGTCATCAGAAGCCCGAAGAACTTTTCACGACGTCTCGATGACGTCATCAGAAGCCCGAAGCACTTTTCGCGACGTCCCGATAATACCATCAGAAGCCCGAAACACTTTTCACGACGTCCCGATGACGTCATCAGAAGCCCGGAAAACTTTTCACGACGTCCCGATGTCGTCATCAGAAGCCCGGAAAACGTTTCACGACGTCCCGATGACGTCATCAGAAGCCCGAAGCACTTTTCACGACGTCCCAATGACGTCATCAGAAGCCCGGAGCACTTTTCACGACGTCCCGATGACGTCATCAGAAGCCCGAAGCACTTTTCACGACGTCACGATGACGTCATCAGAAGCCCGAAGCACTTTTCGCGACGTCCCGATGACGTCATCAGAAGCCCGAAGCACTTTTCACGACGTCCCGATGACGTCATCAGAAGCCCGAAGCACTTTTCGCGACGTCCCGATCTCGTCATCAGAAGCCCGGAAAACTTTTCACGACGTCCCGATGTCGTCATCAGAAGCCCGGAAAACTTTTCACGACGTCCCGATGACGTCATCAGAAGCCCGAAGCACTTTTCACGACGTCTCGATGACGTCATCAGAAGCCCGAAGCACTTTTCGCGACGTCCCGATCTCGTCATCAGAAGCCCGGAAAACTTTTCACGACGTCCCGATGACGTCATCAGAAGCCCGAAGCACTTTTCACGACGTTCCGATGACGTCATCAAAAGCTCGAAGCACTTTAACGACGTCCCGATGACGTCATCAAAAGCCCGAAGCCCTTTTCGCGACGTCCCGATGACGTCATCAGAAGCCCGAAGCACTTTTCACGGCGTCTCGATGACGTCATCAAAAGCTCGAAGCACTTTTCACGACGTCCAGATGACGTCATCAGAAGCCCGGAAGCACTTTTCGCGACGTCCCGATCTCGTCATCAGAAGCCCGGAAAACTTTTCACGACGTCCCGATGTCGTCATCAGAAGCCCGGAAAACTTTCACGACCTCCCGATGACGTTTTCAGAAGCCCGAAGCGCTTTTCACGACGTCCTCACGACGTCATTAGAAGCTCGAAGCGCCTTTCACGACGTTCCGATGACGTCATCAGAAGCTCGAAGCACTCTTCACGACGTCCCAATGATGTCATCAGGAGCGCGAAGCACTTTTCCCGACGTCTCCATGACGTCATCAGAAGCTCGAAGCACTTTTCACGGCGTCTCGATGACGTCATCAAAAGCTCGAAGCACTTTTCACGACGTCCAGATGACGTCATCAGAAGCCCGAAGCACTTTTCGCGACGTCCCGATCTCGTCATCAGAAGCCCGGAAAACTTTTCACGACGTCCCAATGTCGTCATCAGAAGCCCGAAGCACCTTTCACGACGTCCCGATGACGTCATCAAAAGCCCGAAGCACTTTTTGCGACGTCCCGATAATACCATCAGAAGCCCGAAACACTTTTCACGACGTCCCGATGACGTCATCAGAAGCCCGAAGAACTTTTCACGACGTCCCGATGACGTCATCAGAAGCCCGAAGCACTTTTCGCGAAGTCCCGATGACGTCATCAGAAGCCCGAAGCACTTTTCACGACGTCCCGATGACGTCATCAGAAGCCCGAAGCTCTTTTCACGACGTCCCGATCTCGTCATCAGAAGCCCGGAAAACTTTTCACGACGTCCCGATGTCGTCATCAGAAGCCCGGAAAACTTTTCACGACGTCCCGATGACGTCATCAGAAGCCCGAAGCACTTTTCACGACGTCTCGATGACGTCATCAGAAGCCCGAAGCACTTTTCGCGACGTCCCGATCTCGTCATCAGAAGCCCGGAAAACTTTTCACGACGTCCCGATGTCGTCATCAGAAGCCCGGAAAACTTTTCACGACGTCCCGATGACGTCATCAGAAGCCCGAAGCACTTTTCACGACGTTCCGATGACGTCATCAAAAGCTCGAAGCACTTTTCACGACGTCCCGATGACGTCATCAGAAGCCCGAAGCACTTTTCGCGACGTCCCGATGACGTCATCAGAAGCCCGAAGCACTTTTCACGGCGTCTCGATGACGTCATCAAAAGCTCGAAGCACTTTTCACGACGTCCAGATGACGTCATCAGAAGCCCGAAGCACTTTTCGCGACGTCCCGATCTCGTCATCAGAAGCCCGGAAAACTTTTCACGACGTCCCGATGTCGTCATCAGAAGCCCGGAAAACTTTTCACGACGTCCCGATGACGTCATCAGAAGCCCGAAGCACTTTTCACGACGTCCCAATGACGTCATCAGAAGCCCGGAGCACTTTTCGCGACGTTCCGATGACGTCATCAAAAGCTCGAAGCACTTTTCACGACGTCCCGATGACGTCATCAGAAGCCCGAAGCACTTTTCGCGACGTCCCGATCTCGTCATCAGAAGCCCGGAAAACTTTTCACGACGTCTCGATGACGTCATCAGAAGCCCGAAGCACTTTTCGCGACGTCCCGATCTCGTCATCAGAAGCCCGGAAAACTTTTCACGACATCCCGATGTCGTCATCAGAAGCCCGAAGCACTTTTCACGACGTCTCGATGACGTCATCAGAAGCCCGAAGCACTTTTCGCGACGTCCCGATAATACCATCAGAAGCCCGAAACACTTTTCACGACGTCCCGATGACGTCATCAGAAGCCCGAAGAACTTTTCACGACGTCTCGATGACGTCATCAGAAGCCCGAAGCACTTTTCGCGACGTCCCGATAATACCATCAGAAGCCCGAAACACTTTTCACGACGTCCCGATGACGTCATCAGAAGCCCGGAAAACTTTTCACGACGTCCCGATGTCGTCATCAGAAGCCCGGAAAACGTTTCACGACGTCCCGATGACGTCATCAGAAGCCCGAAGCACTTTTCACGACGTCCCAATGACGTCATCAGAAGCCCGGAGCACTTTTCGCGACGTTCCGATGACGTCATCAAAAGCTCGAAGCACTTTTCACGACGTCCCGATGACGTCATCAGAAGTCCGAAGCACTTTTCGCGACGTCCCGATAATACCATCAGAAGCCCGAAACACTTTTCACGACGTCCCGATGACGTCAAAGCCCGAAGCACTTTTCGCGACGTCCCGATCTCGTCATCAGAAGCCCGGAAAACTTTTCACGACGTCCCGATGACGTCATCAGAAGCTCGAAGCACTTTTCACGACGTCCCGATGACGTCATCAGAAGTCCGAAGCACTTTTCACGACGTTCCGATGACGTCATCAGAAGCCCGAAGCACTTTTCACGACGTTCCGATGACGTCATCAGAAGCCCGAAGCACTTTTCACGACGTCCCGATGACGTCAAAGCCCGAAGCACTTTTCGCGACGTCCCGATCTCGTCATCAGAAGCCCGGAAAACTTTTCACGACGTCCCGATGACGTCATCAGAAGCTCGAAGCACTTTTCACGACGTCCCGATGACGTCATCAGAAGTCCGAAGCACTTTTCACGACGTCCCGATGACGTCATCAGAAGCTCGAAGCACTTTTCACGACGTTCCGATGACGTCATCAGAAGCTCGAAGCACTTTTCACGACGTCCCGATGACGTCATCAGAAGTCCGAAGCACTTTTCACGACGTTCCGATGACGTCATCAGAAGTCCGAAGCACTTTTCGCGACGTCCCGATAATACCATCAGAAGCCCGAAACACTTTTCACGACGTCCTGATGACGTCAACAGAAGCCCGAAGCACTTTTCGCGACGTCCCGATCTCGTCATCAGAAGCCCGGAAAACTTTTCACGACGTCCCGATGACGTCATCAGAAGCCCGAAGCACTTTTCACGACGTCCCGATGACGTCATCAGAAGCCCGACGCACTTTCACGACGTCCCGATGACGTCATCAGAAGCCCGAAGCACTTTTCACGACGTCCCGATGACGTCATCAGAAGCCCGGAAGCACTTTTCACGACGTCCCGATGACGTCATCAGAAGCCCGAAGAACTTTCACGACGTCTCGATGACGTCATCAGAAGCCCGAAGCACTTTTCGCGACGTCCCGATAATACCATCAGAAGCCCGAAACACTTTTCACGACGTCCCGATGACGTCATCAGAAGCCCGGAAAACTTTTCACGACGTCCCGATGTCGTCATCAGAAGCCCGGAAAACGTTTCACGACGTCCCGATGACGTCATCAGAAGCCCGAAGCACTTTTCACGACGTCCCAATGACGTCATCAGAAGCCCGGAGCACTTTTCGCGACGTTCCGATGACGTCATCAAAGCTCGAAGCACTTTTCACGACGTCCCGATGACGTCATCAGAAGTCCGAAGCACTTTTCGCGACGTCCCGATAATACCATCAGAAGCCCGAAACACTTTTCACGACGTCCCGATGACGTCAAAGCCCGAAGAACTTTTCACGACGTCTCGATGACGTCATCAGAAGCCCGAAGCACTTATCGCGACGTCCCGATAATACCATCAGAAGCCCGAAACACTTTTCACGACGTCCCGATGACGTCATCAGAAGCCCGGAAAACTTTTCACGACGTCCCGATGTCGTCATCAGAAGCCCGGAAAACTTTTCACGACGTCCCGATGACGTCATCAGAAGCCCGAAGCACTTTTCACGACGTTCCCATGACGTCATCAGAAGCCCGAAGCACTTATCACGACGTCCCGTTGGCGTCATCAGGAGCCCGGAAGCACTTTTCACGACGTCCCGATGACGTCATCAGAAGCCCGAAGCACTTTTTGCGACGTCCCGATGACGTCATCAGAAGCCCGAAGCACTTTTCACGACGTTCCGATGACGTCATCAGAAGCCCGAAGCACTTATCACGACGTCCCGTTGACGTCATCAGAAGCCCGAAGCACTTTTCACGACGTCCCGATGACGTCATCAAAAGCCCGAAGCACTTTTTGCGACGTCCCGATGACGTCATCAGAAGCCCGAAACACTTTTCACGACGTCCCGATGACGTCATCAGAAGCCCGGAAAACTTTTCACGACGTCCCGATGTCGTCATCAGAAGCCCGGAAAACTTTTCACGACGTCCCGATGACGTCATCAGAAGCCCGAAGCACTTTTCGCGACGTCCCGATAATACCATCAGAAGCCCGAAACACTTTTCACGACGTCCCGATGACGTCATCAGAAGCCCGAAGAACTTTTCACGACGTCCCGATGACGTCATCAGAAGCCCGAAGCACTTTTCGCGAAGTCCCGATGACGTCATCAGAAGCCCGAAGCACTTTTCACGACGTCCCGATGACGTCATCAGAAGCCCGAAGCACTTTTCACGACGTCCCGATGACGTCATCAGAAGCCCGAAGCACTTTTCACGACGTCCCGATGACGTCATCAGAAGCCCGAAGCACTTTTCGCGACGTCCCGATGTCGTCATCAGAAGCCCGGAAAACTTTTCACGACCTCCCGATGTCGCCATCAGAAGCCCGGAAAACTTTTCACGACGTCCCGATGACGTCATCAGAAGCCCGAAGCACTTTTCACGACGTCTCGATGACGTCATCAGAAGCCCGAAGCACTTTTCGCGACGTCCCGATCTCGTCATCGGAAGCCCGAAGCACTTTTCACGACGTCATGATGACGTCATCAGAAGCCCGAAACACTTTTCACGACGACTCGATGACGTCATCAGCAGCCCGAAGCACTTTTCACGACGTTCCGATGACGTCATCAAAAGCCCGAAGCACTGCACGACGGCCCGATGACGTCATCGGAAGCCCGAAGCACTTTTCACGACGTCCCGATGACGTCATCAGAAGCCCGAAACACTTTTCACGACGACTCGATGACGTCATCAGAAGCCCGAAGCACTTTTCACGACGTTCCGATGACGTCATCAGAAGCCCGAAGCACTTTTCACGACGACCCGATGACGTCATCAGAAGCCCGGAAAACTTTTCACGACGTCCCGATGTCGTCATCAGAAGCCCGAAGCACTTTTCACGACGTCCCGATGACGTCATCAGAAGCCCGAAGCACTTTTCACGACGTCCCAATGACGTCATCAGAAGCCCGGAGCACTTTTTCGCGACGTTCCGATGACGTCATCAAAAACTCGAAGCACTTTTCACGACGTCCCGATGACGTCATCAGAAGCCCGAAGCACTTTTCGCGACGTCCCGATGACGTCATCAGAAGCCCGAAGCACTTTTCGCGACGTCCCGATCTCGTCATCAGAAGCCCGGAAGCACTTTTCACGACGTCCCGATGACGTCATCAGAAGCCCGAAAGCACTTTTCACGACGTCCCGTTGACGTCAGCAGAAGCCCGAAGCACTTTTCACGACGTCCCGATGACGTCAGCAGAAGCCCGAAGCACTTTTCACGACGTCCCGATGACGTCATCAGAAGCCCGAAGCACTTTTCACGACGTCCCGATGACGTCATCAGAAGCCCGAAGCACTTTTCACGACGTCCCGATGACGTCATCAGAAGCCCGAAGCACTTTTCACGACGTCCCGATGACGTCATCAGGAGCCCGGAGCACTCTCACGACGTCCCGATGACGTCATCAGAAGCCCGAAGCACTTTTCACGACGTCCCGATGACGTCATCAGAAGCCCGAAGCACTTTTCACGACGTCCCGATGACGTCATCAGAAGCCCGAAGCACTTTTCACGACGTCCCAATGACGTCATCAGAAGCCCGGAGCACTTCTAGCGACGTCCCGATGACGTCATCAGAAGCTCGAAGCACTTTTCACGACGTCCCGATGACGTCATCAGAAGTCCGAAGCACTTTTCGCGACGTCCCGATAATACCATCAGAAGCCCGAAGCACTTTTCACGACGTCCCGATGACGTCAAAGCCCGAAGAACTTTTCACGACGTCTCGATGACGTCATCAGAAGCCCGAAGCACTTTTCGCGACGTCCCGATAATACCATCAGAAGCCCGAAACACTTTTCACGACGTCCCGATGACGTCATCAGAAGCCCGGAAAACTTTTCACGACGTCCCGATGTCGTCATCAGAAGCCCGGAAAACTTTTCACGACGTCCCGATGACGTCATCAGAAGCCCGAAGCACTTTTCACGACGTTCCGATGACGTCATCAGAAGCCCGAAGCACTTATCACGACGTCCCGTTGACGTCATCAGAAGCCCGAAGCACTTTTCACGACGTCCCGATGACGTCATCAAAAGCCCGAAGCACTTTTTGCGACGTCCCGATGACGTCATCAGAAGCCCGAAGCACTTTTCACGACGTTCCGATGACGTCATCAGAAGCCCGAAGCACTTATCACGACGTCCCGTTGACGTCATCAGAAGCCCGAAGCACTTTTCACGACGTCCCGATGACGTCATCAAAAGCCCGAAGCACTTTTTGCGACGTCCCGATGACGTCATCAGAAGCCCGAAACACTTTTCACGACGTCCCGATGACGTCATCAGAAGCCCGGAAAACTTTTCACGACGTCCCGATGTCGTCATCAGAAGCCCGGAAAACTTTTCACGACGTCCCGATGACGTCATCAGAAGCCCGAAGCACTTTTCGCGACGTCCCGATAATACCATCAGAAGCCCGAAACACTTTTCACGACGTCCCGATGACGTCATCAGAAGCCCGGAAAACTTTTCACGACGTCCCGATGTCGTCATCAGAAGCCCGGAAAACTTTTCACGACGTCCCGATGACGTCATCAGAAGCCCGAAGCACTTTTCACGACGTCCCAATGACGTCATCAGAAGTCCGAAGCACTTTTCACGACGTTCCGATGACGTCATCAGAAGCCCGAAGCACTTATCACGACGTCCCGTTGACGTCATCAGAAGCCCGAAGCACTTTTCACGACGTCCCGATGACGTCATCAAAAGCCCGAAGCACTTTTTGCGACGTCCCGATAATACCATCAGAAGCCCGAAACACTTTTCACGACGTCCCGATGACGTCATCAGAAGCCCGAAGAACTTTTCACGACGTCCCGATGACGTCATCAGAAGCCCGAAGCACTTTTCGCGAAGTCCCGATGACGTCATCAGAAGCCCGAAGCACTTTTCACGACGTCCCGATGACGTCATCAGAAGCCCGAAGCACTTTTCACGACGTCACGATGACGTCATCAGAAGCCCGAAGCACTTTTCGCGACGTCCCGATGACGTCACCAGAAGCCCGAAGCACTTTTCACGACGTCCCGATGACGTCATCAGAAGCCCGAAGCACTTTTCGCGACGTCCCGATCTCGTCATCAGAAGCCCGGAAAACTTTTCACGACGTCCCGATGTCGTCATCAGAAGCCCGGAAAACTTTTCACGACGTCCCGATGACGTCATCAGAAGCCCGAAGCACTTTTCACGACGTCTCGATGACGTCATCAGAAGCCCGAAGCACTTTTCGCGACGTCCCGATCTCGTCATCAGAAGCCCGGAAAACTTTTCACGACGTCCCGATGTCGTCATCAGAAGCCGGAAAACTTTCACGACGTCCCGATGACGTCATCAGAAGCCCGAAGCACTTTTCACGACGTTCCGATGACGTCATCAAAGCTCGAAGCACTTTCACGACGTCCCGATGACGTCACCAGAAGCCCGAAGCACTTTTCGCGACGTCCCGATGACGTCATCAGAAGCCCGAAGCACTTTTCACGGCGTCTCGATGACGTCATCAAAAGCTCGAAGCACTTTTCACGACGTCCAGATGACGTCATCAGAAGCCCGAAGCACTTTTCGCGACGTCCCGATCTCGTCATCAGAAGCCCGGAAAACTTTTCACGACGTCCCGATGTCGTCATCAGAAGCCCGGAAAACTTTTCACGACGTCCCGATGACGTCATCAGAAGCCCGAAGCACTTTCACGACGTCCCAATGACGTCATCAAAGCCAGAGCACTTTTCGCGACGTTCCGATGACGTCATCAAAGCTCAGAAGCACTTTTCACGACGTCCCGATGACGTCATCAGAAGCCCGAAGCACTTTTCGCGACGATCTCGTCATCAGAAGCCCGGAAAACTTTTCACGACGTCTCGATGCCATCATCAGAAGCCCGAAGCACTTTTCGCGACGTCCCGATCTCGTCATCAGAAGCCCGGAAAACTTTTCACGACATCCCGATGTCGTCATCAGAAGCCCGGAAACTTTCACGACGTCCCGATGACGTCAACAGAAGCTCGAAGCACTTTTCACGACGTCCCGATGACGTCATCAGAAGTCCGAAGCACTTTTCACGACGTTCCGATGACGTCATCAGAAGCCCGAAGCACTTTTCGCGACGTCCCGATGACGTCATCAGAAGCCCGAAGCACTTTTCACGACGTCTCGATGACGTCATCAGAAGCCCGAAGCACTTTTCGCGACGTCCCGATAATACCATCAGAAGCCCGAAACACTTTTCACGACGTCCCGATGACGTCATCAGAAGCCCGAAGAACTTTTCACGACGTCTCGATGACGTCATCAGAAGCCCGAAGCACTTTTCACGACGTCCCGATAATACCATCAGAAGCCCGAAACACTTTTCACGACGTCCCGATGACGTCATCAGAAGCCCGAAGCACTTTTCACGACGTCCCAATGACGTCATCAGAAGCCCGGAGCACTTTTCGCGACGTTCCGATGACGTCATCAAAAGCTCGAAGCACTTTTCACGACGTCCCGATGACGTCATCAGAAGTCCGAAGCACTTTTCGCGACGTCCCGATAATACCATCAGAAGCCCGAAACACTTTTCACGACGTCCCGATGACGTCATCAGAAGCCCGAACCACTTTTCACGACGTCCCAATGACGTCATCAGAAGCCCGGAGCACTTTTCGCGACGTTCCGATGACGTCATCAAAAGCTCGAAGCACTTTTCACAACGTCCCGATGAAGTCATCAGAAGTCCGGAAGCACTTTTCGCGACGTCCCGATAATACCATCAGAAGCCCGAAACACTTTTCACGACGTCCCGATGACGTCATCAGAAGCCCGGAGCACTTTTCACGACGTCCCGATGTCGTCATCAGAAGCCCGGAAAACTTTCACGACGTCCCGATGACGTCATCAGAAGCCAGAAGCACTTTTCACGACGTCCCAATGACGTCATCAGAAGCCCGGAGCACTTTTCGCGACGTTCCGATGACGTCATCAAAGCTCGAAGCACTTTTCACGACGTCCCGATAACGTCATCAGAAGCCCGGAGCACTTTCACGACGTCCCGATGTCGTCATCAGAAGCCCGAAACTTTTCACGACGTCCCGATGACGTCATCAGAAGCCCGAAGCACTTTTCACGACGTCCCAATGACGTCATCAGAAGCCCGGAGCACTTTTCGCGACGTTCCGATGACGTCATCAAAAGCTCGAAGCACTTTTCACGACGTCCCGATGACGTCATCAGAAGTCCGAAGCACTTTTCGCGACGTCCCGATAATACCATCAGAAGCCCGAAACACTTTTCACGACGTCCCGATGGCGTCATCAGAAGCCCGGAGCACTTTTCACGACGTCCCGATGTCGTCATCAGAAGCCCGGAAAACTTTTCACGACGTCCCGATGACGTCATCAGAAGCCAGAAGCACTTTTCACGACGTCCCAATGACGTCATCAGAAGCCCGGAGCACTTTTCGCGACGTTCCGATGACGTCATCAAAAGCTCGAAGCACTTTTCACGACGTCCCGATGACGTCATCAGAAGCCCGGAGCACTTTTCACGACGTCCCGATGTCGTCATCAGAAGCCCGGAAAACTTTTCACGACGTCCCGATGACGTCATCAGAAGCCCGAAGCACTTTTCACGACGTCCCAATGACGTCATCAGAAGCCCGGAGCACTTTTCGCGACGTTCCGATGACGTCATCAAAAGCTCGAAGCACTTTTCACGACGTCCCGATGACGTCATCAGAAGTCCGAAGCACTTTTCGCGACGTCCCGATAATACCATCAGAAGCCCGAAACACTTTTCACGACGTCCCGATGGCGTCATCAGAAGCCCGGAGCACTTTTCACGACGTCCCGATGTCGTCATCAGAAGCCCGGAAAACTTTTCACGACGTCCCGATGACGTCATCAGAAGCCAGAAGCACTTTTCACGACGTCCCAATGACGTCATCAGAAGCCCGAAGCACTTTTCGCGACGTCCCGATAATACCATCAGAAGCCCGAAACACTTTTCACGACGTCCCGATGACGTCATCAGAAGCCCGGAAAACTTTTCACGACGTCCCGATGTCGTCATCAGAAGCCCGAAGCACTTTTCACGACGTCCCGATGACGTCATCAGAAGCCCGAAGCACTTTCCACGACGTCCCGATGACGTCATCAGAAGTCCGAAGCACTTTTCACGACGTCCCAATGACGTCATCAGAAGCCCGAAGCACTTTTCGCGACGTCCCGATGACGTCATCAGAAGCCCGAAGCACTTTTCACGACGTCTCGATGACGTCATCAGAAGCCCGAAGCACTTTTCGCGACGTCCCGATAATACCATCAGAAGCCCGAAACACTTTTCACGACGTCCCGATGACGTCATCAGAAGCCCGAAGATCTTTTCACGACGTCCCGATGTCGTCATCAAAAGCCCGGAAAACTTTTCACGACGTCCCGATGACGTCATCAGAAGCCCGAAGCACTTTTCACGACGTCACAATGACGTCATCAGAAGCCCGGAGCACTTTTCGCGACGTTCCGATGACGTCATCAAAAGCTCGAAGCACTTTTCACGACGTCCCGATAACGTCATCAGAAGTCCGAAGCACTTTTCACGACGTTCCGATGACGTCATCAGAAGCCCGAAGCACTTATCACGACGTTCCGTTGACGTCATCAGAAGCCCGAAGCACTTTTCACGACGTTCCGATGACGTCATCAAAAGCTCGAAGCACTTTTCACGACGTCCCGATAACGTCATCAGAAGTCCGAAGCACTTTTCACGACGTTCCGATGACGTCATCAGAAGCCCGAAGCACTTATCACGACGTTCCGTTGACGTCATCAGAAGCCCGAAACACTTTTCACGACGTCCCGATGACGTCATCAGAAGCCCGAAGAACTTTTCACGACGTCCCGATGACGTCATCAAAAGCCCGGAAAACTTTTCACGACGTCCCGATGACGTCATCAGAAGCCCGAAGCACTTTTCACGACGTCCCAATGACGTCATCAGAAGCCCGGAGCACTTTTCGCGACGTTCCGATAATACCATCAGAAGCCCGAAACACTTTTCACGACGTCCCGATGACGTCATCAGAAGCCCGGAAAACTTTTCACGACGTCCCGATGGCGTCATCACAAGCCCGAAGCACTTTTCGCGACGTTCCGATGACGTCATCAAAAGCTCGAAGCACTTTCCACGACGTCCCGATGACGTCATCAGAAGTCCGAAGCACTTTTCACGACGTCCCGATGACGTCATCAGAAGCCCGAAGCACTTTTCGCGACGTCCCGATGACGTCATCAGAAGCCCGAAGCACTTTTCACGACGTCTCGATGACGTCATCAGAAGCCCGAAGCACTTTTCGCGACGTCCCGATAATACCATCAGAAGCCCGAAACACTTTTCACGACGTCTCGATGACGTCATCAGAAGCCCGAAGCACTTTTCGCGACGTCCCGATAATACCATCAGAAGCCCGAAACACTTTTCACGACGTCCCGATGACGTCATCAGAAGCCCGGAAAACTTTTCACGACGTCCCGATGTCGTCATCAGAAGCCCGGAAAACTTTTCACGACGTCCCGATGACGTCATCAGAAGCCCGAAGCACTTTTCACGACGTCACAATGACGTCATCAGAAGCCCGGAGCACTTTTCGCGACGTTCCGATGACGTCATCAAAAGCTCGAAGCACTTTTCACGACGTCCCGATAACGTCATCAGAAGTCCGAAGCACTTTTCACGACGTTCCGATGACGTCATCAGAAGCCCGAAGCACTTATCACGACGTTCCGTTGACGTCATCAGAAGCCCGAAGCACTTTTCACGACGTTCCGATGACGTCATCAGAAGCCCGAAGCACTTTTCACGACGTCCCGCTGACGTCATCAGAAGCCCGAAGCACTTTTCACGACGTCCCGATGGCGTCATCACAAGCCCGAAGCACTTTTCGCGACGTTCCGATGACGTCATCAAAAGCTCGAAGCACTTTCCACGACGTCCCGATGACGTCATCAGAAGTCCGAAGCACTTTTCACGACGTCCCAATGACGTCATCAGAAGCCCGAAGCACTTTTCGCGACGTCCCGATGACGTCATCAGAAGCCCGAAGCACTTTTCACGACGTCTCGATGACGTCATCAGAAGCCCGAAGCACTTTTCGCGACGTCCCGATAATACCATCAGAAGCCCGAAACACTTTTCACGACGTCCCGATGACGTCACCAGAAGCCCGGAAAACTTTTCACGACGTCCCGATGTCGTCATCAGAAGCCCGGAAAACTTTTCACGACGTCCCGATGACGTCATCAGAAGCCCGAAGCACTTTTCACGACGTCCCAATGACGTCATCAGAAGCCCGGAGCACTTTTCGCGACGTTCCGATGACGTCATCAAAAGCTCGAAGCACTTTTCACGACGTCCCGATGACGTCATCAGAAGCCCGAAGCACTTTTCACGACGTCCCGATGACGTCATCAAAAGCCCGATGCACTTTTTGCGACGTCCCGATAATACCATCAGAAGCCCGAAACACTTTTCACGACGTCCCGATGACGTCATCAGAAGCCCGAAGCACTTTTCACGACGTCCCGATGACGTCATCAAAAGCCCGATGCACTTTTTGCGACGTCCCGATAATACCATCAGAAGCCCGAAACACTTTTCACGACGTCCCGATGACGTCATCAGAAGCCCGAAGAACTTTTCACGACGTCCCGATGACGTCATCAGAAGCCCGAAGCACTTTTTGCGACGTTCCGATGACGTCATCAAAAGCTCGAAGCACTTTCCACGACGTCCCGATGACGACATCAGAAGTCCGAAGCACTTTTCACGACGTCCCGATGACGTCATCAGAAGCCCGAAGCACTTTTCGCGACGTCCCGATGACGTCATCAGAAGCCCGAAGCACTTTTCACGACGTCTCGATGACGTCATCAGAAGCCCGAAGCACTTTTCGCGACGTCCCGATAATACCATCAGAAGCCCAAAACACTTTTCACGACGTCCCGATGACGTCATCAGAAGCCCGGAAAACTTTTCACGACGTCCCGATGACGTCATCAGAAGCCCGGAAAACTTTTCACGACGTCCCGATGTCGTCATCAGAAGTCCGGAAAACTTTTCACGACGTCCCAGTGACGTCATCAGAAGCCCGGAACACTTTTCGCGACATCCCGAGGATGCCATCAGAAGCCCAAAACACTTTTCACGACGTCCCGATGACGTCATCAGAAGCCCGGAAAACTTTTCACGACGTCCCGATGACGTCATCAGAAGCCAGATGCACTTTTCACGACGTCCCGATGACGTCATCAGAAGCCCGAAGTACTTTTCACGACGTCCCGATGACGTCATCAGAAGCCAGATGCACTTTTCACGACGTCCCGATGACGTCATCAGAAGCCCGAAGCACTTTTGACGACGTCCCGATGACGTCATCAGAAGCCCGAAGCACTTTTCACGACGTTCCGATGACGTCATCAGAAGCCCGAAGCACTTTTCACGACGTCTCGATGACGTCATCAGAAGCCCGAAGCACTTTTCGCGACGTCCCGATAATACCATCAGAAGCCCAAAACACTTTTCACGACGTCCCGATGACGTCATCAGAAGCCCGGAAAACTTTTCACGACGTCCCGATGACGTCATCAGAAGCCCGGAAAACTTTTCACGACGTCCCGATGACGTCATCAGAAGCCCGAAACACTTTTCACGACGTCCCGATGACGTCATCAGAAGCCCGAAGAACTTTTCACGACGTCCCGATGACGTCATCAGAAGCCCGAAGCACTTTTTGCGACGTTCCGATGACGTCATCAAAAGCTCGAAGCACTTTCCACGACGTCCCGATGACGACATCAGAAGTCCGAAGCACTTTTCACGACGTCCCGATGACGTCATCAGAAGCCCGAAGCACTTTTCGCGACGTCCCGATGACGTCATCAGAAGCCCGAAGCACTTTTCACGACGTCTCGATGACGTCATCAGAAGCCCGAAGCACTTTTCGCGACGTCCCGATAATACCATCAGAAGCCCAAAACACTTTTCACGACGTCCCGATAATACCATCAGAAGCCCGAAACACTTTTCACGACGTCCCGATGACGTCACCAGAAGCCCGGAAAACTTTTCACGACGTCCCGATGTCGTCATCAGAAGCCCGGAAAACTTTTCACGACGTCCCAATGACGTCATCAGAAGCCCGGAACACTTTTCGCGACATCCCGAGGATGCCATCAGAATCCCCCCTCACCTACAAATCGGTTAATTACCAGCCTACGTACCTCCTACCAACTTACCTGTCTGCCAAGTTGATTGCCTTAGACCATTGGCAGTGGCCATTAGCAGTGATGACTGAAAAGCGTGACGGCCTACGGCTCACGGCCTACGTCGCACACCATGAAAATTTCTTAAGCTCTAGGGCTCACAACTTTGTTATTTGTGAACCGATTTTGCTGAAATTTGGACAGCAGGTGTCTTCTGGACCCTTCACTTACATCCAGAAGGAGAACTTCAGAAATTTTGTTTCAAAGATTCTATAAACTATTTTATAGAATTCTACGTGATCACAAGGTCTAGGCAAAACCAAACCTCTCCAGCCGCTTCGCGGCTGGAGCGAAATGTGTCTATTGCATCGCTAGGTAAAGATGCTTTCCTCCCATGTACTGTTGTGGTGCTATACTATTGTTCTCTTTCATATTTTTGTTTCTATTACATAATGCAAGACAACCGCGTCAAAACCCTCGTCCCAAGACCTGTTTTCCTCAAAGAAAGAGAAAAGCGACTGAAAACACCCGCGATTTTTCTTATAGTTTTCGCCCGAAAATTTTACGTTCCCCCCGAAAAACTCTAATTTTCAAAAAATTTTACTTCCCCCCAGTTGTACAGCCGGACAACGTCCGCCTGACCCTGCTTCCTGATGTGAGTGCCCCCCGCTTTCTAAAGTTATGACCTCTCAAAGTACGCAAAACCGTTCTCCACCACCGCCTCCGCCTCCGCCTCCGCCTCCGCCTCCGCCTCCGCCTCCGCCTCCGCCTCCGCCTCCGCCTCCGCCTCCGCCTCCGCCTCCGCTTCCGCCTCCGCCTCCGCCTCCGCCTCCGCCTCCGCCTCCGCCTCCGCCTCCGCCTCCGCCTCCACCTCCGCCTCCACCTTCACCTCCGTCCGTCGAAAACCATTTTTTCGGAAGGCGTGGACCAAATCGCTCGAAAATTTGTGACTAGAGGTAATCGGCCACGGGATTGACAAAAATAATTGTCAGAACTCACCATAATGACTTCTGGGCCCCTAACGGGCGTTTCAAACTCGGAAACCGGCCTCTCAAGATTAGTTTATGAAAATGGTGGGTTTTTCGTTATCAGTCATTGTTTTCTTAGACTCCATTTCTGAAAGTTGGGCTCCGCAGAAAAGGTCAAGGATTTGGCATTGCTCTAAAATGTCGTGAAATTGTTCCATTAGATTCGGCTATCAAACTGATTCTCTAAATGTGGTGAAACTCTTGAATCGATTTGGCTGTTGTTGGTATATGCAGACAACATAATCATTGAATGTGGTGAAATTGTTGCAAACGGATTTGGCAGGAGCTCTATAAATTATCACAGTCAAATCACGCGTCAGAAGGTCCTCTGGCGAGCGAATGAAGACAAAACGAAAAAAGTAATCTTCAGCCAACAATGCTGAACGAAACGTGGCCTTATGGACTAGAAACAAGGTTTTCGAATGTTATTCTGTCTTTTCAGTGTAGCTCCCACTAAGATACCAGACCTTCCCTCACTGATTAGATAAAAATCATGAAAACGAATTCTAACACAATTTATTAGCTACTGACGCTATGTCTTCGTGTCAACAACGCTTTTACGGTTCACATTGTATGGAAACGTTTTTGCTGCTAGACTTATTCTTGTTCCCACTTGATTCAATATGCGCTCCAAGAAAAACCCCTTCTGACGCGTGATTTGACTTTGATAATTCATAGAGCTCCTGCCAAATCCGTTCGCAACAATTTCACCACATTTAATGATTATGTAATCTGCATATACCAACAACAGCCAAATCGATTCAACAATTTCACCACATTTAGAGAATCAGTTTGATAGCCAAATCTAATGGAACAATTTCACGACATTTTAGAGCAATGCCAAATCCTTGACCTTTTCTGCGGAGCCCAACTTTCAGAAATTTCACAACTTTTTACAAGGGTTTCCCTTCTACAATAAAGTCAAGTTGTTTTTTTTTTCGAAAACATAGCGGTAGAAATGATGAAACAACCGCTCCGCTGCTAAGACTGCAAGATATGTAATAGTTGCAAGGCGTCTTCCTACAAATAAGATTTTTCGCATTTAAAAGTCGAAAAAATGAACAAATGAGCTTTAAAATGACAAAATTGTACAGGGTCTGGGCACTATCCTAGACGGGGGGGGGCACCCACCATTCAAGACAGAAGTGTATTGAACCACCGATTGGTAAGGCTACCAGTCGAAGTATTTCCATAGAGCTCTTATAAAAACAATGATTGATAGCGCAGTATCAGGCATTTTTTATCAGAGTTCTTCATCATTTCTATGAGTAAATCTTGGGTGACCCCACCACGTCTAAGATAGACCCAAGGTTAGCCGCTCTAGCCAAACGTCACCGGTTCATGCTGATGTGGCTCGTCTGCGCCGGCCCATATGTCTGATTCGGAACAAGAACGATAGTGCGCCAGAAGAGGGCTACCGTAATCTTAGGAATCACACTTTTCACGACGAGGGCGAATCGGGGCGAAAACACCGCAGCGGACGAGTTGCCTCGCAGTAGGGGGAATGGATAATCGATGGCTTTTGGCGGGATAGCCTGAGTATCAGACGTGATAGCACACGGGAATTAGGTAGGCAGCGATTTAAGGGTTCATTCTAGGCTTGGTCACTGGTAGTGACACGTTTAAATTGTATCGTTCTTTGTTTACGCGATTATAATTGCTTTCACACATTCATATTACTACTAGAATTCTGTAAAAAAGGGGTCTTCCAAGCAAAAGAGGTTTGGTTCGCGTTACAAATGTTTCAACAAAAAAGGAACAATATGAAAAGGGAATGAGGAGAGTCTACAAAAAAATGAACAATATTCTCTAAAAACTCTTTTCTTTCTCAAAACTTCTCAACAACGGAAACAAACCGTTGCGGTTCGCTATGAGGAAGCGCGTTCGGCTTCATGAAGAACTTTGATTATGTGAGTGCCGATAAAATATGTATATATGCATGTGAACCTAATAGCTATCATTAAAAAAGGAGATGATGCCAAATTGTTTTAGGAAACCATTCAATTCTTCCACGTAAAATACCACAACGGTTTGTTTCCGCTGTTGAGAATTTTTGACAAGGAAAAGAGTTTTTAGAGAATATTGTTCATTTTTTGTAGACTCTCCTCATTCCCTTTTCATATTGTTCCTTTTTTGTTGAAACATTTGTAACGCGAACCAAACCTCTTTTGCTTGGAAGACCCCTTTTTTACAGAATTGTTCACTTTTTCTTGATATTACGCAGTAATATCCCATGCAAGAATTTCGAACAAAGACCTCTTCATCTCCCCACTAGATCAGTCCTCTTTCTGTGGTCACAAGAATCAATGACCCAAACCGTTGTAAAACTATCTCAGAAAAATCACCCGATGTGGCTGACACGACCGATGTTCAGATGATATAAGCTAAGAAATGAATGATATCCATGATATCGTTCCCCATATTTCATTCATATTGATCGCGTCAGCCACAGCTGGCTGCACAGGGTGTTATTTGCAACCGCCATGTTTTTCATGCGTATCGAACGGGTTGGCCATGGTGGTTTTATCAACCAACCCTGATAGGAGCATTAGGCCCTAGTTATAGTTGCACGCTCATACGTAGCCAGCCCGGTCGATAATCATGAAAGCCAGCTGGCCTACAGCCGGATGCAGACTCTGCCCGCAGTTCTACGCTTTCGAATAAATTTAGCTCAAAACCTGCATAGTCAAAAACTACCTTTCATTCCGTCTGGGCACTTTCATATCAGTGGAACAGAAGCGGTTTCCTATGCTCATTATTTCGTTTCCGCCGCCCCATTGCTTTCGCAGAACAGCCGCTTCGATTCCATGAATTTGATATGGAAAAGCTCTGCTGAGCTGCTAATGGAGATAGTTCTAACGAATTTGTTTTCGAATTTGGATGCTGATAAACAAGTACCATTTATTTCAGAAAAAATCAGTAGGCTGGTGAAGAAGAATGAGGAAGCACTCAAATGGGGTTGTGTGAACGGCCTGAGCGCTTTACGAAACTGAAAAGCAGCCTGGCAACATGACCTACATAACATCTCAAGCTTTCTGCACGCTATGCTTGTCATCCTTACACATTTACAGAAGTTTTGCAAGGTGTTCCTCAGACTCCTGCGCTAATTCCGATGCATCCAGCACACTATCTCAGACGACTATCGCAAAGCTCAAGACTCTTGCTCATTCATTTGGGGTACCCTGTATGGTTTCTCGGATAGCTAGCATCGAGTCTGGGCTCTTGCTCACTCTCCGGGGTGTCCTGCACATTTTTACGGATGACCAGCGGCGGGTCCGGGACTCCTAATCACTCTACGGGGTGGTTTGCACAATTCTCGGATGACCAGCAACGGGTCCCAAATACCTGCCCTTTCTACGGGATTCCACGACGTCCCGATGCCGTCATCAGAAGCCCGAAGCACTTTTCACGACGTCCCGATGACGTCATCAGAAGCCAGATGCACTTTTCACGACCTCCCGATGACGTCATCAGAAGCCCGAAGCACTTTTCACGACGTCCCGATGACGTCATCAGAAGCCCGAAGCACTTTTCACGACGTCCCGATGACGTCATCAGAAGCCAGATGCACTTTTCACGACCTCCCGATGACGTCATCAGAAGCCAGATGCACTTTTCATGACGTCCCGATGACGTCATCAGAAGCCCGAAGCACTTTTCACGACGTCCCGATGACGTCATCGGAAGCCAGATGCACTTTTCACGACGTACCGATGACGTTATCAGAAGCCAGACGCACTTTTCACGACGTCCCGATGACGTCATCAGAAGCCAGATGCACTTTTCACGACGACCCGATGACGTCATCAGAAGCCAGATGCACTTTTCTCGACGTCCCGATGACGTCATCAGAAGCCAGATGCACTTTTCACGACGTCCCGGTGACGTCATCAGAAGCCAGATGCACTTTTCACGACGTCCCGATGACGTCATCAGAAGCCCGAAGTACTTTTCACGACGTCCCGATGACGTCATCAGAAGCCAGATGCACTTTTCACGACGTCCCGATGACGTCATCAGAGGCCCGAAGCACTTTTGACGACGTCCCGATGACGTCATCAGAAGCCCGAAGCACTTTTCACGACGTTCCGATGACGTCATCAGAAGCCAGATGCACTTTTCACGACGTTCCGATGACGTCATCAGAAGCCAGGATGCACTTTTCATGACGTCCCGATGACGTCATCAGAAGCCCGAAGCACTTTTCACGACGTCCCGATGACGTCATCAGAAGCCAGACGCACTTTTCACGACGTACCGATGACGTCATCAGAAGCCAGACGCACTTTTCACGACGTCCCGATGACGTCATCAGAAGCCAGATGCGCTTTTCTCGACGTCCCGATGACGTCATCAGAAGCCAGATGCACTTTTCACGACGTCCCGGGTGACGTCATCAGAAGCCAGATGCACTTTCACGACGTCCCGGTGACGTCATCAGAAGCCAGATGCACTTTTCACGACGTCCCGATGACGTCATCAGAAGCCCGAAGCACTTTTCACGACGTCCCGATGACGTCATCAGAAGCCCGAAGCACTTTTGACGACGTCCCGATGACGTCATCAGAAGCCCGAAGCACTTTTCACGACGTTCCGATGACGTCATCAGAAGCCAGATGCACTTTTCACGACGTTCCGATGACGTCATCAGAAGCCAGATGCACTTTTCATGACGTCCCGATGACGTCATCAGAAGCCAGATGCACTTTTCATGACGTCCCGATGACGTCATCAGAAGCCCGAAGCACTTTTCACGACGTCCCGATGACGTCATCAGAAGCCAGACGCACTTTTCACGACGTACCGATGACGTCATCAGAAGCCAGACGCACTTTTCACGACGTCCCGATGACGTCATCAGAAGCCAGATGCGCTTTTCTCGACGTCCCGATGACGTCATCAGAAGCCAGATGCACTTTTCACGACGTCCCGGTGACGTCATCAGAAGCCAGATGCACTTTTCACGACGTCCCGGTGACGTCATCAGAAGCCAGATGCACTTTTCACGACGTCCCGATGACGTCATCAGAAGCCCGAAGCACTTTTCACGACGTCCCGATGACGTCATCAGAAGCCCGAAGCACTTTTGACGACGTCCCGATGACGTCATCAGAAGCCCGAAGCACTTTTCACGACGTTCCGATGACGTCATCAGAAGCCAGATGCACTTTTCACGACGTTCCGATGACGTCATCAGAAGCCAGATGCACTTTTCATGACGTCCCGATGACGTCATCAGAAGCCCGAAGCACTTTTCACGACGTCCCGATGACGTCATCAGAAGCCAGACGCACTTTTCACGACGTACCGATGACGTCATCAGAAGCCAGACGCACTTTTACGACGTCCCGATGACGTCATCAGCCAGATGCGCTTTCTCGACGTCCCGGTGACGTCATCAGAAGCCAGATGCACTTTTCACGACGTCCCGGTGACGTCATCAGAAGCCAGATGCACTTTTCACGACGTCCCGGTGACGTCATCAGAAGCCAGATGCACTTTTCACGACGTCCCGATGACGTCATCAGAAGCCCGAAGCACTTTTCACGACGTCCCGATGACGTCATCAGAAGCCAGATGCACTTTTCACGACGTCCCGATGGCGTCATCACAAGCCCGAAGCACGTGTGACGACGTCCCGATGACGTCATCAGAAGCCCGAAGCACTTTTCACGACGTTCCGATGACGTCATCAGAAGCCAGATGCACTTTTCACGACGTTCCGATGACGTCATCAGAAGCCAGATGCACTTTTCATGACGTCCCGATGACGTCATCAGAAGCCCGAAGCACTTTTCACGACGTCCCGATGACGTCATCAGAAGCCAGACGCACTTTTCACGACGTACCGATGACGTCATCAGAAGCCAGACGCACTTTTCACGACGTCCCGATGACGTCATCAGAAGCCAGATGCGCTTTTCTCGACGTCCCGATGACGTCATCAGAAGCCAGATGCACTTTTCACGACGTCCCGGTGACGTCATCAGAAGCCAGATGCACTTCTTCACGACGTCCCGATGACGTCATCAGAAGCCCGGATGCACTTTTCACGACGTCCCGATGACGTCATCAGAAGCCCGAAGCACTTTTGACGACGTCCCGATGACGTCATCAGAAGCCCGAAGCACTTTTCACGACGTTCCGATGACGTCATCAGAAGCCAGATGCACTTTTCACGACGTTCCGATGACGTCATCAGAAGCCAGATGCACTTTTCATGACGTCCCGATGACGTCATCAGAAGCCCGAAGCACTTTTCACGACGTCCCGATGACGTCATCAGAAGCCAGACGCACTTTTCACGACGTACCGATGACGTCATCAGAAGCCAGACGCACTTTTCACGACGTCCCGATGACGTCATCAGAAGCCAGATGTGCTTTTCACGACGTCCCGGTGACGTCATCAGAAGCCAGATGCACTTTTCACGACGTCCCGGTGACGTCATCAGAAGCCAGATGCACTTTTCACGACGTCCCGGTGACGTCATCAGAAGCCAGATGCACTTTTCACGACGTCCCGGTGACGTCATCGGAAGCCAGATGCACTTTTCACGACGTCCCGGTGACGTCATCAGAAGCCAGATGCACTTTTCACGACGTCCCGGTGACGTCATCAGAAGCCAGATGTACTTTTCAAGACGTCCCAGTGACGTCATCAGAAGCTAGATGTACTTTTCACGACGTCGCGGTGACGTCATCAGAAGCCAGATGCACTTTTCACGACGTCCCGGTGACGTCATCAGAAGCCAGATGCACTTTTCACGACGTCCCGGGGACGTCATCAGAAGCCAGATGCACTTTTCACGACGTCCCGGTGACGTCATCAGAAGCCAGATGTACTTTTCACGACGACCTGGTGACGTCATCAGAAGCCAGATGCACTTTTCACGACGTCCCGGTGACGTCATCAGAAGCCAGATGCACTTTTCACGACGTCCCGGTGACGTCATCAGAAGCCAGATGCACTTTTCACGACGTCCCGATGACGTCATCAGAAGCCAGATGCACTTTTCACGACGTCCCGGTGACGTCATCAGAAGCCCGAAGCACTTTTGACGACGTCCCGATGACGTCATCAGAAGCCCGAAGCACTTTTCACGACGTTCCGATGACGTCATCAGAAGCCAGATGCAGTTTTCATGACGTCCCGATGACGTCATCAGAAGCCCGAAGCACTTTTCACGACGTCCCGATGACGTCATCAGAAGCTAGATGCGCTTTTCTCGACGTCCCGATGACGTCATCGGAAGCCAGATGCACTTTTCACGACGTCCCGGTGACGTCATCAGAAGCCAGATGCACTTTTCACGACGTCCCGGTGACGTCATCAGAAGCCAGATGCACTTTTCACGACGTCCCGATGACGTCATCAGAAGCCCGAAGCACTTTTCACGACGTCCCAATGACGTCATCAGAAGCCAGATGCACTTTTCACGACGTCCCGGTGACGTCATCAGAAGCCCGAAGCACTTTTCACGACGTCCCGGTGACGTCATCAGAAGCCAGATGCACTTTTCACGACGTCCCGATGACGTCATCAGAAGCCAGATGCACTTTTCATGACGTCCCGATGACGTCATCAGAAGCCCGAAGCACTTTTGACGACGTCCCGATGACGTCATCAGAAGCCCGAAGCACTTTTCACGACGTTCCGATGACGTCATCAGAAGCCAGATGCACTTTTCATGACGTCCCGATGACGTCATCAGAAGCCCGAAGCACTTTTCACGACGTCCCGATGACGTCATCAGAAGCCAGATGCGCTTTTCTCGACGTCCCGATGACGTCATCAGAAGCCAGATGCACTTTTCACGACGTCCCGGTGACGTCATCAGAAGCCAGATGCACTTTTCACGACGTCCCGGTGACGTCATCAGAAGCCAGATGCACTTTTCACGACGTCCCGATGACGTCATCAGAAGCCCGAAGCACTTTTCACGACGTCCAATGACGTCATCAGAAGCCTGAAGCACTTTTACGACGTCCCGATGACGTCATCAGAAGCCAGAAGCACTTTTCACGACGTTCCGATGACGTCATCAGAAGCCAGATGCACTTTTCACGACGTTCCGATGACGTCATCAGAAGCCAGATGCACTTTCACGACGTCCCGATGACGTCATCAGAAGCCAGAAGCACTTTTCACGACGTCGATGACGTCATCAGAAGCCAGACGCACTTTTCACGACGTCCCGATGACGTCATCAGAAGCCAGATGCACTTTTCACGACGTCCCGGTGACGTCATCAGAAGCCAGATGCACTTTCACGACGTCCCGGTGACGTCATCAGAAGCCAGATGCACTTTTCACGACGTCCCGGTGACGTCATCAGAAGCCAGATGCACTTTTCACGACGTCCCGGTGACGTCATCAGAAGCCAGATGTACTTTTCACGACGACCTGGTGACGTCATCAGAAGCCAGATGCACTTTTCACGACGTCCCGGTGACGTCATCAGAAGCCAGATGCACTTTTCACGACGTCCCGGTGACGTCATCAGAAGCCAGATGCACTTTTCACGACGTCCCGATGACGTCATCAGAAGCCAGATGCACTTTCACGACGTCCCGGTGACGTCATCAGAAGCCAGAAGCACTTTTTCACGACGTCCCGGATGACGTCATCAGCCCGGAAGCACTTTTCACGACGTTCCGATGACGTCATCAGAAGCCAGATGCACTTTTCACGACGTCCCGGTGACGTCATCAGAAGCCAGATGCACTTTCACGACGTCCCGGTGACGTCATCAGAAGCCAGATGCACTTTTTACGATGTCCCGATGACGTCATCAGAAGCCAGATGCGCTTTTCACGACGTCCCGATGACGTCATCAGAAGCCAGATGCGCTTTTCACGACGTCCCGATGACGTCATCAGAAGCCAGATGCGCTTTTCACGACGTCCCGATGACGTCATCAGAAGCCAGATGCGCTTTTCACGACGTCCCGGTGACGTCATCAGAAGCCAGATGCACTTTCACGACGTCCCGGTGACGCCAACAGAAGCCAGATGCACTTTTCACGACGTCCCGATGACGTCATCAGAAGCCAGATGCACTTTTCACGACGTTCCGATGACGTCATTAAAAGCCAGATGCACTTTTCACGACGTCCCGGTGACGTCAACAGAAGCCAGATGCACTTTTCACGACGTCTTGATGACGTCATCAGAAGCCAGATGCACTTTTCACGACGTCTCGATGACGTCATCAGAAGCCAGATGCACTTTTCACGACGTCCCGATGACGTCATCAGAAGCCCGAAGCACTTTTCACGACGTCCCGATGACGTCATCAGAAGCCCGAAGCACTTTTCACGACGTTCCGATGACGTCATCAGAAGCCAGATGCACTTTTCATGACGTCCCGATGACGTCATCAGAAGCCCGAAGCACTTTTCACGACGTCCCGATGACGTCATCAGAAGCCAGATGCACTTTTCACGACGTCCCGATGACGTCATCAGAAGCCAGATGCACTTTTCACGACGTCCCGATGACGTCATCAGAAGCCAGATGCACTTTTCACGACGTCCCGGTGACGTCATCAGAAGCCAGATGCACTATTCACGACGTCCCGATGACGTCATCAGAAGCCAGATGCACTTTTTCACGACGTCCCGGTGACGCTCATCAGAAGCCAGATGTACTTTTCACGACGTCCCGATGACGTCATCAGAAGCCAGATGCTTACTTCTTTCACGACGCGTCCCGATGACGTCATCAGAAGCCAGATGCACTTTTCACGACGTTCCGATGACGTCATCAGAAGCCAGATGCACTTCTTCACGACGTCCCGATGACGTCATCAGAAGCCAGATGCACTTTTTCACGACAGTCCCGATGACGTCATCAGGAAGCCAGACGCGCACTTTTCCACGACGTACCGATGACGTCATCAGAAGCCAGGAAGCACTTTTCTTCACGACGTCCCGATGACGTCATCAGAAGCCAGATGCACTTTTCACGACGCCAGTCCCGATGACGCGTCATCAGAAGCCAGATGCGCAACTTTCACGACGTCCCGGTGACGTCATCAGAAGCCAGATGCACTTTTCACGACGTCCCGGTGACGTCATCAGAAGCCAGATGCACTTTTTCACGACGTCCCGATGACGTCATCAGAAGCTCAGGATGCACTTTTCGAACGTCAGTGACGTCGTAAATAGATCTTACTTTTCGCAGCGTCCGATGACGTCATCAGAAGCCAGGATGCACTTTTCACGACGTCCCGATGACGTCATCAGAAGCCATGAACCGCACTTTTCACGACGTCCCGATGACGATCATCACGAAGCCAGACGCACTTTTCACGACGTCCCGGTGACGTCATCAGAATGCCAGATGCACTTTTCACGACGTCCCGGATGACGTCATCAGAAGCCAGATGCACTTTTCACGACGTCCCGGTGACGTCATCAGAAGCCAGGATGCACTTTTCACGACGTCCCGGTGACGCTCATCAGAAGCCAGATGCACTTTTCTACGACGTCCCGGTGACGTCATCAGAAGCCAGATGCACTTTTCACGATCGTCCCGGTGAGCGTCATCAGAAGCCAGATGCACTTTTTCACGACGCCGTCCCGATGACGTCATCAGAAGCCAGGATGCACTTTTCACCGACGTCCCGGTGACGCTCATCAGAAGCCAGATGCATCTTTTTGACGACGTCCCGATGCGACGTCATCATAAGCCAGATGCACTTTTCACGACGTTCCGGTGACGTCATCAGAAGCCAGATGCACTTTCACGACGTCCCGATGACGTCATCAGAAGCCAGATGCACTTTTCACGACGTCCCGATGACGTCATCAGAAGCCAGATGCACTTTTCACGACGTCCCGGATGACGTCATCAGAAGCCATGGATGCACTTTTCACGACGTCCCGGTGACGTCATCAGAAGCCAGGATGCACTTTTCACGACGTCCCGGTGACGTCATCAGGAAGCCAGATGCACTTTTTCACGACGTCCCGATGACGTCATCAGAAGCCAGATGCACTTTTTCACGACGTCCCGATGAGCGTCATCAGAAGCCAGATGCACTTTGACGACGTCCCGATGACGTCATCAGGAAGCCCGATGCACTTTCACGACGTCCCGATGACGTCATCAGAAGCCATGATGCACTTTTCACGACGTCCCGATGACGTCATCAGAAGCCAGATGCACTTTTCACGACGTCCCGATGACGTCATCAGAAGCCCAACGCACTTTTCGACGTACAGTCCCGATGACGTCATCAGAAGCCAGACGCACTTTTCACGACGTCCCGATGACGTCATCAGAAGCCAGATGCACTTTTCACGACGTCCCGATGACGTCATCAGAAGCCAGGATGCACTTTCACGACGTCCCGAGTGACGTCATCAGAAGCCAGATGCACTTTTCACGACGTCCCGGTGACGTCATCAGAAGCCAGATGCACTTTTCACGACGTCCCGGTGACGTCATCAGGAAGCCAGATGCACTTTTCACGACGTCCCGGTGACGTCATCAGCCATGGATGCACTTTCACGACGTCCCGGTGACGTCATCAGAAGCCAGATGCACTTTTCTTCACGACGTCCCGGTGACGTCATCAGAAGCCAGATGCACTTTTCACCGACGTCCCGAGTGACGTCATCAGAAGCCAGATGCAATCTCTTTCACGACGTCCCGGTGACGTCATCAGAAGCCAGATGCACACTTTCTACGACGTCCCGGTGACGCTCTTTCATCAGAAGCCAGATGCACTTTTTCACGACGTCCCGGTGACGTCATCAGGAAGCCAGATGCGCACTTTTCACGACGTCCCGGTGACGTCATCAGAAGCCAGGAGTGCACTTTTCACGACGTCCCGGTGACGTCATCAGAAGCCAGATGCACTTTTTCACGACGTCCCGGTGACGTCATCGGAAGCCAGATGCATCTTTTCACGACGTCCCGGTGACGTCACACAGAAGCCAGATGCACTCTTTCACGACGTCCCGGTGACGTCATCAGAAGCCAGATGTGCTTTTCACGACGTCCCGGTGACGCCATCAGAAGCCAGATGCACTTTTCACGACGTGTCCCGGTGACGTCAATGCAGCCAGATGCATTTTCTTTCACGACGTCCCGGTGACGTCACCAGAAGCCAGATGCACTTTCACGACGTCCCGGTGACGTCATCGGAAGCCAGATGCACTTTTCACGACGTCCCGGTGACGCCATCAGAAGCCAGATGCATCTCCTTTCACGACGTCCCGGTGACGTCATCAGAAGCCAGATGCACTTTTCACGACGTCCCGGTGACGTCATCAGAAGCCAGATGTACATTCTCCACGACGCTCGCGGTGACGCCATCAGAAGCCAGATGCACTTTTCACGACGTCCCGGTGACGTCATCAGAAGCCAGATGCATCTTTTCACGACGTCCCGGGGACGCCATCAGAAGCCAGGATGCACTTCTTTTCACGACGTCCCGGTGACGTCATCAGAAGCCAGATGTACTTCTTCACGAGGCCCCGGTGACGTCATCAGAAGCCAGATGCGCTTTTCACGACGTCCCGGTGACGTCATCAGAAGCCAGGATGCACTTTTCACGACGTCCCGGTGACGTCATCAGAAGCCAGATGCACTTTTCACGACGTCCCGATGACGTCATCAGAAGCCAGATGCACTTTTCACGACGTCCCGATGACGCCAACAGAAGCCCGAAGCACTTTTGACGACGTCTGATGACGTCATCAGAAGCCCGAAGCACTTTTCACGACGTTCCGATGACGTCATCAGAAGCCAGATGCACTTTTCACGACGTTCCGATGACGTCATCAGAAGCCTGGTGGATGCACTTCTTCATGACGTCCCGATGACGCCATCAGAAGCCCAGCGAACTTTTCATGACGTCCCGATGACGCCTTCAATAGAAGCCAGACGCACTTTTCACGACGTACCGATGACGTCAACAGAAGCCAGACGCACTTCTTTCACGACGTCCCGATGACGTCATCAGAAGCCAGATGCACTTTTCACGACGTCCCGGTGACGCCATCAGAAGCCAGATGCAATTCTTCACGACGTCCCGGTGACGTCATCAGAAGCCAGATGTACTTTCACGACGTCGCGGTGACGTCATCAGAAGCCAGATGCACTTTTCACGACGTCCCGGTGACGTCACCAGAAGCCAGATGCACTTTTCACGACGTCCCGATGACGTTAACAGAAGCCTGAAGCACTTTTGACGACGTCCCGATGACGTCATCAGAAGCCCGAAGCACTTTTCACGACGTTCCGATGAGACGTCATCAGAAGCCAGATGCACTTTTCGGCGACGTCCCGATGACGTCATCAGAAGCCCGAAGCACTTTTCACGACGTCCCGATGACGCCACTGGTAGGCCAGACGCACTTTTCACGACGTCCCGATGACGTCATCAGAAGCCAGATGAATTCTTCACGACGTCCCGATGACGCCATCAGAAGCCAGATGCACCCTTTCTTCGACGTCCCGATGACGTCATCAGAAGCCAGATGCACTTTTCACGACGTCCCGATGACGTCATCAGAAGCCAGATGCATTTCTTCACGACGTCCCGATGACGTCATCAGAAGCCCGAAGCACTTTTGACGACGTCCTGATGACGCCACCAGAAGCCTGAAGATGCACTTCTTTCACGACGTTCCGATGACGCCATCAGAAGCCAGATGCACTTTTCACGACGTTCCGATGACGTCATCAGAAGCCAGATGGTCTTTTCATGACGTCCCGATGACGTCATCAGAAGCCCGAAGCACTTTTCACGACGTCCCGATGACGTCATCAGAAGCCAGACGCACTTTTCACGACGTACCGATGACGTCATCAGAAGCCAGACGCACTTTTCACGACGTCCCGATGACGTCATCAGAAGCCAGATGCACTTTTCACGACGTCCCGGTGACGTCATCAGAAGCCAGATGTGTTTTTCACGACGTCCCGGTGACGTCATCAGAAGCCAGATGTACTTTTCACGACGTCGCGGTGACGTCATCAGAAGCCAGATGCACTTTTCACGACGTCCCGGTGACGTCATCAGAAGCCAGATGCACTTTTCACGACGTCCCGATGACGTCATCAGAAGCCCGAAGCACTTTTGACGACGTCCCGATGACGTCATCAGAAGCCCGAAGCACTTTTCACGACGTTCCGATGACGTCATCAGAAGCCAGATGCACTTTTCATGACGTCCCGATGGCGTCATCAGAAGCCCGAAGCACTTTTCACGACGTCCCGATGACGTCATCAGAAGCCAGATGCACTTTTCACGACGTCCCGGTGACGTCATCAGAAGCCAGATGTACTTTTCACGACGTCCCGGTGACGTCATCAGAAACCAGATGCACTTTCTACGACGTCGCGGTGACGCTACCAGAAGCCAGATGCGGACTCTTCACGACGTCCCGATGACGTCATCAGAAGCCAGGATGCACTTTTCACGACGTCCCGATGACGTCATCAGAAGCCCGAAGCACTTTTCACGACGTCCCGATGACGTCATCAGAAGCCAGATGCACTTTTTCACGACGTCCCGATGACGTCATCAGAAGCCAGATGCACCCTTTCACGACGTCCCGGTGACGTCATCAGAAGCCAGATGCACTTTCTTTCAATGACGTCCCGGTGACGTCATCAGAAGCCAGATGCACTTTTCTTCACGACGTCCCGGTGACGCTACCAGAAGCCAGATGCACTTTCACGACGTCCCGATGACGTCATCAGAAGCCAGATGATCTTTTCATGACGTCCCGATGACGTCATCAGAAGCCCGAAGTACCTCTTTCTACGACGTCCCGATGACGTCGTCAGTAGCCAGACGTCTTTTCACGACGTACCGATGACGCCATCAGAAGCCAGACGCACTTTTCACGACGTCCCGGTGACGTCATCAGAAGCCAGATGCACTTTTCACGACGTCCCGATGACGTCATCAGAAGCCAGATGCACTTCTTCACGACGTCCCGATGACGTCATCAGAAGCCAGATGCACTTTCTTCACGACGTCCCGATGACGTCATCAGAAGCCAGATGCACTTCTTTCACGACGTCCCGATGGCGTCATCAGAAGCCCGAAGCACTTTCACGACGTCCCGATGACGTCATCAGAAGCCGAGGATGCACTTTTCACGACGTCCCGATGACGTCATCAGAAGCCAGATGTACTTTCACGACGTCCCGGATGACGTCATCACTGGAAGCCAGATGGCTTTCACGACGTCGCGGTGACGTCATCAGAAGCCAGATGCACTTTTCACGACGTCCCGGTGACGCTCATCAGAAGCCAGATGCACTCTTTCACGACGTCCCGGTGACGTCATCAGAAGCCAGCGATGCACTTTTCACGACGTCCCGATGACGTCATCAGTAGCCAGATGCACTTTTCACGACGTCCCGATGACGTCATCAGAAGCCAGATGCACTCACTTTTCACGACGTCCCGATGACGTCATCAGAAGCCAGATGCACTTTTCACGACGTCCCGGTGACGTCATCAGAAGTCAGATGTACTTTTCACGACGTCCCGGTGACGTCATCGGAAGCCAGATGCACTTGTCACGACGTTCCGATGACGTCATTAGAAGCCAGATGCACTTTTCATGACGTCCCGATGACGTCATCAGAAGCCCGAAGCACTTTTCACGACGTCCCGATGACGTCATCAGAAGCCAGATGCACTTTTCACGACGTCCCGGTGACATCATCAGAAGCCAGATGCACTTTTCACGACGTCCCGATGACGTCATCAGAAGCCAGATGCACTTTTCATGACGTCGCGGTGACGTTATCAGAACGCAGATGCACTTTTCATGCCGTCCCGGTGACGTCATCAGAAGCCGGATGCACTTTTCATGGCGTCCCGGTGCCGTCATCAGAAGCCAGATGCACTTTTCACGACGTCCCGAAGACGTCATCAGAAGCCAGAGGCACTTTTCACCACATCCCGGTGACGTCATCAGAAACCAGATGCACTCTTTCACGACGTCGCGGTGACGTCATCAGAAGCCAGATGCACTTTTCACGACGTCCCGGTGACGTCATCAGAAGCCAGATGCACTTTTCACGACGTCCCGATGACGTCATCAGAAGCCAGATGCACTTTTCACGACGTCCCGATGACGTCATCAGAAGCCAGATGCACTTTTCACGACATCCCGATGACGTCATCAGAAGCCAGATGCACTTTTCACGACGCCCCAATGACGTCATCAGAAGCCAGATGCACTTTCACGACGTCCCGGTGACGTCATCAGAAGCCAGATGCACTTTTCACGACGTCCCGGTGACGCCATCAGAAGCCAGATGCACTTTTCACGACGTCCCGATGACGTCATCAGAAGCCAGATGCACTTTCACGACGTCCCGATGACGTCATCAGAAGCCAGATGCACTTTTCACGACGTCCCGATGACGTCATCAGAAGCCAGATGCACTTTCACGACGTCCCGGTGACGTCATCAGAAGCCAGACGCACTTTTCACGACGTCCCGATGACGTCATCAGAAGCCAGATGCACTTTTCACGACGTCCCGGTGACTTCATCAGAAGCCAGATGCACTTTTCACGACGTCCCGGTGACGTCATCAGAAGCCAGACGCACTTTTCACGACGTCCCAATGACGTCATCAGAAGTCAGAAGCACTTTTCACGACGTCCCGGTGACGTCATCAGAAGCCAGATGCACTTTCACGACGTCCCGGTGACGTCATCAGAAGCCAGATGCACTTTCACGACGTCCCGGTGACGTCATCAGAAGCCAGATGCACTTTTCACGACGTCCCGGTGACGTAATCGGAAGCCAGATGTACTTTTCACGACGTCGCGGTGACGTCATCAGAAGCCAGATGCACTTTTCACGACGTACCGATGACGTCATCAGAAGCCAGACGCACTTTTCACGACGTCCCGATGACGTCATCAGAAGCCAGATGCACTTTTCACGACGTCCCGATGACGTCATCAGAAGCCAGATGCACTTTTCACGACGTCCCGGTGACGTCATCAGAAGCCAGATGCACTTTTCACGACGTCCCGGTGACGTCATCAGAAGCCAGATGCACTTTTCACGACGTCCCGGTGACGTCATCAGAAGCCAGATGCACTTTTCACGACGTCCCGGTGACGTCATCAGAAGCCAGATGCACTTTTCACGACGTCCCGGTGACGTCATCAGAAGCCAGATGCACTTTTCACGACGTCCCGGTGACGTCATCAGAAGCCAGATGCACTCTTCACGACGTCCCGGTGACGTCATCAGAAGCCAGATGCACTTTTCACGACGTCCCGGTGACGTCATCAGAAGCCAGATGCACTTTTCACGACGTCCCGATGACGTCATCAGAAGCCAGATGCACTTTTCACGACGTCCCGATGACGTCATCAGAAGCCAGATGCACTTTTCACGACGTCCCGGTGACGTCATCAGAAGCCAGATGTACTTTTCACGACGTCCCGGTGACGTCATCAGAAGCCAGATGCACTTTTCACGACGTCCCGGTGACGTCATCAGAAGCCAGATGCACTTTTCACGACGTCCCGGTGACGTCATCAGAAGCCACATGCACTTTTCACGACGTCCAGATGACGTCATCAGAAGTCAGATGCACTTTTCACGACGTCCCGATGACGTCATCAAAAGCCAGATGCACTTTTCACGACGTCCCGGTGACGTCATCAGAAGCCAGATGCACTTTTCACGACGTCCCGGTGACGTCATCAGAAGCCAGATGCACTTTTCACGACGTCCCGGTGACGTCATCAGAAGCCAGATGCACACTTCACGACATCCCGGTGACGTCATCAGAAGCCAGATGCACTTTTCACGACGTCCCGGTGACGTCATCAGAAGCCAGATGCACTTTTCACGACATCCCGGTGACGTCATCAGAAGCCAGATGCACTTTTCACGACGTCCCGGTGACGTCATCAGAAGCCAGATGCACTTTTCACGACGTCCCGGTGACGTCATCAGAAGCCAGATGTACTTTTCACGACGTCCCGGTGACGTCATCGGAAGCCAGATGCACTTTTCACGACGTCCCGGTGACGTCATCAGAAGCCAGATGCACTTTTCACGACGTCCCGGTGACGTCATCAGAAGCCAGATGCACTTTTCACGACGTCCCGGTGACGTCATCAGAAGCCAGATGTACTTTCACGACGTCCCGGTGACGTCATCGGAAGCCAGATGCACTTTCACGACGTCCCGGTGACGTCATCAGAAGCCAGATGCACTTTTCACGACGTCCCGGTGACGTCATCAGAAGCCAGATGCACTTCACGACGTCCCGGTGACGTCATCAGAAGCCAGATGCACTTTTCACGACGTCCCGGTGACGTCATCAGAACCCAGATGGACTTTTCACGACGTCCCGATGGCGTCATCAGAAGCCAGAAGCACTTTTGACGACGTCCGGGTGACGTGATCAGAAGCCAGATGCACTTTCACGACGTCCCGGTGACGTCATCAGAAGCCAGATGCACTTTTCACGACGTCCCGGTGACGTCATCAGAAGCCAGATGTACTTTTCACGACGTGCCGGTGGCGTCATCGGAAGCCAGATGCACTTTTCACGACGTCCCGGTGACGTCGTCAGAAGCCAGATGCACTTTTCACGACGTCCCGGTGGCGTCATCAGAAGCCAGATGCACTTTTCACGACGTCCCGGTGACGTCATCAGAAGCCAGATGTACTTTCACGACGTCCCGGTGACGTCATCGAAGCTAGATGCACTTTTCACGACGTCCCGGTGACGTCATCAGAAGCCAGATGCACTTTTCACGACGTCCCGGTGACGTCATCAGAAGCCAGATGCACTTTTCACGACGTCCCGGTGACGTCATCAGAAGCCAGATGCACTTTTCACGACGTCCCGGTGACGTCATCAGAAGCCAGATGCACTTTTCACGACGTCCCAATGACGTCATCAGAAGCCTGAAGCACTTTCACGACGTCCCGATGACGTCATCAGAAGCCAAATGCACTTTTCACGACGTCCCGATGACGTCATCAGAAGCCAGATGCACTTTTCACGACGTCCCGGTGACGTCATCAGAAGCCAGATGCACTTTTCACGACGTCCCGGTGACGTCATCAGAAGCCAGATGCACTTTTCACGACGTCCCGGTGACGTCATCAGAAGCCAGATGCACTTTTCACGACGTCCCGATGACGTCATCAGAAGCCAGATGCACTTTTCATGACGTCCCGATGACGTCATCAGAAGCCCGAAGCACTTTTCACGACGTCCCGATGACGTCATCAGAAGCCAGACGCACTTTTCACGACGTACCGATGACGTCATCAGAAGCCAGACGCACTTTTCACGACGTCCCGGTGACGTCATCAGAAGCCAGATGCACTTTTCACGACGTCCCGGTGACGTCATCAGAAGCCAGATGCACTTTTCACGACGTCCCGGTGACGTCATCAGAAGCCAGATGCACTTTTCACGACGTCCCGGTGACGTCATCAGAAGTCAGATGCACTTTTCACGACGTCCCGGTGACGTCATCAGAAGCCAGATGCACTTTTCACGACGTCCCGGTGACGTCATCAGAAGCCAGATGCACTTTTCACGACGTCCCGGTGACGTCATCAGAAGCCAGATGCACTTTTCACGACGTCCCGGTGACGTCATCAGAAGCCAGATGCACTTTTCACGACGTCCCGGTGACGTCATCAGAAGCCAGATGCACTTTTCACGACGTCCCGGTGACGTCATCAGAAGCCAGATGCACTTTTCACAACATCCCGGTGACGTCATCAGAAGCCAGATGCACTTTTCACGACGTCCCGGTGACGTCAACAGAAGCCAGATGCGCTTTCCCGACGTCCCGGTGACGTCATCAGAAGCCAGATGCACTTTTCACGACGTCCCGGTGACGTCATCGGAAGCCAGATGCACTTTTCACGACGTCCCGGTGACGTCATCAGAAGCCAGATGCACTTTTCACGACGTCCCGGTGACGTCATCAGAAGCCAGATGCACTTTTCACGACGTCCCGGTGACGTCATCAGAAGCCAGATGTACTTTTCACGACGTCCCGGTGACGTCATCGGAAGCCAGATGCACTTTTCACGACGTCCCGGTGACGTCATCAGAAGCCAGATGCACTTTTCACGACGTCCCGGTGACGTCATCAGAAGCCAGATGCACTTTTCACGACGTCCCGGTGACGTCATCAGAAGCCAGATGCACTTTTCACGACGTCCCGGTGACGTCATCAGAAGCCAGATGCACTTTCACGACTTCCCGGTGACGTAATCAGAAGCCAGATGCACTTTTCACGACTTCCCGGTGACGTCATCAGAAGCCAGATGCACTTTTCAAGACGTCCCGGTGACGTCATCAGAAGCCAGATGCACTTTTCACGACTTCCCGGTGACGTCATCAGGAGCCAGATGCACTTTTCACGACTTCTCGGTGACGTCATCAGAAGCCAGATGCACTTTTCACGACCTCCCGGTGACGTAATCAGAAGCCAGATGCACTTTTCACGACTTCCCGGTGACGTCGTCAGAAGCTAGATGCACTTTTCACGACGTCCCGGTGACGTCATCAGAAGCCAGATGTACTTTCACCAGCCTGCGTCCCCCCTACCAACTTACCTGCCTGAAATTGACCGCCTGTGACCATTGGCAGTGGATACTAGCAGTGAGGAATGAAAAGCGTGACGGCCTACGGCCCACGGCCCACGGCCCACGGCCCACGGCCCACGGCCTACGGCCTACGGCTCACGGCCTACGGCGCACACCATGAAAATTTCTTAAGCCTTCGGGCTCACAACTTTGTTATTTGTGAACCGATTTGGCTGAAATTTGGACAGCAGGCGTCTTCTGGACCCCTTCACTTATATCCAGAAGAAAATCTTCAGAAGTTTTGTTTCAAAGATTCTATAAACTATTTTATAAAATTCTAAGTGATCACAAAGCCTAGGCAAAACCAAACCTCTCCAGCCGCTTCGCGGCTGGAGCGATTTAAGTACGCGAGTAATCTTTGTTGCAAATTTGGGAACAAGTGGTTTTTTATATTCTTATCTTCACTTTGGGTCTGGGTTGTTTTTTCCTTGGATGTCCTTTGTATGAGAGCTCGTGACTATGCTGGTGGGAGGAACTATCATCGAATTAACAGTCGTTTCATTATAGGCATACATAGTGGTATAGTACTGGTGTCGCCGGGTTATTTTATTCGCGTTTGTTCAAGGTTTTACATGTGTGGGACAACGCTTTCGTTCGGTTGGTTTTTTCCCCTTGGTTCTCGGCTTGTTGACTATTTATTTTTAAGATAGTACGTTTCAGTGTTCTCTTTGGTGGTTTCGTCCTGTAGTGGCGTAGGATCTATCTTCAATACTGGAGATTATTATTTTTTTAGTGGGTGCACCTGAAGAATCAAAATTCACATAGTAAGTTAATTAAAAAAACAGCGGTAGTTGGGTGTTAGCTGTCGGAGCGTAACCTAAACCTTTTTGGTTCTGAACTCGACATGTCGGTGAATCAACCTAGTGAGAGAACGGAACTAGTGGCTTCTATTTCCACTCAAGTCGCCAAAGGAGATGGACCGTTGATTGCAGAGATGGTAGAAAAGAAATTTAAGGAGAAGCAGAGTGCGGGATCTAGTGCTTCTCGCATCCATGTGCCTACTCTCGCCCATCCTGGACTTCGGGCGCAAGCGGAACTCCTAGCAAAATGGATTCAAGAACTCGAAGACGTTGAGGCGGATGGTTCAGAGGAATCTAGGAGGGACAAGATCCAGAATTTGAAGAAGAATCTCAAAAGAAGATTAACGACTGTGGTTGGAGCCGACACGGATCCCGCAATTTTCACTCTTGCGGACACTTTTGAGAAGGTAGAAGCGGTCATTGACCAAACGGACGATTTCGGTAAGATCGTGGCGGATCACCTAAAGAAATCTAACTCCTCCAAGCAGCCAGAAAAGGAAAGAATACGATCTGAAGAGCCCTTTCGAAAGGGCGGATTCTCCGTGGGCGCAGGGATGTCCGCCATCGCGTATCCGCAGCTCCCAGCAATTTCCCAACCAGTACCACAGTTCTACCAGCAACAATTTCAACCAGCTCCAACTCAGTTCGCACAATACCCAGCTCCAAACCAGCGGTTCTACAGCCCTCCGATCAGAGGTTTCAAGCAACAGCCCAACATTCTCAGATCCTGTTACAATTGCGGGCAATCAGGACATCTGGCAGCTTTCTGCAGGGTACCCAAGAAAAACTGACGACTTTCTAGCCGGTGGGATCATAAGACATACGAATTTCTGGCTATCTCTAGAAGTTTCTAATTTAGTTAGGCAGTGGGTGAAATCAGGTGTAAAAGCAAATTTTATAGATGTCGTTCCGCAGCAATCAGATGTCCCGTCTAATCGCCGTTCTGCTTATGATCACAAACAGTTTGTCGATGGTGCTATTCAAGAGTTGCTAGCCACTTGTGCAGTTGATGAAGTCGAAGAGAAGCCCCACATCGTGTCTCCCCTTTCTGTAGTTGAAGGTAAAAAGCCCAGACTCATAATGGATTTATCATGGTTCAATAAGTTTGTCGTTAAAGAGTCCATAAGATTTGAGGATATGTCCAAAGCATGGGACATGCTAAAAGGGGCAAAATTTTTGTGTACCTTCGACCTCAAGTCCGGGTATCACCACGTATCCATAGATTCTGCGGACAGAAAATTTTTCGGCTTCTCGTGGAATGGGCGTTTTTATGTGTTTAATGCACTACTCTTTGGTTTTTCCCCCGCCCCGTTTATTTTCACAAAAAATTTCAAACCATTTTTAGCAAAATGGAGAAAAATGGGGATCAAAATCTGTTTGTACATAGATGATGGTCTGATATGTTGTTCCGACGAGGAAGAGGTGGTTAAAGCGGTAAAATTGGTTTGCAAAGATTTCGAGAATGCAGGAGTTGTTATATCCTGGAGTAAAAGCAGGTTGACACCAGTTAGCAATAGTGCGTGGCTCGGTTTTGACATCAATCTAAAAGAAAGAGAAGTTAGTATATCTAGTGAGAGAATCACTAAAGCCGTGCGACGGCTTCAGAGCCTGCGAGGCTCTAGAGCTCCCACTCTGAGAGAGCGGATGAAGTTGTTGGGAACTATTAGTTCGATGTGGTTTATTCTAGGTGAAGAAGCCCAGTTATTCTGTAGAGCTCTGAACTCGAAGGCTATATATGTGGAAGACTCACTTGATAGGCACTTACCGTTAGACGAAGATGAAATAGTCGAAGTCGATTACTGGATCGACAGAGTCACTAGTGGTGAGTTGAAAAGAAAATTTGATATGAAATCTTTCTTTCCTTCCTTTATTTTGTTGACCGATGCCTCGGACTTAGGATTGGGAGCAGTACTCCTTTCTTCTTTCGGGAAGGTTTTCGCATCTAATAACATACCTTCGGACATGGTAGGACAATCTAGCACCTGTCGGGAGATGTTGGCTATACAGTTTGCATTCGAAAACTGGAAGGAATTACTGAAAGACTCAGCTGTGGAACTTAGAGTGGACAATCAAAGCGCAGTTGCCATCATGAAGAAAGGAAGTTCAGTTCCATTATTACATAATATTGCGCATAATGTGTTAGGTGTGCTTAGAAATTATAATATCATTGTAAAAAGTATTTGAATTCCTAGAAAAGAAAATACAGAAGCTGGTCTAGCCAGTAGATTTTTGGATTACGATGACTGGGGTATACAAGATAATATTGCAATTTTGTTACAACAGAGATGGGGGAAAGCGCAGCTGGATTTGTTTGCTTGCCCCGAAAACAAGAAGACTGCCCAGTTTGTCGGGAGATCATATTCCTCCTCAGAATATCAAGTAGCGACTGATGCGCTTAATCCGGACAATCTCTCTCTCTCTCTCTGGTCGTCACGTTTACTCTGCGTAGTACCTCCTCCCGGGCTGGTTTATGCGTGTTTACATATGATTAAGGAAGCTAAGGGAAGAGCCATCCTGGAGATCCCATGCTGGCCTTCGCATCGCTCTTTTTCTGCACTAAAGCGATTGGCGGTTTATGGATTGAGGAAGTTAGGGATGGAGTACTTTTTTCCCATAGGAACTAAAATATTCCATCCTCCATCCATTTCTTCGTGTACCTTTCCATCGGAGTTCTCCTCCTTCCCCTTTATTTTTGTGTTTGTGGACGCCTCCACAGGTCCATTACCGCTCCGACGCTTACCCTTTGTTTGACTCTCGGCTTTGCTTTCTAGACGATAAAGCCCTAGCCGCTGAGGTGTTCTCGTCTCGAGTGAGACAAAGGAGTGGAGGGGGTGTTTGTGTCGGAAAGTCCGATTTATCGGGCGTGAGACATAAATTACCCTTTTCACGACGAGGGCGAATCGGGGCGAGAACACCGCAGCGGACGAGTTGTCCAGCAGTAGGGGGGGATGGATAATCGATGGTTGTTGACGAGATAGCCTGAGTATCAGGCATGATAGCACACGGGAATTAGGTAGGCAGCGATTTAAGGGTTCATTCTAGGCTTGGTCACTGGTAGTGACACGTTTAAATTCTTAAATTTTCCTTGTATTGTTGGGAGCTGATTTCGGACAATTAGATATTGTGGTTTTCCAGACCACCCGCGGCTTCAATCAGTGCGTCTCTTGCAAAAGCAAGCCCGGCTGATGGAGGAGCCTCTGGATGAGGTGATTCAGAGCCTCCTATTGTCGTCGAGGGGCTCCAGCACGTTGAAAGCATACGAGAGAGCTGTTGGGGAAATTGAGGCTTGGCAACAGGAATTCCCAGAAACGAGGACCTGCAATGAGCTGGACAGTGCCGCCATGTTTGTCGCTAAGAAGAGCTGCTCTTCCTCGGCTATGTCCATGGCGACCTTCATTGCGGCTTTGGCGTTCTTCAGAATGGGCAGGAAGCCGCAAGAGTCAGAGCAATGGTTGATCCTGGACAAGATGGTGAAGGCCAAGAAAAAGAGCAGAACCGACTAAACAACAGAAGTTCGCGACCCAGCAGGAGTGGCAGTTACTACTGAGTGCGGTGAAATCGAGCGGCTGGCCTCGCTGGAGAATAGTCAGAGCTCAATTGTTAATTTTGCGGATTACTCAGAGTTTCTGGAGCCTTGAATCTGCTTATTTCTGATGTTTCGGAGAACGGAGCAAGCTGGAAATTCATAATAAATGTAAGATCTAGAACTCTGATCCTTAATTTATTTACTATTGACTCATAAATGTTAAAAAACACGTTAGCTGTGTCTAAGGTTAAAGGCAGAGTTCACGATGATTTTCGTCCCCGAGTTTTTCACGTAAAACAATGCGTTGGCCTACAAGTGTTATCAAAATTACGAAGAAACGGCTAGAAACGCATTAAAACGTCGCGTTTCAGTTACATTATTCTATAACATGGGCTAGTTGTCCGGCTGGATGAACATGTTCATGGCGGTTGTCACCTGTGGAAAATTGGGTCAATCGAAAATAGAAGTATATTTTATGCAGAGCAAGATTAGTTAGGACCCTAAGGAAAGAACGGAGCCATGGAGAGTAGAAATTTGCAAAGGACGGGTCCACAAAAGATTTCATTGTCACAGCAAACACTTCCTCTGATACTTAAGAGGCGGGGTGATACTCAAGGATTTCGTGCACTTCTGATGCGTTTTTCTCAATTTCTACGTCATTTTAGTTCTACCCGGGGGCCACTTAATCAATATAGCTAATAACCTCCAAATTGAGAATTATCGTGAACACGGCCTTTAAGGTACAGCCCCAATCTTGGAACATTCAGAGGAATAGCTTTTAGAGCAATACGCGTCTTTGGATTGTTTATACTTTCCTATTTCAGAAGTCCAAGACCGATCAATCAGGCGTGGGAGCCGAGACTTTTGTGGCAAAGGAAGCATGGTTCGACGAGCTGATTCATTCCCGTTTATAGATTACAGAACATGAACTACTCATCGCTGCGGCCAATGGAGGAAAGTGGTCTCCGAATGCGGCGAATTCGGAAATACGGCGTTTATGTATGGCTGCCGGCACCAGGACGCTCCCACCACATTCGTTCCGTCGTGGTGGCACCACGAAGGCGCTCGGAGATGGCATCTCTCCTGCTCAGGTCCAACTGAGAGGTCGCTGGGCTAGTTCTAACTCTATGAGGCCGTATATTGCTCGTTCAGCTCGCACTCAAGGAGGCCCAGCCACATTCGGTAATTGTTTTTAGTCGGGTTTTGGTGTTTGCCTCGCTTGTAGCTAGCTGTTCCTCTGTGCTGTTCCCCGCCTTTTCCAATACAAGTACATCTATCTCTGTGTCTCTTGTTAACGACATAGACAATATTGTTGCTGTACTTTTTAGTTTTCTAGCCTTTGTAATATTTGTGTTTTTGTTGCTAACTGACGTGTTTGCTTGTCGCTGCTTTTAGGCCTATGATGTTATCTTTTCTAGAGCCTTTTTTGTGGGGTGTTCTTTTCCTTTTTTAATCTGGTTGATGTGCTTCACTTGCGATTGAGCATCTTCCGTTTTCTTCAGGGTTTTATCAGGTTTGATGGCATGTATTTTACTTACTAACCGGGTTCTATTCAGCTGCATAGCAATCTTCTCGGTAGTCTCTTGCCTGCACAGATGCCTACACTATATAGGTCATTGTTGGTGCTACAACGTCAGGAATAGCATACGTGTGCCTCGAGATCTTATTTGGAGTTTTTTTGCCCGTGGTCATAACATTACCGGTATTCGTATTGCAGTTTATTCCAGCTGTGTTTATAACTATGGTACAGAAGGATATAGAAGTTTTATGTATTACAAGTTATTGCCTAATTGATGCTGGTTACGTCCAGATTGTTATTTGATCAGTTACGTTTTATCACTACCAGAATGACGATTAAGCACTTGCCGCCGATAAAGCCCTTGCCGCTGAGGTGTTCTCGTCTCGAGTGAGACAGAGGAGTGAAAGGGGTGTTTGTGTCGAAAAGTCCGATTTATCGGACGTGAGACATAAATGGTGTTTTTCGGCTCTCGTAAACAAATTTGATGATTCCTAATTGATCAAGGGTGAAGTATAAAAGAAGTGAAGAGCGGTCTGTCTTCATTCACACACCGTCCTTCTCCAGAGGTCAGCAGTTGAGGATCTGCGTAGACTACGAAGCAGGAAAACAGCACCACCGTTGGTGAAGATGTAGCGAATTCGGAGTCAGAACTTAGAAAATTTTAGAGCCAACTCGAGTGAGATTACGGTAGCCCTGTTCTGGCGCACCTAACTATCGTTCTTGTTCATTCGGAGGCATGGCTTGCATACGGTGTCCTGAACATTAAACCTAGGTCATGCGCACGTCCCTTGATGTCCTGCGCACTCCTACTAAGGTCCTACACACATTCCATGACGTGCTGCTCATCCTTACAGGGGTCCTGCACAAGCCTCATGATGTCCTGCACATTTTTACTGAGGTCCTGTACACATTCCATGACGTCCTTCTCATCCCTATTGGGGTCCTGCGCAAGTTCCTTGATGTCCTGCACAACCCTTTTAGGGTCCTGCCCAGGTCCCATGATGTCCTGCACACTCCTAAGGTCGTGCACACGTTCCATGATGTCCTGCACACTCCTACTGAGGTCCTGCCCACATTCCACTACGTCCCGCACACCCCTACTGGGGTCCTGCACGCATTCTACGACGTCCTGCACACCCCTACAGGGGTCCCGCACAGGTCCCATGATGTCCTGCACACTCCTACTGAGGTCCTGCACACGTTCAATGATGTCCTGCACACTTCTACTAAGGTCCCGCACACCTTCTACGGCGTCCTGCTCACCCCTACTGGGGTCCTGCACAGGTTCCATGATGTCCTGCACACTCCTACTGAGGTCCTGCACACAGTCTACTACGTCCTGCACACAACTAAGGGGGTCCTACACAGGTCTCATAATGTCCTGCACACTCCTAATGAGGTCCTGCACACATTCTACGACGTCCTGCACACCCCTACTGGGGTCCTGCACAAGTCCCATGATGTCCTGCACACTCCTACTAAGGTCCTGCACACATTCTACTACGTCCTGCTCACCCCTAAGAGGGTCCTACACAGGTCTCATAATGTCCTGTACACTCCTACTGAGGTCCTGCACACCTTCTACGGCGTCCTGCACACCCCTAAGGGGGTCCTACACAGGTCTCATAATGTCCTGCACACTCCTAATGAGGTCCTGCACACTCCTAATGAGGTTTTGCACACATTCTACGACGTCCTGCACACCCTTACTGGGGTCCTGCACAGGTCCCATGATGTCCTGCACACTCCTACTAAGGTGCTGCACACGTTCCATGATGTCCTGCACACTCCTACTAAGGTCCTGCACACATTCTTCGACGTCCTGCTCACCCCTACTGGGGTCCTGCACACTCCTACTGAGGTCCTGCACACATTCTACTACGTCCTGCACACCCCTAAGGGGGTCCTACACAGGTCTCATAATGTCCTGCACACTCCTAATGAGGTCCTGCACACATTCTACGACGTCCTGCACACCCCTACTGGAGTCCTGCACAGGTCCCATGATGTCCTGCACACTCCTAATGAGGTCCTGCACACATTCTACGACGTCCTGCACACCCCTACTGGGGTCCTGCACAGGTTCCATGATGTCCTGCACACTCCTACTGAGGTCCTGCACACATTCTACTACGTCCTGCACACCCCTAAGGGGGTCCTACACAGGTCTCATAATGTCCTGCACACTCCTAATGAGGTCCTGCACACATTCTACGACGTCCTGCACACCCCTACTGGGGTCCTGCACACTCCTACTGAGGTCCTGCACACATTCTACTACGTCCTACACACCCCTAAGGGGGTCCTACACAGGTCCCATAATGTCCTGCACACTCCTAATGAGGTCCTGCACCCATTCTACGACGTCCTGCACACCCCTACTGGAGTCCTGCACAGGTCCCATGATGTCCTGCTCACCCTTACCGGGGTCCTGCACAGGTTCCATGATGTCCTGCACACTCCTAATGAGGTCCTGCACACATTCTACTACGTCCTGCACACCCCTAAGTGGGTCCTACACAGGTCTCATAATGTCCTGCACACTCCTAATGAGGTCCTGCACACATTCTACGACGTCCTGCACACCCGTACTGGAGTCCTGCACAGGTCCCATGATGTCCTGCACACTCCTACTAAGGTCCTGCACATGTTCCATGATGTCCTGCACACCCCTACTGGGGCCCTGCGCAAGTTCCTTGATGTTCTGCACACTCCTACTGAGGTCCTGCACACAATATACGACGTCCTGCACACCCCTTTTGGGGTCCTGCCCAGGTCCTATGATGTCCTGCAGTCTCCTAGGGTCCTGCACACGTTCCATGAAGTCCTGCGCACTGCTACTAAAGTCCTGCACACATTCTTCGACGTCCTGCACACCCTTACTGGGGTCCTGCACAGGTTCCATGATGTCGTGCGCACTCCTACTGAGGTCCTGCACACAATCTATGACGTCCTGAGCACCCCTAATGGGGTCCTGCACAGGTCTCATAATGTCCTGCACACTCCTAATGAGGTCCTGCACACATTCTACGACGTCCTGCACACCCCTACTGGGGTCCTGCACAGGTCCCATGATGTCCTGCACACTCCTACTAAGGTCCTGCACACGTTCCATGATGTCCTGCACACCCCTACTGGGGCCCTGCGCAAGTTCCTTGATGTTCTGCACACTCCTACTGAGGTCCTGCACACAATATACGACGTCCTGCACACCCCTTTTGGGGTCCTGCCCAGGTCCTATGATGTCCTGCACACTCCTAAGGTCCTGCACACGTTCCATGATGTCCTGCGCACTGCTACTAAAGTCCTGCACACATTCTTCGACGTCCTGCACACCCTTACTGGGGTCCTGCACAGGTTCCATGATGTCGTGCGCACTCCTACTGAGGTCCTGCACACATTCTACGACGTCCTGAGCACCCCTAATGGGGTCCTGCACAGGTCTCATAATGTCCTGCACACTCCTACTGAGGTCCTGCACACTCCTACTGAGGTCCTGCACACATTCTACGATGTCCTGCACACCCCTACTGGGGTCCTGCACAGGTCCCATGATGTCCTGCACACTCCTACTGAAGTCCTGCACACATTCTGCGGCGTCCTGCACACCCCTACTGAGGTCTTGCTGTAATTCCATGACGTCCTGCATACTCGTACTGCGGTCTCGCATAGTCAACCGACATTTCAGTTCACCCTGCGACGCCTTCGTATCGATGGTGTGCATGGAACGAATACGCGCCGCGCTCAAGAACAACCCTCCCGCACAGCGTCCTCTTCCGAGCCGGACGTTCAAAGTACACCACCCTAGACAGCAAGGTGTTTATATGGAGTCTAAGAAAACAATGACTGATAACGAAAAAACCCACCATTTTCATAAACTAATCTTGTGAGGCCGGTTTCCGAGTTTGAACCGCCTGTTAGGGGCCCGGACGTCATTATGGTGAGTTCTGCCAATTGATTTCGGCATTCCCGTGGCCGATTACCTATAGTCACAAATTTTCGAGCGATTTGGTCCACGCCTTCCAAAAAAATGGAATTCGACGGACGGAGGTGGAGGCGGAGGCGGTGGCGGAGGCGGTGGTGGAGAACGTTTTTGCGTACTTTGAGAGGTCATAACTTTAGAAAGCGGGGACCAGGTACGATGAAAAGTTGCACACATATGTAATTTCTCGCAGCGCATCGAATGGTGTACAGCTCATACCTCTGGTGACGGTATGAATAGGTGATCTCATTGTAGGGCATCCGCGCGGGAAGAGATCAAAGCCAAGTCCTGGTGCGCTCTTCGCGCGCACCACAATATAAAAAACTTGCTCTCCAGGGTGGTGTACTTAAAACGCCCGGCTCGGAAGAGGACGCTGCGCGGGATTGATGTACTTGACCGCGGCGCGTATTCGTTCCAAGCGCACCATCGATAAGAAGGCGTCGCAAGGTGTGCTGAAGTGTCGGTTGACTATGTGAGACCTCAGTATGAGTGTGCAGGACGCCGTAGAATGTATACAGGGCCTCAGTAGGAGTATGCAGGACATCATCGAACGTGTGCAGGACCTTAGTAGAAGTGTGCAGGACATCATGGGACCTGTGCAGGACTTCAGTAGGAGTGTGCAGGACATCATGGAACGTATGCAGGACCGTAATAGGAGTGGGCAGGACATCAAGGAGCTTGTGCATGACCCCAGTAGGAGTGTGCGGGACATCATGGAACGTGTGTAGGATTCCAATAGAGGTGTGCAGGACATCATGGAACGTGTGCAGGACCCCACTAGTCATGAGCAGGACGTCATGGAATGTGTACAGGACCTCAGTAAAAGTGTGCAGGACATCATGGAACGTGTGCAGGACCCTAGTAGAAGTGTGCAGGACGTCATAAAACGTGTGCAGGACCCCAGTAGGGATGAGTAGGACTTCATGGAATGTGTGCAGGACATCAGTAGGAGTGTGCAGGACAACATGAAGCGTGTGCAGGACCCCAGTACTGATGAGCAGGACGTCATGGAATGTGTGCAGGGCCTTAGTAGGAAGGTGCAGGACATCATGAAACGTGTGCAGGAACACTGCAAGGATGAGCAGCACGTCATGGAATGTGTGCTGGATCTCAGTAGGAGTGTGCAGGACATCAAGGGACGTGCGCATGACCTCAGTTTAATGTTCAGGACACCATATGCAAGATATGCCTCCGAATCAACAAGAACGATAGTTAAGTGCGCCAGAACATAGCTACCTTAATATCACTCGAGTTGGCTCTAAAAGTTCTGACTCCGAATTCGCTACATCTTCCCCACCGGTAGGGCTGTTTTCCTGCTTTGTGATCCAGGGGTCATATTCGCCAATAACCCGCCGGGTAGTCGAAGGGTAAATGAGGTGAAATTTCAGTACAAAACGCGCGCTCCACGGCCACCTCTCGCCTCCCTTGGCTTCCCTCGCGACCGCCGGAATTTTTCGAATAGCATAGCTGAAAAATGGCCGCTTCTCGATGGAATCTTTATCTTTTTGCAGTGATATCGATACGTAACACAGTTTGCATTTTCATCTTACATGGTGTAAGATAGGTTGATCTGCTCCTCTGCCGCGCGCGGTATCATCCCTTCCGCTTCCCTTCGACTACCCTCGGCGGGTTGTTGGCGAATACGACCCCAGGTCCAGGCAGATTCCCAACTGCTGACCTCTGGAGAAGGACTGTGTGTGTATCAAGACACACCGCTCTTCACTTCTTTTGTACTTTATCTTTGATCAATTGGGTATCATCAAATTTGTTTACGAGAGCCGAATAACATCATTCCTAAGACTACGTTAGTCCTCTTCTGGCGCACTTAACTATCGTTCGCGCTGGAAATCAACTTCCATTTTTCAGGCTCAATTTCACGATTGAGCCCGGTAGACCACACTGGTAAACTTTGGCGCGTCAAAAACGTTGGACGATGAGGTTGGAAGGCGTCAAAGATTAATATCCGCCACCAATTCTCACCAGTCATCTAGCACTTTTTCCTAGAATGTTGGTGCGACCGTAAGGGGCTGAGCAGAATGCCATAAGGGCGCGGCCTGATGGTGAGCTGCCGTATTGATAGATCGCGGCGATCTATCGATACGGCTCTCCATCATCAGGCCGCGCCGCGTTCTGTTGGCACTCTGCTCAACCCCTAAGACGACAGGAAAAATAGTTACAGCACGAACTCCACATGCAGAAAAACTCCGAAAATGATTTTGGCGCGAAATTCAAATTCGTATTTACAATGTGTTCCGATTGACTTTTCTTTACAAATGAAGGTTTTTCATAGGCCCCTTCAACATTTTCGTTCACTAGAGGGGCCAAGCTACGCAAAAACATGAAAAAATAATATACGGTTTTCTGCGCGTACGATGCCTTTAACTATCGTTCTTGTTCCGAATCAGACATATGGGCCGGCGCAGACGAGCCACATCAGCATGAACCGGTGAAGTTTAGCTAGAGCCGCTGTCCCTGGGTCTATCCTAAACGTGGTGGGGCCACCCAAGATTTACTGGGACATTTGCAGGACTTCAGTAGAGATTTGCGGAACGTCGTATAATTTGTGCAGAACCTCGGAGTCAAAACACGTCACAAATGGTCTCCGGCATGAAAATGATAAAAAACTAATTATCAACCTACACTGTTTGCCTCATAGGATAGAAATAAGGTGAACAAATGTTGTCCTCTCTATCCCAGTGAAGCTCTCATTAAGGGTACCAGACCTTCCGTTATTTAATGAACATCACGAAAACAAAGTGTTACAGATGGTGTAATGGCTATTCTCAGAAAAATTGTGGTGCGCGCCAAGCGCGCACCAGGATTTGGCTTTGATCTCTTTCCGCGCGGATGCCCTACAATGAGATCACCTATTCATACCGTCAACAGAGGTATGGGCTGTACACCATTCGATGCGCTGCAAGAAGTTACATATGTGTGCAACTTTTCATCCTAACTGGTCCCCGATTTCTTAAGTTATGGCCTCTCAAAAAACGCAAAAACGTTCTCCACCACCGCCTCCGCCTCCACCTCCGTCCGTCGAAAACCATTTTTTTTGGAAGGCGTATACCAAATCGCTTGAAAATTCGTGACTACGGGTAATCGGCCACGGGAATGCCGAAAATAATTGGCAGAACTCACCATAATGACTTCTGGGCCCCTAACGGGCGATTCAAACTCGGAAACCGGCCTCACAAGATTAGTTTATGAAAATGGTGGGTTTTTTCGTTATCAGTCGTTGTTTTCTTAGACTCCATATAAACACCTTGCTGTCTAGGGTGGTGTACTTTGAACGTCCGGCTCGGAAGAGGACGCTGTGCGGGAGGGTTGTTCTTGAGCGCGGCGCGTATTCGTTCCATGCACACCATCGATACGAAGGCGTCGCAGGGTGAACTGAAGTGTCGGTGGGGTTTATGAAAATGATGGGGTTTTTCGTTATCAGTCATTGTTTTCTTAGGCCCCCGTCAGACTTCGTCGAAAAACCTGCCGAGTCCGACTGAGTCCGGTTGCCCCCAGCGCCAACCGGTTCCTCTGCGAAACACGCAATCGATAGTCAGCGGCGGCAGTACGTGGGGCAGAGAGCAGACGACGAGGGCCGAGATGCGGTGGGGCTCGGCAGGTCGCAGTCCGCCGAAAAAATGCACCAAAATCACGTGAGAAACACCTATATCGGCCGGGTAGGGCGAGGATGATTTCGCTGGGACTCAGTGGGACTCAGTCGGTGCACTGGCTCCGCCCTTGTACGCATGAGAACCATCAGTATCGACCGGGGGGATTGCGGTGGGCATCAGACGGTCGCAGTCGGACTCAGTGGGTTGATTTTTTTGCACCTATTTCCCACGAATTCGGTGCGTATCGACCGGGTGGGACTCAGTAGATCCACCGACTATGACGGGAGCCTTAGACTCCATATAAACACCTTGCTCTCTAGGGTGGTGTATTTTAAACGTCCGGCTCGGAAGAGGACGCTGTGCGGGAGGGATGTTTTTGAGCGCAGCGCGTAATCGGAAATGCGCACCATCAATAAGAAGGCATCGTAGGGTGTGCTGAAGTTTCGGTTGACTATGCGAGACCGCAGTAGGAGTATGCAGGACGTCATTGAACTACAGCAGGACCTCACTAGGGGTGTGCAGGACGTCATGGAATGTGTGCAGGGCCTTGGTAGGAAAGTGCAGGACATCATGAAACGTGTGCAGGAACACTGTAAGGATGAGCAGCACGTCATGGAATGTGTGCTGGATCTCAGTAGGAGTGTGCAGGACATCAAGGGACGTGCGCATGACCTCAGTTTAATGTTCAGGACACCATATGCAAGCCATGCCTCCGAATCAACAAGAACGATAGCTAAGTGCGCCAGAGGCCGGATTCATCAAAGCATTTTCAGCGGTAAGTTAGCGTTATCGGCTAACCGCGATCGTTATCAGTAAGTCAGCAAGCCTGAAAATAACTGATAACGGTTGCGGTTAGCCGATAAAGCTAACTTACCATGGTAGATGCTTTGATGAATCCGGCCTCTGAACATAGCTACCTTAATATCACTCGAGTTGGCTCTAAAAGCTCTGACTCCGAACTCGCTACATCTTCCCCACCGGTAGTGCTGTTTTCCTGCTTTGTAGTCCAGGTCCAGTCAGATTCTCAACTGCTGACCTCTGGAGAAGGACTGTGTGTGAATCAAGACACACCGCTCTTCTTTTCTTTTATACTTTACCCTTGATCACTTGGATATCATCAAATTTGTTTACGAGAGCCAAATAACATCATTCCTAAGATTACGGTAGTCGTCTTCTAGCGCACTTAACTATCGTTCTTGTTCTGAATCAGATATACGGGCCGGCGCAGACGAGCCACATCAGCATGATCCGGTGAAGTTTGGCTAGAGCGGCTGACCCTGGGGCTATCCTACTCTGCCAATTCGAGACTTGATGCTTCGGGGAAAGCGGCCTTTATCACGCTCTGTTATCATTAGGCATCAAATTCACCTTTAGCGCCTTCATCAAAGCTTATCCACGCAAAGGGTGAATTTGCTGAGCGGTCGGATATCAGTCAGCGCAAAGGGTGAATTTACCGCCGCTGCTGGCATCTCAGAAATTTCTAAACAAGTGAAAACATCTCAGCGAAAACATGATAGAACTACTGATCACGTCTCAATGTGTTTACCATGAGCACAGCCGGTATAAAAGCCGCCTCATCTCACTAGAGTCCTCATTCGGCATTCTGATGCCGGCCCTGGAAGGTGACTTCGGGTCACTCTTCGGAGGCCAGCATAATTTTGGCTGCTGGGAGGATACAGTGGGTATCCTCACGGCGGGGGGGGGGGAGGGCGAGTTACGCCGCGGCTCGCAGAGGGTGGCTCCTCACCGCAGACCTCGGTGAAGATTACGCCCATGTTGCGGACAAGGCGGGGCTTCTTTCGCTGTGGACCTTCAAATTCGTGAAATTTCCGAGGTAAACTCACCCATTTTTTTAAGGGAATTTCACCTCATTTCCGGGGTAATTTGGACCCTCTCTCGCTGCCAGTTCGCACCATTTTCACGGGATATTCACCTCACTCTCACCTATCCTACCGGCAAATTCACCATAAAGCGAATTTAACGCCGCAAATTAAGACTTCATGCCGACTTGTACATGAGCATCAAGTCTCTTTTGCTTAGGCATCAAGTCTCGAATTGGCAGAGCTAGACGGAATGGGCCACACAAGATTTACTCATACAAATGCTGAAAAAACTCTGATAAAGGATGCCTGATACTGCGCTAACAATCATTGATTTTATAAGAGCTCTATAGAAATATCTTACCAATCGATGGCTCATTTCATTTCTGTCTTGAATTGTGAGTGCCCCCCCCCCTCTAGGATAGTGCCTAGACCCTACACAATTGGGTCATCTAGAACTCATTTTTTCATTTTTTCCGCGTTCAGCATTGTTGGCTGAAGATTATTTTTTTGTCTTCATTCGCTCGCCAGAGGACCTTCTGACGCGTGATTTGACTGTAATAATTCACACAGCTCCTGCCAAATCTGTTTGCAACAATTTCACTACATTTAATGATTATGTAATCTGCATATACCAACAACAGCCAAATCGATTCAACAATTTCACTACATTAAGGAAATCAGTTTGATAGCCAAATCTAATGGAACAATTTCACGACATTTTAGAGCAAAGCCAAATCCTTGACCTTTTCTGCGGAGCCCAACTTTCAGAAATATTTCATATGTTTTCTTGAACTTGCTGGTTATCAAATGTGATGACGTAGAAAGAAAAATTCTTATCAATTCGGTTAGCTTTTCTGACTTCGCCTCGGTGTGCTTAATTTTGGTATACACGTACACTGCTACTTGGTTGATCCATAAAGAGACCTTTGTCTCACTTCAGATGGGTAAAGTGAGTGCTTCACTTGTCAGCGTTACTGCTCACGTGTTTGATGTGCAGAATTCCTCTAATCGTTTCTACTATAGTACCATGAGCCTAATTGAGATTTCAGAGCAAATACCGGAAACAGATTAAAAAACAAGGTGAGCAGTTCTATCTTGGTCCATTTTTAGATGCTAAAAAACTATGCTGACTCGGAAATTGTTAAGAAGTAGAGATGCTTGTTTGACATCCTAAAGCGCTACTAAGCTCCGATATTTGTGGGGAAGTTCCCGAGAACGACAGCAGAACTTCCCTCGAAACAACTGAAGAACTTCCGCCGAATCGGGGGGGAGGCGAAGGGGACGTCTCGACAGCAGAGAAATAGGGGAAGTTCCCACAGCAAGAGTTCTCTTGTTCTCCCGACTCCAGGTCTTCCCGCGACTTTCCGACTGCAGATCTTCCCATTGTTCAATGATTGATCAGAAATCAGCTTGCTAGAACTCGCTGTTTTCGACTGTCTCCTGTTCCTGAAAACCTGCGATTGGTTCAAAAATATTCATCTCTGACTAAAGGTTATAGAGAAGCCTATTAGCACCTCTTAAAACCAGACAGAGATGCCTTACGTAGTCCTTGAGTGGCAGATCTACCCCCTCAACTTGCGAACTGCGAGACCACCTCGCGAATAGCCCGTCTGCATCACCGTATACGCTGCGGCTTTGTTTTCGCGTTCATCATGTTCGGGGGGAGGCCATGAGAGCAACGGTGTTGCGAACAACCCTTGTTCTCCCCCCGAGTTGACTGTTTCGAACACCTTATCGTTGCGTATAATTCGAGGGGAGAGGGGCGAGACGTCCCCTTACCGGGAGACGTCTCGACAGGTTTATAATTTGCCACCGGCACAAAATTCTCACGGAAGTGAAGTAGTTTTTCTTACCAGAGTTTTCCATGAGTAGGCCCCATTATCGTGTTATCCTTATCACCGGTGAGGCTGTTTCCCTAATCCCTAGTATGTTCAGCTTCAGCTGCTCACCTTCGGAGAAAGATGGTGTGTGAATGAAAACCCACCGCTCTCAATTTCTTTTATACCCTACCCTCTACCAATTGGGTATCATCAATTTTGTTAACCGTGAGAATTTTGCGCCGGTGGCAATTTATAATCGTCTGACGTCTCGCTCCTCTCTCCTGGACCGAGCGATTACGACCAAATCAGGTCCATTGTCCTCGGGAACTTCCCCACAAATATCTGAGCGTATTACAGGGTGCGCTTCAGGTATAGTGACGTCAGAGTCGCGCGGGAAATATCGATCTGTCTGCGACTTCTTTCTGGTCCATTTTTCTTGTGTTCCTTAGACCTTAAAGGCAGTGGTCGCGATCAAATAAGCTTGTCGTCTTTTTCTCTCCAAATCCTTCTCTGGGTCTCGAGTAGTAGGACCTACAAGAAAAAACCGCGAAAAAAACACTGTTTTGGGCCGAATTTGAAGCCTTAACTTTCTTGTCTTTTGATGGTGGACGAGCCCACTCCACATCATCGGCATCGATGACCTCTCATATCAAGAACATCAGCTGGCTTGAAATTGAATTTCAATCAATGAACCTCCGGATTTATGTACACATCTAGTCAAAAACATTGACTGAAGTGATGCTTTAATTGTTCAACTGTTTTTATTTGTTAAATTTGCATTTATTTCGTCCTCTGAATGTCGATGATTTTTGACTGCTCGGCATGCGACTGCGATCTTTTTCGTCATCGCTGTGCACGTGTGCACGAACTAGCATCTTTGGGCCCTAGAAACTCTAATTCTAGCCCGTTTTTCACCGCTCTACCTTCATAGTTTTTCAGCTGTTTTTGATCTAAGCTGGTTTTTGTAGTTTTTTCGTTAACGTTTTTCATCGTGACCACTGCCTTTAAAGGCACAGTCCAACCTCAAAATCGAATTTTCGTTTTCGTGCTTGTCTTGGAGAAAATTTTACGGTGATCACAAGAAAGTCTCCAAAATCTTTCAGAACTCACTACGAAGGGAGTTATGGCTCCTTTAAAGATTCTGAATTTGAACGGCGAGAAGTTCGCGGACGAGTTGTCTCGAGCCTGTTTTTTTTCTCGTTATTCGCAGCTATCGTTTTGAAGCAGGTCACAGAATAAAGCCAGATCGAAAACAAATGGGAGACCATAGATTTGGAACAAAACCGATTGTGCTTCCCTTCAGTATTGAGACCGGAAGCTTGTCTATAGGGGTTACCGATTTTTTCTTCCATGGGGGGGGTCGACTTTTTCCTTGCTTTTTCTCGCTTATTCGGGCGAATTGAGATTTCGCGCTTGGCAGGGTTGCTGTACACGGCGGCCGAAGTATAATATCAAAAATTACGGTGCTCTTTCGAAATAGACGACCCACCTAAGAATGCAATGAAATTAGCAATTGTTTGGGCTTGACCGACCGCTCGGTTTGTCACACCAAATAGTTCAGTGTGTCTGAAAAAGACTAAATCTACGTTCAACTACGGACAAGAGGACACCAACAATGATCGTATCACAATCGAATGGTGCAACACCCCCGATCAGGGCTCTGCGTAATTACGAATAACGATTTACGATTTACGAACTACGGGCGTTTTTGGCAATTTTTTTACGATTTACGATTTACGCAATTTCGGCCTAAAATCGTAAGGATTCGTAACAAATCGTAATAAATCGTGAAAATGCGATTGAGGGAACAACTAAGCGATTCTCGACCCCGAGCGGCTCGACAGCTTGGATCGGCTTCTGTTGCTGGCCGGGCTACTATTATTGCTGTTCGAGCTCCTCTCATTCTCCCGATCAGCAACAGCAGTGGCCCAGAGATTCAGAGAATGAGCCGATCTGTCAGGCGGCTTCGATTCCTGTTCGCTGCAGCTCGGGGCCTAGAATCGCCTGAGAATTTAAGTTTGCTCTTTACATAGAGCATATTCAGGTTTGACACTTTTTTTTGCAGTCTTAGTGTTTGATGAGTATTTTCAATTTTAGTTTTCGGTGAAACCTTTCCCTGACATTTCCAGGGAGTAATCAGTAGCAGAATGGTCGGCCATGGCGAAATATAATTGGTTATAACAAGATTTCGATATGACCAACCGGCTCCAACTTAGTATTGATTTCCAGCCTTGCCTTGCTTCATAAGCGAGCCATAGGTCCTGGCGCGATTAATTTTTGTCCCAGCATCATTATCTGCAAAAGCCGTTGTCTGCCACTGTGGACAGGACTTCCACCTCAATGTGGATACTGAATGCGGGACTGGGTTATAGAAAGTTGACGGGCTTATGGAGCGAATAGGTCGGAACTCAAAACACACTTCGTTGCCGAATTTCAAGTAGATTTCGGAAACACGTTCACCACGCGCCTTCAGCGGTTCAAAAATCTGGTGTTTCGTGAATTTAAATCAGCTAAGGATTCGGGGAGTCATTTTTCTAACCTGAAAACATTATTCGACGAAGAGTTTTACGGTGTTTCCGATTTGAACTTTGATAGATGTCTGTCTCAAGGACAATTAAGCGTTGAGAGAAAAAAAGGTAATTTTAGAAACCGGTTTGAAACATTTCAACAAAAAATATAGCTGCAAAATCACCTACTTTCTAAAAAGGATATTAAATATTTCAAAATTTAGAGCTTAAGCAAAGGCTAAATGCAAAAGAAAATAGGAGTAGGACTTTGTTTAATACCAAAACCAGCGATTTGGAGGGAATCTTCACCTTTCTGCATTTCAGAGTCCTAAACAACCTTAACCTCTCCAACGGCTATCTCCACCCCAAAAACCTTATATTTATAAGGAGAAACGCTTATAACTCCGTTCAGAGTAACTCTGGCAAACTAGGGCGTCGACAAAAAGTTGATCCGCCCACCATGAGTCACCGCTGGCTAACGCGCCAATATTCGTAGGGCCGTGCTCGCGAGTTATGATCTGGTCGATGTCGAGCTGTTGCACAGCTAGCGTTTTCGCGTTCTAGATAAGAAGAAAGTATATGACGCATCTTTCAGGCATGCTTCTAATGTCAAGAAAACAGCCGGATTAATTTCCCAAGTTTGCGGTACATTGGCCCCGCCCAGCATCTGGAGGCCCTGCCCATCCGGTGGCGGCCGCAGTGGGTGCTGGGCGACCCAGCTGCGACGCCTGTCGGTGTGCCGAACGCGGCGCGTGTTGGTGCAAAGTGGTTCCTGAGCTAGATGAAACAGTTCTGCAAGATGTGAACTGCTGCCAAATAGGCCGCTAAACGCGACACATCGAAATGTCAACAGCCCGACAAAAGGCGGACGTCGCTGGGCAAAGGGTAGGTCTCACAAGGTAATGACCAGACCTGGTCGCCAGAATTATGCATGAAACCAAGTTTTTCTGATCGACTACCTCCTGGGTAGTCATAAAAATCCTATTCTCGCTGCCCGAGTAATAGCAAAAGAAAAAGTTAAGGGCGTAGAAGTGGCGAGCTCTGTAGATAAAATTGAATTCATCGGCCATAAACCGTCTTTATCGTTCGAATTATTGAAGACGTGTCTTATATTCGTGTTCAGCGAGTCAAATATCCCCTATGGAAGAAGTTCGGACAAAAAAAATTTGAATTTTTTTCAATAAAAAAATTTGAAAATTTTATCATTACTCGGGCAGCTAAAATAGGGTTTCCACAAGTAACCGGAAAGTGATCGATCAGAAAAACAAAAACATACATGCGTAGTTCTGGCAGACAGGTCTGGTCACTCCCTAATCAGGCTAACATTATGCGTGATTTGAGTTGTCAACAGGGAGCGGTCTAAGAAATGACAACTTATCAACCTGTTATCGACGCCCCAGCCAGTTAGCCTGAGAGCCCTTCGCATATATAGAGGACAGACTCGATTTCTGCATGGAAAGTGGTTTTGAAAATGTATACTTTATTTGGAGGGCCCCGTTACACAAGTATTTTTCTCTTCACAGATAGCTTAAGACTCTCGAGCCGACAATTTGTTTCCATCACAGTGTTTCTCGCCTTGGCTTCGATTATGACCTGTTTGGTAGAGCGATGACTCTTTATATTTCCGTATTCAAAAGCAAGGCAAAACGAGGCCAAGGTTTGTTACTTGATCAAGCTTGACATTTGACTTTTGTTTTGAAAACGTCTTAAAGTACTGCACAAAACAGTGTTGTTTTGAATCCCAACCTCAAACATCCTCCGTTGTGGAAACACCTCATCACTGAAGTGCTGAGGTGTTTCCACATCGAATGGGTTTGGCCTGTGTGGGCTTGCTACTAATTATCAGTTACGAACTACGATTTACGGATTACGAGGAATTTGAAAAATTACGTTTTACGATTTACGAAATTACAAAATTCAGTTACGCACAGCCCTGCCCCCGATGGAGCCGCCAAGCAATTGCGACGAGAGTGTTTCCAAGGAGATGGTATGGTGCGCAGGAAGAATTTCCCGATCGAGTACAACCCTTGAGAGACCAGTTCTCATAATGAATCATTCGTAGGATCTAGTGGGAAGAACATTTCTCCTGAAATTTCTCTTGTGGGTCGTCTATTCCAAAAGAGTACCAAAATTACTCCTTGCTTGGACTGTGCCTTTAAGGTATAGGAAAATCTATATGGAGCACTGTAGAATCTTTTTTCTGGATATTGATGAGAACTCATCCGGAACGCGCTACGATCCTTGCGCTCAGGGATGCCGGCCATCAAGCTTCTGAGATCTCTCGTCTTCTTAAGATCTCCCGCCAAACCGTACACCGTACATTGGGACGTGGAACAATAAGGGATCGACTCCGCTCAGGACGTCCGGCTACCGTCGCGACACCTGAACTGAAGAAAACCATCAATAGCGTCCTCAGTACAACCCGGTACGAAGTATGAGAAAATTGGCAAAACAGCTTAACGCTTCGCAGACGACCATCAGCAAAATAGTCAGGGAGAAGCTAGGAATGTGTCCCTACAAAAAGCTGAAGAGACACGGGCTGACGGAGGCACAAATGAAAGGAAGAGGGGAAAATGTCGGAAGCTGCTGTCGAGGGCTAAAAATGGAAAGCATCGCCATACGCTTTTCATCGAATAGAATAATTGACTATATAAGAGGTTTTTAATCCTCAAAATCACAGAGTGTATGCAAGGAGGTCTTATGGAGCCGACGCAAAGGGTATAGTCGTTTCACGGAACTCTCATCCAGCCTCAGGTATGGTTTTTAGCTGGAGTCTGCTCCACAGCATGCACGCCTCTGATATTTGTGGGAAAAGTTGTCAAAATTAACACGCATCTCCACCTAGAGGAAATCATGGAAAAGGTATTTTTTCTTTGGTCCCAGGCTCACTTTGGAAATAAGGAATAGAGGCCTCCAACAGGACGGAGCGCCAGCACACAAAGCCAAGAAGACGCAGGACTGGTGTCGGGCCCACTTCCCGAATTTCATTCCCGTGGATGAAGGGCCTGCCAACTCCCCGAACATGAACGTTATGGATATTTGTGTGTGGACACTTTTGGAGGAAAAAGCTTGTGCAAAACAACACACCGGTTTGGAGGGGCTGAAGAAGGGAAGGTTTGGAAGAAGGCATGGAACGAAAGTCCCGAGGAAGAGCTGAGGGACGCGGTGGACTCATATTCTGCTGGTCTGGAGGCTGTTATAAAGAACCGAGGAGGCCATATCAAGCGATCTCTACACCAATGTTTATGGAGGCTTCACAGTTTATAAAAATACTGCGATGCTTGTGATTCGATAAGTTTCTGCAAAGTTGCGGGGTTAAATCCGTGTCACCATATTTAAAGGGCACCTGTAGGCTCATTACACAGTTTGGTCGCCATGCGAAGCGCATTAGGCTTATTTCACAGTTTTGTCGCTGTGAGGCGCGGTTCATAATAATTATGAGTGTCCATCCTGGTCGCGTCGCACATTGGTTCTCATTCGAAGAATGCTTTCGATAGAATGTAGACTCTGTTTCATTCCAAGTGAACTCATGTTTTCGGTTATCACAGCGCGGAGCGGTGGCTTTTTCGTCGAAACCTCCTTATCACTACTTATTTCACTGAGGCCCACCGCTCCGCTGCTGGTGATAATCGATATCAACAGGTCATTACGGATGTACCAGAGCTTATGTACTCAGACACTCGTAGTTGTCTAAAGGGTACAAATGTGATGTCTGCGGGGTATAAAAGGGCAGACGAGCGGTATGCATTTATTCACACACCGCTCTCTTCGAGAAGCTTCTGGGAAGTGGCTGAGGAGGTCGAAATTGTGGAAACATGTTTGTTGGCTACTACGATGTGCTCATATCCAAGCTGACACTTGAAAAATTTTTAAAGGATGGTTACGGTAGCCCTGCGGAAAAAATGATCAGCATGAGCGTTCTTGTGAAATTTATCCATAGAAATGAAGAAAAACTCTGATGAAAGATACTTTATACTGTTATCAAACATTGTTGTTTTGTTAACTCAGTAGAAATTTGGTTTGTATCTAATCTCCAGCAAGCCTCGATGAAGCTATTATCTCGCTATCCCTGGAGCTCAATAGAAAAGGGGTACACGAATGACAATTTTTAGAGCGTTCAAAAAATTGTCTCGGATTGAGCTTGAAACTTGTTTCTAGGGGTTGTTTTGGGTGCTGATTACGAATGTGAGTCCCATCTGTCAATCTTCAGAAAATTCCATCTGATTTAGTCCGAAGCTTAGAAATGGGGGAAAATTTGCTGCCTAAGGCTCCGTCCATAACAGACGTCCTAGCGTCAAATGACCGTAATGTGACGCTGAGGGTTTGCATCTTCAGCATTTGTCATTAATCCTACTCCCCAGCGACCACTGCAGCCGGCCAGTCGTCCGAGGCCTTGACGCTTTGACGCTGGTCGTTTGCTATGGACGGAGCCTAAAAGCGCCTTACGAAGATTTTGAGAATCCTACGATCAAATCGCCTCAAAACTTGGGCTCTATCCTAAGGAGGGGGGGAGGGGGCCAGTCAGGATTCAAGTCAGAAATGAAAGTGAACCCTACTCTCAACTAAAGGCTCTTTCATAGCAGGTCGCTTCGACTAGTCGCTTCACTGCCAACAGTTACAAAACCTGTCGCGGCAGCAGATCTTGCACTGAGTCGCGACGGTTTGGAACAGTTTGCAGTTTCAGTCGCGATCGCCGAGCGACTGGGGTATTTCATAGCTGGTCGAAGCGACCTGCTTGATTTTGTTAGGTCGCTTCGACTAATCACGTCGCTTCGATGATGGAAGCGATTCGTCTAGTCGAAGCGACTAGTCTGCAATCTTTCGTCACATCCTTGCGTATCTGGCGCGAAATTGCAGACGTCCAAGCTCACTCGCATAAAATATGGCAAGTGAAAGGGGGGAAACGAGTATTGTGGTGAGCGCGAAGCGCTCACCAGATTTGGCTTTGATTCGCCTTCGCGCAACCCACTGATCTCAGTATCAGGGTCCAGAGTAAACGTAGGAAGACCGTTCTTTTTGCATTTAATACACTTTAGAAAGGTGAATAACTGTTCAAAAAATGGTCCGGAATGGTTACCTGAGATTCGAGAAAAAGTGTCAAAACCACGTCATTTTGGTCGAAAAAATGTTGATCTCCTTTTTTTCAGTTGGCGTTCACGATCTTGTTGGAACACTTATCGTTGAGCTAGAGAGCTCATTTTTGGCCAGGAAGCTGGTTTTGTTTGCACCTAGCTCCTGTCAAATTTTGAAGTTGGTAGCTCAATTTTTGCGGAACCTCAAAATTGAGGGTAAAGAAAGACAAAAACACGTAAACATGTTATTAAAAACCAACCGACGTTTGCTCATTCGTAAAAATGAACTAGTGAAATAAACACCGTTACTGATAGGCTTTTGCTCAGGATTTGACGGGGCAACGCTTCAATCAATACGGCGGGATCTCGGAAGTACTTTTTGAAACGCCGCACGGTGTGACTCAGAAGTGCGCCACAGAACGCCGTAGATACTGTGCGGGACCCCAGCAGGAGTGCGAAAGACGTCGTAGAACATGTGTGTGACCAAAGTAGGAGTGCGCCGGACGCCGTAGAAAGTGTGCGGGACCCAAGTGGGTGTGCGCAGAACGCCGTAGAAAGTGTGTGAGACCCAAATGGGTGTGCGCAGAACGCCGTAAAAAGTTTGCGCGACCCAAGTGGGAGTGCGCCGGACGCCGTAGAAATTGTGCGGGACCCAAATGGGTGTGCGCAGAATGCCCTAGAAAGTGTGTGGGACCCAAATGAGAGTGCGCCGGACGCCGTAGAAAGTGTGCGGGACCCAAGTGGGAGTGTGCCGGACGCCGTAGAAAGTGCGCGGGACCCAAATGAGAGGGCGCCGGACGCCGTAGAAAGTGTGCGGGACCCAAATGGGTGTGCGCAGAACGCCCTAGAAAGTGTGTGGGACCCAAATGAGAGTTCGCCGGACGCCGTAGAAAGTGTGCTGGACCCAAATGAGAGTACGCCGGACGTCGTAAAAAGTGTGCGGGAACCAAATGAGAGTGCGCCGGACGCCGTAGAAAGTGTGCGGGACCCAAATGGGAGTGCGCAGAACGCCCTAGAAAGTGTGTGGGACCCAAATGAGAGTTCGCCGGACGCCGTAGAAAGTGTGCTGGACCCAAATGAGAGTACGCCGGACGTCGTAGAAAGTGTGCGGGACCCAAATGAGAGTGCGCCGGACGCCGTAGAAAGTGTGCGGGACCCACATGGGAGTGCGCCGGACGCTGTAGAAAGTGTGCGGGACCCAAATGGGAGTGCGCCGGACGCCGTAGAGAGTGTGTGGGACCCAAATGAGAGTGCGCCGGACGCCGTAGAAAGTGTGCGGGACCCAAATGAGAGTGCGCCGGACGCCGTAGAAAGTGTGCGGGACCCACGTGGGAATGCGCCGGACGCCGTAGAAAGTGTGCGGGACTCAAATGGGTGTGCGCAGAACGCCGCAGTAAATGTGTGGGACCCAAATGGGTGTGCGCAGAACGCCGCAGAAAGTGTGCGGGACCCAAATGGGTGTGCGCAGAACGCCCTAGAAAGTGTGTAGAACCCAAATGATAGTGCGCCGGACGCCGTAGAAAGTGTGCGGGACTCACGTGGGAGTGCGCAGAACGCCGCAGAAAGTGTGCGGGACCCAAGTGGGAGTGCGCCGGACGCCGTAGAGAGTGTGCGGGACCCAAATTGGTGTGCGCAGAACGCCGTAGAAAGTGTGCGGGACCCAAATGGGTGTGCGCAGAACGCCCTAGAAAGTGTGTGGGACCCAGTTGAGAGTGAGCCGGACGCCGTAGAAAGTGTGCGGGACCCAAATTGGTGGGCGCAGAACGCCGTAGAAAGTGTGCGGGGCCCTAGTGGGAGTGCGCCGGACGGCGTAGAGAGTGTGCGGGACCCAAATGGGTGTGCGTAGAACGCCGTAGAAAGTGTGCGGGACCCAAATGTGTGTGCGCAGAACGCCGTAGAAAGTGTGCGGGACCCAAATGGGTGTGCGCAGAACGCCCTAGAAAGTGTGTGGGACCCAAATGAGAGTGAGCCGGACGCCGTAGAAAGTGTGCGGGACCCAAACGAGAGTGCGCCGGACGCCGTAGAAAGTGTGCGGGACCCAAATGGGTGGGCGCAGAACGCCGTAGAAAGTGTGCGGGACCCAAGTGGGAGTGCGCCGGACGCCGCAGAGAGTGTGCGGGACCCAAATGGGTGTGCGCAGAACGCCCTAGAAAGTGTGTGGGACCCAAATGAGAGTGCGCCGGACGCCGTAGGAGGTGTGCGGGACCCAAGTGGGAGTGCGCCGGACGCCGTAGAAAGTGTGCGGGACCCAAATGGGTGTGCGCAGAACGCCCTAGAAAGTGTGTGGGACCCAAATGAAAGTGCGCCGGACGCCGTAGAAAGTGCCGGACCCAAATGGGTGTGCGCAGAACGCCGTAGAAAGTGTGCAGGACATCAGTGGGAGTGTGCAAGATGTAACAGAATGTGCGCAGGACATTAGTGGGAGTGTGCAGGATGTCATAGAAAGTGTGCAGGACATCAGTGAGAGTGTGCAGGACTATAGTGGGAGTGTGCAGCACCTTATAGAAAGTGTGTAGGACATCAGTGGAAGGATGCAGGACATCAGTTGGCGTGTGCAGGACGTCATCGAAAGTGCGCAGGCTATCAGTTGGAGTGCGCAGGACGTCATAGAAGGGGGCAGGACATCAGTGGGTTCACTTTCATCTAACACCACCAGGCATAAATCATGTTAGAAAGGAAACCTTTAGAAAAAATGAATGAAATTCCTGAAAGTTTAGGTTCCTGGCAAAAGTAAAGATTTGGCATGGCCATAGAAATATACTCAGTTAAGAAGGAAAATAAAGAAAAATGAGAAAAGGTTTTGAAATATTCCTGAGAACGATTTGGCGTAGAATAATTTGTTTAGCGGGAAATGAAGTGAAATAGTTGAAAGTATGATTTGGCAGTCGAGTTTGAACCAACTATTGATACGAGTTGTGCAAAACGAGAGATCGCCTTGTCTGTGCTTATCCGTAGAACATATCAAAGCGAAATCACGCGTTTTGATTTTACTTCACCTAATACGTGAAGACCGCCGCATTACAGCTCCCGATAAAATTTTGATGCTTCCCATTTCACGCGTGATTTCGCTTTGATATGTTCTACGGATAAGCACATACAAGGCGATCTCTCGTTTTGCACAACTCGTATCAATAGTTGGTTCAAACTCGACTGCCAAATCATACTTTCAACTATTTCACTTCATTTCCCGCTAAACAAATTATTCTACGCCAAATCGTTCTCAGGAATATTTCAAAACCTTTTCTCATTTTTCTTTATTTTCCCTTCTTAACTGAGTATATTTCTATGGCCATGCCAAATCTTTACTTTTGCCAGGAACCTAAACTTTCAGGAATTTATCATTTATTTACGATGAGAGAAATGAGAAAATGTAATGAGGCTACCGAAAAATCACATTTCATGTCGGCTTCGAGCAACTAGTAACTTTAGCTTTAGTTTTATGTTGCTGTTCAAGCAAATTCCACCCTGTCGTCTTTTGGAACCATTTTTTGTTTGAAAACTATGCAAAACTTTTTTATTAAGAAGGAAAGGGCAACAATGTTACAAAAATAAGTAGGAATGACGAGAAAAAAGCTTTTTTTCATTACCGCGGCTTGGTCCGCAGTTGTCCCTCTATTTCACGCGGAATTACGCCCGCCCGAGCGATTTGAAATCGCTGGACGAAGCGATTTCAAGTCGCGGCACGAAGCAATTTCGGATCGCGGCAGTATCGTTGGTCGCTTCGACTTCAAGTCGAAGCGTCCAGCTGTGAATGAGCCTTTAGACCCAAAAAAATATCTAAAACAAAAACATTTGCTATCACAGTGATACGAAATGATCCTGTGAGTGACTGTGGCATAATCTTTTCATTTCTATGAGTGCCCCCCCCCTCCTTAGGATAGAGCCAAAACTTGTACATAGGGGCTATTCGGGCTGTCTAACAGAAATCTGCCACCCGTTTATCAATATTTGATAAAGTATTGGTTACGGTGGGTAAACGGTAGCTCGGTAAAAGTCTCAGATCTGACTAAAAATTTCACTGTGGGCGTTATTTGGGACGCTGAACACGAATTGGAGGTCCATATTTGATTTTTCAAATTCTAGGTATTAGTTAAAAGGCATTATGCTAACCGTACCCTACAGTAACCCTAAGTCTGGCCAGGAATAGACCCCAGAATCGGGTTCAGAGCCCTAAGGCCCCGGTCAGAGTTGGTGCTATTTGCATCTGTACCCCACCGACACCCCACAACACCCCCCAACACCCCCTAACACCCACTCAGTCGATACGTTTGATTAAAATGATGGGGTGAGGTTGAGAAAATCACCCGGCGTATCCGACTAGAGCCCGTCGGAAGTGATGACGATGATAACGTAGCTTACAGGATTGCACCTGTTCAGAGAAATAGTGAAGGAGAGTATAGTGAAGAAACGGAGGTAGCAGTGTCGATAGCTTTCTAGTGATACGCAATGTTTCATCATCGGCCCGCCCATCCGGCGTTTTTCTCATCCCCCGTCATCCACGTATTGCATGGAATATCGACCGCGTCGGATACACCGGGTGATTTTCTCAACCTGCCCCATCATTTTAATCATACGTATCGACCGGGCGGGTGTTGGAGGGTGTCGGCGGGATACACAGAATAGTTTTCCCAGCCTCACCTCACCATGTTGTTTATACGTATCGACCGGGCTGGTGTCGGCCGATGTCGGCGGATGTTGGGGGGATACACCTGGTGATTTTTGCATCCCATTTCCAATGCTTTCTGTGTGTATCGACCGGGCTGGATACGTCGGCTCATCCAACTATGACCGGGGCCTAAAGAACCCCCAGTTGAAAGTTTCGAGCCGAATCCAAAAATTCTTTTATGAACGCCTCAAAAATTCCCAAATATTCCCTTACCTTTTTTTGAAGCAATGAAAATGATGTTTTTGGTCACCTTTTTTGGAACCAATAAAAATGCTGTTTTCGGAATACCCGCAGCCATCTGGCCAGTTGCAAGCACGGGGCAATTTATGTTGCTCTCACAGACCTACAGCAACGACAAAATGATTCACCAAATCGCCACCGTAAGGTGACAAGCTCTTGTAAGTGTATATATGGTTGAGATTTCTGTTGAAATTTACTTTATCGAAGATTTTATTGGTAAAGGGGATTCTGATGAGATGGCCTTCCAAGTGCTTTGAGCTTACATGTACCTATGTTACAATGCAGGCTGGTTAGCAAGCGTAAGACAAGGAAATTTCGCTAACATTTGTTGAAGAATTCCAAAAATTCTATTGTCAACTATGCGTTTAAAAGATTTTTCATGTTCTTTTTATCGATGGAATTGAGCAATACACATATTTCTGTGGTCAGAAATCAGTATCGTTGCGCTTGAGGGCAGGCATCATGAATGTAATACCTCTGATTTCAATATGAAACCTCCCTCGACCATGCTTTTTACGTGTATCGACTGTGGCGGCTACATCAGGCCACGGACTACAGTTTTTACGACCAAGAATGACCGGGATCTGAGTCATCGCTCTCAAATATCTGATAGCAACGCTCTTTTATATTTCTATAAATTAGTCTTGAGTTCACAACCCCCGTATCAGGATCCAGTCACTTCCAGAACAATGTACTTGTGGCTTCCAGCATCACATTGTTGCACAGCACTACCGCTAGAATCGAGGCTGAAAGCTCTTTACGTACACTTGTCTCTGAGCTTCTCCCGCCAAATGAACATCACAACCATTCACTTGTCAGTGCTTCTTTGCCATAAAACACAAATGTGGCACCATTTTTCGAGTTCAGGCCTCGATCATAGTTGGACGATCGGCGTAGCCAGCCCGGTCGATACCAGGTTGTTCAATAAGTTTTGTCGTTCGATAAGATAGGGCGTTGTTACTAGCCCAAAATTTTTTTGTCTTGTTGGTGCACTCTTCATACGTATGTGAAGTTTCATTTCAATCTGTCAATTCATTCTTCGTTTACGAGCCATTCAGTGTCGCCGTGTCACAGCAATGGGAAAAATTGAATATCGTGTAGTGATAAAATTCATATTTTTGGAAGGTGTAACACCAAAAGAAATTCACCAACCAATGTTAAAAGTGTATAATGATTGTTCACCTACAATTAGAACGGGAGAAAGATGGGTTGCTGAATTTAAACGTGGTCGTACAAGTCTTGAAGGCGATCCACGTGAAGGACGTCCAGAAAGAGCATCAACACCAGCAATAATAGCCAACATACAGGATATGGTTTGCAAGCACGTCGATTGACTGAGAGAGATTTAGTAAAGGCTCTACACATCTCATTAGGCAGTGTGAGCCATATTTTGAGTGAAATTTTGGGTTTTAGTAAGCTGTGTGCACAATGGGTGCCGCATTCACTGACAACGGAACAAAAACACATTTGAATGCGACTTTCTCAGGAACATTTGAAGCGTTTTGAGAAGGATGAAGTGGATTTTGTGCGTCGATTCATCACTATGGATGAGAATTGGGTCTATCACCATGATCCTCAATCAAAACAAGAGGCTAAAGAGTGGTGTGAACCTGGTTGTTCGGCTTCGAAACGAGTTCGTGTCCGGAAATCGGCCAAGAAGATTATGGCATCAGTTCTTGGGATGCGAAAAGAATTTAGTTTGTGTATTACTTGTAAACTGGCAAAACAATCAGTTCTGAATATTATTTCAACCTTTTTGACCAGTTGAAGGAGAAAATTCGTGTAAAAAGACTCGGTTTTCAGAAGAAAAAATCCTTTTTCATCAGGATAATGCACCATGTCACAAAGGCATTTCGTCAATGGCTAAAATTCATGAATTAAAGTTCGAATTGTTGGAGTATCCACAGTATTCACCAGATTTGGCCCCCAGCGACTTCCATTTGTTTCCAGAACTTATTTTGAACCATTAAATTGTGTTTTTTATCGAACGACAAAACTTACTGAACAACCTGGTATTCATGAAAGACATTAATGAGATGGGGTGAAAAAAACCACCCGGTGTGGCCGACCCGACCGAGATTCACATGATATAAGGCAAGAAATGAATGATATCGTTTCACGTATTTTATCATATCATCCACAGCCGTCTTCACCGGGGGTTTTTTGCAACCCTCATTGTTAATGTTTCTCATGAAAATCGACCGTGTCGGTCGCGGCAGGTCACGGCTTTTTTTTTCAACCAACTATGACTCAGTCCTCATCAGGGGAAAATGACGGTAGTGCTGGATCGCTATGCATGGGGAAAAATCCCGGTCAATGCCTCCATTACAAGAGAAAAGCACGCCCATGCCGATCACTTTTTCCGCAGGGCTACCGTAACCATTCTTGAAAAAAAACATGATAATGAATGTAAACACATGCTCATAACATGCGGGGTATAAAAGAGCGAAGGAGCGGTATGCATTCATTCACACACCGCTATCCTCGAGAAGCCACTGGGGAATGGCTGAGGAGGTCGAAATTGTGCAAACATGTTTGTTGGCTATTAAGATGTGCTAATAACCATGCTGACACTAGGAAAAATTTTAAAGGAGGGTTACGGTAGCCATGCGGAAAAAATGATCGGCATGAGCGTGCTTGTCTACAAGAGTTACGATGCGCTTATTTTTCAGATGAAAAGCCAAAGCCAAAAGAAAATTCGAAGATTGAGAAACCAAAGGTACGAAGCCGGATTAACAGCACTTGTGACCTACCATGTAGAATCATTACACATTCTACTTCCAAATGGGTGCAGGCACAGTACACATCGAAGGAGGAACTGTCTCGTCTTTTACAGCTTGAAACATCAGGGTAACGCATTGAACGAAAGGTCCCAGAAGGAACGGGAAATCTTCTTATTCGATAGGTACTGCGCTTACGATCCACCTCCAAACAAACGAGCATTGGTTTACTATAAGTTTCCCACGGGTTTTCAAAACGGTCGTATACCACCAAAAAGTGTTTGCTCAACACAGAAGCGTTGCAACGCTTAATGCTATAATTGTACCGTGATATGTGAGTGGGGGTGTGTATACAAGTCTGTTGGTACCTGCTCGTTGGGGCCCCTGCTTCTACTGAACCCAGCAGACGGTTGAGTGTACACAGGGAACGTTCGAGTGATATAGCGTGCGCAACTATATCGCGAAAGTATCCTACACATTGCATAAAGGTGTCGCTGTCCGGCACAGTAAGGCCTCTAGTCCATAACACCTTAGGATCCGTACCTAGGGACTTCATGGAGCCTTTGGCCACAAGCCACAATTTCGCCATTGAGAAACCAAAGGTACGGATTAACAGCACTTGTGACCTAGCGTGTAGAATCGTTACACAGTCTACTTCCAAATGGGTGTAGGCACAGTACACATCGAAGGAGGAACTGTCCCGTCTTTTGCAGCTTGAAACATCAGGCTAACGCATTGAACGAAAGGTCCCAGAAGGAACGGGAAATCTTCTTATTCGATAGGTACTGCGCTTACGACCCACCTCCAAACACTGCACCTAGGCCGATCAAGCATCTGAGGCATTTTCAATGCCTAAAGGTGGAGGATGTTATTCTTTTCCAGCAAATGTCGAGCTACGACCCAGCTACGTGGCGGCATCAATTGCCGCTACCCCGTTGCTTCCACTTATTCCATCTACAACACTGCTGCGATAACCGGAAAAAGAAGGAGTGAAATTGGCAAAATCGGCTAAAAAAGCGTCTTTCGACCACAACTCGCTTAAAAGTGCTCCGATTTGAATTTTTTACCGCTGGAATGTACAGCATTTCGTGATGCGATCAACCATGTGAAAATGTTTTGCGGAATTAAGGAAAACCCTTATTTTTCAAAGTGAAATTTGCTTTTATTTGGCACTGCTAGAGATCGCGTATGGGAATTCTTGGCCAAAAGTGTTAGTGATCTTGTGACATCATTATCAAATTCATGACCTACTCCATCTTGAAAATGGGGTTCCTTTAGGGAATTCCGAAATACAGTGCGTCTCATAACCTTACGACCACCCCCGATATTGGCGTTCCTAAAAAAATGATAAGTTCAGTAGTTTCGGCGTTGTGTTTTTCAGATTCCATGTTCAAAATAAAGGTGGGGTAAGAGATTCCGTCTCTTTTCTTTCACTTCAAATCTTTGTTTAGTAACTTTTTTAATTTGATGCTGTTTCAAAACCATACGACCACTCAAACAAAACACACTTCATTGAAAGAAAAACGCAACAACCCAGAAGTTTAAAAGTCTATAGAACCCCACGCTGCCTGCTCAGCTACTTCGAATAGCCTTCGAGACATACTTGCAGTTAGGCTGTTGATAATTGATGAGTCGATTCCGTTCCATGCTGCCTCGATTGCATGTTTCAGCTCTGCGACTGAATGAAACTGGCGATTCTTCATGCAAACCTATGTGACGACGATTCCCCACAGGTTCTCCACTGAATTTCGGTCCGAACTACAGACTGGCTACGTCAGGGAAGCGATGGTATGCGATCTGAGCCACTCTCTATTGACCGGATTGCGTGGATGCTTGCGTTATCCCGCTGGAAACATGACTCTGACGGTTTGTCGGCGTCATGAAGGGAAGAAGATGTGACTCGAGGGTGGTCTGAACGAGTGCATCTCGGTAGATACGAACGCTAATCTCAAAACCGAGTAACCGCAGAACGCGCCCCACACCATTACACTTCCTCCACCAAAGTTACGTCGGCTGAAATTGACTGAATCCTTCCGGAGATCGCGCCACTAAAATTTTGTGCCGTCCAAGTCCGTCCAAGTCAAACCGAAAACACGACCTGATCATTTATTTTTGGGAACAAAGTCTGTAAGGCAATAGTGTGAAGCCCTCTTACCCTTGTCCAGTCTCTTGTCAGATTACATTCAGCAAACTCTAGTCGCACAGCCTTGTGACGTTCGGTGAGTCGTGGGGTTTCCACCCCGGCTTCTCTCCTGATGTGGGTGCTGCTCGAAATCACCTTCGGAACCGTAGATCTCGGATGACGTAGTTATAGGTCTGCGCGAATGTGATTGACAAGCGACGAGCTGTTTGAAGTTAATTCAAAATCCGTCGCTCTTCATTAGCGGACATTTGTCGGTGACGGCCATGGAATCGGAGTACACCGTATGCTTTTGAATGAAACAACTGAAACACAGCACTGTGAGAACGCTCGATTACGATCGGATGCTGCTGCCTGTGCGATGGAGAACGTCACATCATTGCGCGTTCTTCGGAATCCAGCAACATAACTCGATGCATTGTCGGAGTTGATTCCCGTCTCTGCTGACCTTCTTCTTTTGTAATATGTTTAGAACGGGAAAGCCCTTCGCGACGCTTTCGGTAGAACGAAGTTAACAGCGTATCCTCACTAGTGGTCGTATGGTTTTGAAACAGCATAAAAATGAAAAAGTTGTTATAAAAAAATTCGAATATAAGAACGGAAGCGGAATCTCGTATTTCACCCTTATTTTAGACGTAGAATCTATAAAACACATCTGCGAATTTACTGGCGCTCTAGTTTTCTCAGGAAGTTCAATATCGGGGGTGGTCGTATGGTTAAGAAACGCACTGTAGTTTCGTAAAATTGGACAGATTGTGGCACGGTAAACATTTCAGTCTCTCAAAATTGGAAACAAAACACTTCGAGGCTAGTTACGGTCCAAAGGCGCTTTTGTTGCCAAAGTTTGCCAATTCGCCCCTTTTTTCCAGATTTTCGCAGCAGTATTGTACTAGTTGTCGTTTTTTGAAAACCTTGTATTCGCTCGCTCGGCATTACTCTTTTGTCAAGTGCAAAACAGCTATCGAGAGCTCAATTCCTCCTCTATCTAACGCTTTATGTCGCCCACCGCGAAACTCACCTCAGAATTTCACATTGAAATTCACTGTGCGGATCAAGTACTAAATTTTTTGAAATCTTTATAATCGTCTTCTATCAAATCACCAAATTAGCTCTGCCTGATTGTACATTTAATGACACCGAGGACTAGATGCTTGTACCAAAACAGATTCCTCCAATGGGTTGAATTTTGCATTTTTCAGAAATTACTATCTCTGCAGTTCATGTGATGATCTCTCATAAGCGGAGACTTTAGAGCACCAAACCTAATGGGTAACTACTACGGGGTCTTTGCTATTCGAAGATAATCGTTACACAAATTCTCAGTTACTATTTGAAGAATCGACTTTTTTTCGTTTTTTGAGAAAAGACTGCAATTCGAAAAATAAATTTCGTTGATCGGGGAATACCTAGTAGTATTTGAATATGAATTTTGGTGCTCCTAAGTCTTGTCATAGACGAAAGACTGCAGAAGTAGCCATTTCGGATTTATGCAAAATTCACCTCGATGGAGAGTTTCTGCGAATCTGTTTTGGCGCTATCATCTGGGCCGCAGAGGTGTCAACTGTTCAATCACTCATGGCCGAATTGACGCTTTGACAGGAGGCGAATATGAACATTTCAAAATATTCAGTGCTTGAATCACACAGTGGATTTGAATGCGTAATTTGAAAGTGCAAAATTCTGCTACACGTGACAAGTAGAAACAGAGAAAGAACGCTTTAAAAGACTACATTTCTGCTAAAAGAGCCCAGCCGTGGAAAGGAAGGAACGATTCTAAAGACGAATCAACTTATGCACCTACCTAATGCATGCATCGCGGATAGTTCCTTACAAGAGAAAGGTTAAGTGCTAGGCCTGCATTTAACTTGCTCATCTTGGAAGGCGTCCAGAGTTCATCAGCAGCGCGACAAGACGTTATGTCAACTGCCAATGAATCTGTCGGGAGGGGTCGCGTCGCACCATCGTTGGCGCTTCATAGTGCGAAAGACACTAAACTACCCGCAAATGGTGTTACACCGCAGAAATTGGGTGCTAGATATTATTCTTAGTTCGATGAAGGCTTGCCAGAATTGATTATGAAATATTCGTCGGTTTCCAAACGCTCAACTGCGCCATGTGAAATTACCTGAATAAAACACCTTTTTGGGAAGCATCAGTGCCAGACTGGCATCGCTCTTTCACAGACGTCTGAATCCGTCTAATTCCACCTCGAAGTTGCCCCGTAGATGTCCACATGGCGTAGCGCATGAGTTTGGGACGCATTGAAACGCCCACGAATCATTTAATTATTCCGGGTTCATTTTCTTATTCAGGGCTAATACCACCGCAAAGTAAGGCATACTTGTCGCTGTCATGAGCGACAGCCATCAAATATAGCACAAATCGCGGTGGGACCGGCATCGGTACAACGGCAGTGGCCGTCGTAAGAACAGTTGCCACGCGTCTGTCGCAGCGACATGTCGCTACGGAGACTGTTGCTGCCTCTATCATTTGTCGCTGTGCAGCGCACTGCAACAGCGACTGGTTCAAAGGGCGAGAGTTCCGCGACAGGCGGTCGCTGTCGCTGTGCACAGCGACACGACTGTGTGTCGCATAAGTATACCACTGATTCAAATGTGAACCCGGCCATAGGCCGTGTACACGTTTAGACCACCACTATTGGCCTGTTGGGCTACAGCCTATAGCATCTCTCCCTTATTAGAGCCGGTCGAAGTAAAGCTTATCGAGCTAATCTTGTCGAAATCTCCGCATCATTGTAATATTTTACTATGACCGACCGCTCCACAGCTCGCTCCGCCTGGACTCACCTAAGCGACTCAGATACTGGGGAGGTCCGAGTCGGCCACGATAGGTTATCTAATCGGATACGTTGTCGAGTTCAAAGGAGAGTTCGAACAAACGACGCGCTCCGAGGCGTAGTCTGTTTGAAGGGACTACGTGGCGCTGAGAGACAAAACTCTTGCCGCAACCCCGTTTCCCACGCGGCAGCACGTCGTCCTATTATAGAAGCAGGTGGCGCAGATAGAAGCATAATTATAGGAACACTTGAATTTTCGCTCTACTTCTCGCAGCCTTAAAGCTAGAATATTATAGCGCACACCATTAGATTCCTTGGTAAAAATATATCCTTAGACCGATTTTCAGCGCATTCGATTGTCTCTGTAAAGTTTTACGCTTGGTTTTGCTCAAAAAGGTTTTTTTTTCGCCGTCCCGTAATTATCGGGACGCCCAATCTTTCTCTAAATTGTTTCCAGTTTCACAGAATTTTTTTTCAAAGGAAATGTTTTTCATTTCTTATTCTTCACTGGTTTTCGCAACGCCGAAGGCCGCGATGCTCTCCGATTTTGAAAGAGCCGTCATTTCTGCCCTACACGACTCGGCGAGCGATCTCTCACCAAACTTGTCATCGGCAAGTTTTCGAGTCTATGACACCTATGGAACTGCTGCATACACTGGAAGGCCAAAAGAGACCAGTGAACGTGAAAGGAGACTTGTTATACGAGCAGCTTCGAATTCAACGACATCACCCCGTCAGATACAAGCTCACTCCGGGCTTCATGTTGGCCGTAAGACGATCCATCGCATCATCGTCAACTCGGGATGCCTGCGCCCAGCAAAGATGAAGCCGGTTTCGAGAATGACCGTTTCTCACAAGATGAAACGGCTGGAATTCGCCAACAACAACATGGCCACGGATTGGAGCAATGTGTGCATTTCTTTATTCTGGCTGGATTATCTTTTATGTTCCATTTATGGGTTAATGTCGTGTTTCCCGACGAGAAGAAGTGGAATCCGGATGGCCCCGATATGTATACACATTACAGAAGGGATCTTCGTAAGGACGAGCACTACTTCTCTGAGAGGAATTTTAGAGATAGGAACCTTATGGTTTGGGGGGGGGCGTTCTGTGCTTCTGGTACGGTGGCTTTGGAGGTTATTCCAACCGAAACCAATTTCAGTGACTACCAGAACCTCCTCCAAACGCATTTGGTTCCATGGTTGAGGATTCGCGCTCGAGCACGGTACACATTTCAACAGGATAACGCAGCCATCCACGCAAGTCGCTCGACAATCCCTTGGTTTCAAGCCAAGAACATCGATGTTATGAGCTGACCGGCGTGCAGTCCTGATCTTAATCCCATTGAAAACATATGAGGCATCCTTTTGCGTCAGGTATATGGAAATAGGAAACAGTATTCCACCGTGCACGAGCCAGAAAATGCGGTCATCAACACCTGGCACGATATTCCTCAGTCAACGATCGGCAATCTCATTGCTTCTATGCTTAATCGTATTTATAGTGTTATTTCCAAGTCGGAAAATCCCATCGATTATTGATATGTTCTATTATTATTGTTATTTTGTAGCTTGAAGTGAATATTCTTGTGAACATGCCAGTGTCCCTATAACTAAGGGACGGCGAAAAAAAAAACCGTTTTGAGCAAAATCAAGCGTAAAACCTAACAGAGACAACCGAATGCGCTGAAAATCGGTCTACGTATATATACTTTTACCATGGAATCTAATGGGTTACGCTATAATAGTGTAGAGTATAGCTATATAGTGTAGCTATATAGTGTAGCTTTAAAGATAGAGCAAAAATTCAAGTGTGCCCATAATCATGGAAAGGCCTGTATCGTATCATCATATCTATCTTGTTTTATCAAATTTGGTAACGAGTCGGCCAACCTCGGCCGGAAAACTGTGAAAGGGGCTTAAAAGCAGTGTTCACGATGAAAATCGTTTTCGAATTTCCACCAGAAAACGAAGGTTTAGAGTCTGACTGTTCTTCCAGTGAAGAAAGAATCATGAAAAACGCTGCGAAACATCCAAAATCAGCTCTTCTTCCTGAAAGCCTCATTTCAACGGTGGATCAGTTGCCCAGGCATGGGCCCGGAGTATACAGCGTGCAAATGCGCCCCAATGCTAAAACTCAGCCGCGCTCGCGCTCCAATGCTAACGTAGAAGCGGACCCAACTGTTCCTCGGAAAACTCGACCGCGAGCGGAAGGGCTAGCGCGGGTGGACTTCGGAGCCGTATGGAGCTTTTTCGTTCTCGTTTTCGTTCGTTCTTTTGACCCCAGTGCTCCAATGAAACAATGAACTTTCGATTTCGGGCCAGAAACCGAGGACGAAATTTATCGTGGACACTGCCTTTAATAACATATTCCGATTTGTAAACGTCAATTTCGTCAAATGAGTGGAATAATTTTTACAGGAAAAAAAACGTGAAACTTCCTGACATTCACTTACTTGCTGTCAGTTTGGTGCCCAGGAAGTGATTATCAACAAACATCGGTGACCCTTTCTACAGCAAAAACGTAGTAAACATAGCTACGCCGACGTGACGCAGCGATGGCGGACGCCTGCCACGAAACGATCACAGTTGAAACCCTTTTTATTCGTGCGTGATTGAAAAGGAGCAGCTGTCCTCCGCACCGCCGCAGCGACTAGCTTCAGTAAAAATAAGACTTTTTAAGGTAAACGCCCATGGTCGATCGAGAATCAATGGTTCAACAGGCGAAAATCGGCCGCTCAGCATATATAAAGGGCGCCTTATACCAAAGAGAGCGCAGTTGGTCTCACGCGGCAGCTCCTGGAATGTGACCTCAGGACACCATCTATGTGGACGGTTTTCGAGGCCTGAGGTCTCCATGGTTTACAGCGAGGGGTGCACAGTATACTTTTACATTTTCAGTTTTTTTTTCGAATATTCGACTTTTCGAATAATTCGTGTTTTTGAACCTTTCGAATATTCGGCTTATCGAATAATTTGGGATTTTGAACTTTTCGAATATTCGACTTTTCGAATAAGTCGGGATTTTGCCTTTTTCAAATACTCGACTTTTCGAATGATTCGAAGGCAACTTTTTAGTCGAATGATTTTTCGAATCGTTCAATTCGGTCAAAGTATAGTGCACAGTGACGTGGACCGTATCCTTGTTGGATGAAACATTGCCCTTATAAAGGGGTTGACGCCAGAGCACCGACAATTCTGCGGCGCGCTCCTGTGCGATAGGAGCACGCGTTCCTGCGGCGTCGCGGGGGGCGTAGCTCCAGTTTTTCCTATGAGCGCTGCGTGCTTCCGTTACTGAACGGCGTGCGGCTGCAAGGGATATGGGGATCAAAGCCGCGCAGTCGCTTTGAATCAGCAACGTGCTCCCCGGAGCATCAAGTTGCTACTGAGGAGCCTTTCAATTCGACGACGATTAGAAAGCGTATTGTGACCGAATAGGACCGCCCAGTTTACGAGTAACAACACAGATGCGGGGGTATCGCACCGACCTCAATCGTATTGGTAGACGGGAAGGGCGCTCACCGCACCTCAGGATGATATTGATTATTCTATGCCATCTGAGATCAACGTTTCAGACTGCCATAACCGTCTCCGTCCACCCGCTAGTTGGCACGTAACCCTCACGTCTACCCTCCAAGTAGCCGGTAGCCTTCCTGTCCTTCTGCGTCGGACGGACTTTGGACCTTTCCGAGAGGCGTCCGGAGTTTATTGAATACTGGCGCTGTTACTTATCGACCGGCTGAGATTTAGCCTAGAGGATAGCTCTGAGGATGGCCTGATTCCCTTCATACTACAATAGTTTCCCTGCCAGTTCACATTCACCGCTGCGTAATATATGATGAAACTAATTTTTCAGAAGGACTTCATGACTAATGCAAATCATGACGAGATGGTAGACGATGCCATGGGACAACAAAAGAAGGTATGGCCGACTTTAAAACCCCGAGTTTTCCAGTTAGTGAAATAATTCGGTGGTTCATTGATGTTGTCAAATAAATGGTCGGCATCAAAACCATTGCATTTTTCTTCGAAGGGCAATGAAGTGGAACCAGCAAGCGCGTCATCGCAAGGAGACTGCCGCTATCAGTGGGCCAAAAGTTTGATTGCATCAAAGGTGAGGCACATTCTTCAAGCCGTGCCAAAGTATGTAAGTAAAGTGCGTTTCATATTCATTGCTCACACTGGAATCTCACTGGAGCACTTTTCCTGTTCACGATGGGGATATCCTCTCAAAACCATTTTAATCTCAGCATAGGAAATAACCATCATAGCGATTCTCCTAGATTACGACGGCTTCTCAGCGTTTCTTAGTACACAGTTTTTCGTTTTGTAGACAGTTTCGTAATCATAGGGCACTCAATTTATTAGCTCATTGAGTATACTAACAAAATAGTAAATAAAACGTAACATAGTTGCTCTCTGTCGCTAGTACTTCATCGTGCAGATTGTAGACGTTTCGTGGGAGTTTTTGAGCGGCTATTGGGCTAATTCGTTGGCAGATGTCTAGCACAGCACGTTTCATCTATTCCATCTGCTGACGAATCACAGAAACTCGACGAAAAAGGGTGAATTAGAAGCAGAAAGCGACTAACAACAGAACTTTGATACGTTTTAGGGCAGGAGGGCGTTCTCATATACTGTGCACAGAATCGGCTAAATAAATAGGGCAGTTTTAGAAACTTATCTATTTCCGCTTTCTTTGGTGTGTGGGAAGACATTGTCTGAGAAGTTGTACAGAACGATTTACACGTCCATTAATGAAAAAGTAACGAATCGTTTATATATCTTTCTATAAAATAGTCAGCAAACAGCTTTGTCCGTCTCGGCAGCCAATCGACCATTCCTTTGCTGATGCTCTGATCGGAGGGTGCTGCTATCCTCTGGTTCGTGGTTGAACTTAGTGTGTGTCGTTGCCGACTCGGCTGCGGATACGCGACGCATTGCTTTCGTAGGAGCTCCGGAGCCCGGCCTTATCAGCTGATCATGAGGGTTTCTTCTACATTTTGTCAACTTTTTCATTACTCTCTCCTCATTTTTCAACAATTCTTGGTCTTTACATGCTATAGTTGGTGTATCGGCGAAAGGGATAGCTGCGGACCATTCAGCAGGCGGCGAGCCTGTCGCGTGCGCCGATCGATCACCACATTTCTCGCGGGGCACACGAGGCAGCGCAGTCTGCTGAGGTGTCCGCGCAATTATCCCTTTTATGGTTACCCGAACTGTACACTTGTTATACAGCGATCGTGTGCTAGAGTTTTAATTTCAGGATAAGCGGAAATCGTCGGCGTCGGAATCAAAAAAAAAATTCAGGCAAGACCCATATTCATGAGAAAGATTTTTAAAAAAGTAAAGAAACAAAAACGCACATCATAAAAGCAGTTTCAACAAAAAGAATTCAAAATAAAAAACCTCGTATTAAAGGCAGTGTTCACGATAAGAATCGTTTTTTTTTTGTTTTTACTTCTATCTTGAAGACGGTCCCATGCTGATTCCAATGATGTTTTTGGAATCGTACAATACCTTCTGGGAACGGAGTTATGGTCCCTCAAAGATTGAGCTAAGGAAACATGGTGGACGAGTTGTCCCAGGCTTGTAACTTGCGTCTTTCGCAGCCGATGTATGCGAGCTGACCTGAGTAAAGATAGAAGTTGAGAATGAAGGGAGGAACGGGGCTATTAATCGGAAACCATCGCTCATCTCATTCATTTGTTCACTTCGGTGGACGTGGAAAGTGCATCTGGAGTGTGACGAGCTGACGAATGTTCAACTTTGGGGCCGTAGTTGACCGTTACGAGCTCATTTTTCTTAGTTTTTTCAACGTTAGGGTTGCGCTAGGCCCCGCAGCTGCCGATCTCCACCAAAAAATCAGACATGGTTTTTATCGTGGACACTGCCTTTAAGGTTTTTTCGGATATTCGTGCAAACCAAACAATAGAAAAAACTTTGAAGAGATTAACGTTCAATGAAAAACATGCTAGAGAAGTCAAAAGTTAGTATTGAACACTACATACAGGTTCTAGTTAGGTAACACCACGAAATAATTCGAAAAACACCAAAACTTGGCGGTTCCTATTCTTTGCAGACGAGTCCCGCTGTTACTGAAATTAAATCTTAGCAGTCGGTCACAACATAAACGTAGTATTTGCGGATCAAAAACTGTTGAAAAAAACGCGAGAAATAAGAAAAACCGGGAAAATCACAAAAACCTCACATCATCAGCTGATGAGAGGCGGGCGCTGGAGCTCGTTCAAAACCGATGCGTCGCGTGCGCGCAGGGCGAGCCCGCAATGACACACACTAAATTTAACCCCGAACCAGAGGTTGTGTGAGGTTGCCCTCAATGAGAACTCAGTGGTCTGGAAAACGAGGCATAATTTTTGAATAAAAAAGCCTCGATGCACTAAAACTCTCCTGAATCTGTTCTAAACGTAATAAAAGTTATTTCATTTATTGAGTAAGCTTCAATACATAAATGTCAATAAGAAGTTTCAGCTTTTGTTTTCTTATTGTTTCGCCTTTTTTAAAACTGCAGTTGGCCGATTCTGAGCTCGAAATATTGCAACAAGATCCTGCCCCAAACAAGGGACCACTTTGACGCAAGCTAAAGATTTAAAAAACGGTCTTTGGGGGGCTGTAGAGAAGTTAGAAAAAAAACAATTTGAGATTCGAAAATTTCACTCAGTGGGTAGATCAAAAACGACCAAAAAAAGGAAATAAACCACAACGCTGGATTGGGAGGACGTAGCACAAATGTGAGCTATACAGTGACCTTGAAATCATCTGAAAAAATTCTCCAAAAAGTGTGAACATGAAATCTAGCTAGGTTCTTGACTTATGACTTGTTTATTGATCCCCTGAACGAAGCTCGTTGCACCCAAATCACCGATCATTGCAATGAGATAGTAGTTGTTGGCTAGTACTGCACAGTGGCTCAGCCTGTTAGACGTCGGAATACGAATTAACTGGATGACGAGTGTTGATGATTCGAATACTGCTGAGTCGCTACTGCATTATGGCTGAACGTAACGACATTTCTATGTGTTCGCCTTACTTATTTTGAGTTTTAACAGTGTCTCTTGTTTTCTTATACCCCTTTTCTTATATCGCAGAGGTAGCGGGATATAAACGTTTCACATCTATGTTAGATATGTATGTTAAACTATGAAAACTTTAAGCTTTCAACATTTGCTCAAGTGAGCGTCAAGTGAGCGCCAGTACCCTTATCCCCACATACCAGGTTGTTCAATAAGTTTCGTCGTTCAATAAGAGAGGGCGTTGCTACTAGCTCAATTTTTTTTTGTTTTGTTGTTACACTCTTCATATGAACGTATGTGAAGTTTCATTCCAATCTGTCAATTCATTCTTTGTTTACGAGCCATTTAGTGTCGCCGTGTCACAGCAATGGAAAAATTGAATATCGTGCAATGATAAAATTCTTATCTTTGGAAGGCGTATCACCAAAAAAAAATTCACGAACGAATGTTAAAAGTGTATAATGATTGTTCACCTACAATTAGAACTGTAAAAAGATGGGTTGCTGAATTTAAACGTGGTCGTACAAGCCATGAAGGGGGGGGGAAGGAAGGGGATCTCAATTCCTGCGGATAAGCGAGATATAGGAGGAAGCCACTCTGGGGAACTAACCTCGAGAAGCCACTTTGGCACGCCCCTTTTACGATCTTTCGAGCTGAACAGGGGCGTCATGAACAATGATTTTCGTTCAATATCCCCGTTCTTCCCTTCATTATCAGCTTCTCTATCCATGCAGGTCCGCTCGCATACATCTGTTAAAGGCATCGTTCACGATGATCATCCTCTATGACTTTCCATAGTGAAAAGATAGGTGAGAAGGGTCCTAGGCTCCCAGTGTCGAAAGAACGGTAGAAAACAAGCCAGGAGCGGCGAAGTAAGGGCTGCAAACAAGCGTTTTGGTGCCCCAGACACGCCTCGTGCCCCAGATCCGCCCCCATCGGAATGAACAAATGAAGACTCAGATTACTTGAATGATCACGTCGAGGAAGTGCTCATCAGTAAGCTGTCTCTTTTATTGTACTGATAGGTACTATCATCCTTCTAGCGGTCATCTCCTCCACGCTCAAAAATCAACGTAAACAAGAGAGGGCCTACTTCTGCTCAGAAACGCGTCTTTCGTGTTCTTTTTAAAGGCAGCATACACGCTCGCAAAAGTTGTTGAGATAACTACATTAGTGGGATCGTACAAACCCGAGAAGAGCCCTCACGAAGTTGGAAGAGTTGAAAACGAGCTAAAATGACCGTATTTGAGCCGTATTGAGTCACAAAATCATCCTTTCTCCGCCCACCGATACGGGCTCCGCCCCTCAATACCAATGTTCAATGCTCGATTACGGTCATTTTGGCTAATTTTTTACGCTTCTATCGTCGTGAGCGTTCCAGGAAGGGCCGTACGAATACATTAGCTACGTTATCCCCACAAATTTGTCGCTAGCTCCGCTATTTCAGCCAATGCGGTAAAACTCGTCCATTTCTGGGCCAATGTAGAACAAACCGTTATACCTTCATTTCAGTTGACTTTTTTCCGGTATTTTCGTTATCTCTAAATATTAACAGCTTCAGACCTTCGATTCATTCCATAAAATTGATATCATTTTTGAGCGTGTATGCTGCCTTTAGGCATGCCTCGCTATATAGGGCACCAGACCTTCCGTAAGCCGTGGAGATATCGGAAATGAAATTTACCGTGAACACTGCCTTTAAAGGCAGTGCCCACGATAAAAACCATGTCTGATTTTCTGGTGGTGATCGGCAGCTGCGGGGACTAGCGCAACCCTAACGTTGAAAAAACTAAGAAAAATGAGCTCGGAACGGTCCCCTACGGCCCCAATGTTGGACACCTGTCAGCTCGTCACACCCAGATGCGCTTTCCACGCCCACCGACGTGAACAAATGAATGCTCGAGATTGTGAGACGAACTATGGTTTCCGGTCATTAGCCCCGTTCTTCCCGTTATTCCCAACTTCTCTCTTTACTCAGGTCAGCTCGCATACATCGGGTGAATATGACGGAAGTTACAAGCCTCGGACAACTCATCCACCATGCTTCCGTGACTCAATCTTCGAGGGGCCATAACTCCGTTTCTGGGAGGTCTTGTACGATTCCAGAGACATCATTGAAATCAGCGTGAGACCGTTTTCAAGATAGGTAAGATAACAGAATAACGATTCCTCGGTTGGACTGTGCCCTCGAGGACGATCCACGTGAAGGACGTCTAGAAAGAGCATCAACACAAGAAATCATAGCCAAAATACAGGAAATGGTTTTGGAAGATCGTCGATTGACTGAGAGAGATTTAGTAGAGGCTCTACACATCTCATTAGGCAGTATGAGCCATATTTTAAATGAAATTTTGGGTTTTAGAAAGCTGTGTGCACAATGGGAGCCGCATTGGCTAACAATGGAACAAAAACACATTGGAATGCGACTTTCTCAGCAACTTTTGGAGCGTTTTAAAAGGGATAAAGTGGATTTTTTGCTTCGATTCATTACTATGGATGAGACTTGAATTTTTCAAAAGTGTATTAATGTTCAAGGAGATTAAACTGAATAATAAAGTGTATTTTGAACCATAAAATTGTGTTTTTCTTATCGAACGACAAAACTTATTGAACAACCTGGTATGTTACATATAAACTGTCCTAATATTGGTGAAACACTTTAAAGGCAGCGTTCACGATGATCATCCTCCTTGACTTTCCACAGTGAAAAGATAGTTGAGAAGTTTCTTAGGCCCCCAGTGCTGAGAGAGCGGTAGAAACGAGCCAGGAGTAGCGAAATAACGGCTTCAAACAAGCGTTTTGGTGTTCCAAAACCGCCCCGTGCTCCAGTTTCGCCCCCTTGATGTGAACAAATGAAGACTCAGATTACAAGAATAATCAAGTCAAGGAAGTGCTGATAAGTGAGCTGATCGCTCGCCTGCACTGATAGACATCATTCTTTATAGCGGTCAATTGCTCCACGCTCAAAAATCAACGTAAACAAGGGAGGATTTAATTAGGCTCAAAAACACGGCTTTCGCGTCTTTTTAAAGCATGCCTTCTTATATAGGGCGCCAGACCGTGGAGATATTGGAATAAAAAATCTATCGTGAACACTGCCTTTGAGGGATTCGTTTTGATATGTGCAGCGGGAAAAAAGTTCGAACATAATGAAACTCCCTGAACTAGTTCCTTGATCAATGACCAATCTTTTCCAACAGACATAATTATTCTAAACACAAGTGGGTTTACCAAAACTGAAAAATCCAATGAAGCGATCTAATACATTAGCGCATGGCTTGGATACTCAAGGCAAGTGTTTCATTATCAACACCAAAATATTGAATAGAATCAGACCACTGTTTTTTGCAAGAGAACTTCTTTGAAACAGCCTGGCCCTTCCGGATTAAATGTACTTTTCTGGAACCATTTTGGACGTCGAATTCGAGTATGCTCTTCACAGCTTCCTGAAACCACTCTGAAAAAAAGGTAGTGGCGGTTTTCAAAGTCTCGCGTCAAGATAAGGGTACCCATTAGAAATTTTTTAAGGTGTTTTTCAAAGAAAATTCGGATTCGGCTCAAAATTTGTATGTAAGGGGTGACCTAGGGTGTTGAACACGAACCTAGAGATCGTTCGTCGAAATCCTGAGGTTTACTGTAGATGACGGTAGTTGTCATGCCTGCCATACAGGGCCTAAGCATACCCTAATAATTTGAAAACTAATAAATGAACATCAAATTCGTATTCAGCACCCCGAATAACTCCCGTTCAGAAATTTTAAGTCAAATCTGAGACTTTGGCCCAACTACCATATACCAACCGTAATCTACCGTAATCTGTAGAAAATCGATAGAATGACCTCAGATTCGTTATGAACATTTTAAATAACCTCTGAGAGCGAAGTTCGGGTCTTATATTTTTTTCGACCCTTGGATCCCCATGAGGTGATCTGCCATTTTTCAATGCCATTTTTGAGAGTTCCGAGGTGGAAAAAAATTTTACGCCCAAACTCCGCCGGGGGGGGGGGGAATTTAGGGCGCTGAAGACGAATCTGAGATCCGTTTCTAGTTTTTTTGGCGGATTTTGTCAGGTTAAGGTGCAATGAAAGGCATTTTACCTACCGTAACCCATTATTTTGGTCGTTTTTGATCTACCCGGGAGGAGTGAGAAAAATTTTGAAATCTTAAAGGCAGTGTTCACGATGGTTTTCGTTCCCGAGTTTTCCACTCCAAACAAAGCGTTGGCCACCGAGTGTTACAGAAATTACGAAGAAACGGCGAGAAACGCACTAAAAGGTCATATTTCAGTGACATTAATCTCTAGCCTGGACTAGTTGTCCAGTTTTATGGGCATGTTCGCGGTGGTTGTCACCGGTGAAAAATTGGGTCAGTCGGAAATGGAAGAATATTTCAGGCAAAATAGTATTAGTTAGGGTCCGAAGAAAAGAACGGAGCAACAGCAAGCAAATAATTGTGAATGACGGGCCTAACAACGGCATGGATCAGGAAGAGACTTCGCGTGCACTGTTGAAGGTTGGCGCCAACTCGGTGCACCTATGTTATAGCACATGGCACCGAGTTTGCGCCAACCTTCAATAGTGAACGCGAAGTCTCCCCACGATCCACGCCGACGTTACAAATGATTTTATTGTCACAACGAAAAGTTCCTGTGAGAGTAAAGAGGTGGGGTGAGAGTAAAGGATTTCGTGACCTTCTGGTGCATTTTTCTTGATTCCTTCGTCATTTTTGTTCTACCCGGGGGCCAAGCAATCGATTTAGCTATTAATCTCAGAATCTAAGATTATCGTGAACACTGCCCTCGAATTGTTAATTTTCAAGCCCACTACAACCCTCAAAAGACCGTATTTCGAAACTCCACTTTGTGTTCGTAGTGGTCCCTTTTAAGACACATCTACATCGCATTCTGAAACTCCATGGTGAGTGCACAACCCTCCCTTGTGAGCCTAGGGCATTTCTGGTCAACTCCTAAATTCGGTTATCACATCGAGGAGCGATCGCTTTTCCTTCGGAACCTCGTTATCACCAGTTAAATTTCATGAAGGCCCGCCGCTCCGTTGGTGGCGATAATCGAAATCTAAAGCTCACTAGAGATTATCCAGGGTTGAGGCTTTGTGAGGGGACATATGGGTCAAATTCGGTGGCAAGTCACTCGCAGAGCGTACAATCCATCAGGCAGCTATATACGTGGCGAGAGCGGGCGTTCCCGCTGTTGTGCGGGTCGACGCTCCTCGACGCTGCCAGGAAATTAACACAGGCAACACCCCCTACCTCGTGTTGAATCGATTCAAAACGTTTGACCGGGTGATCAATCGCTCGAGTCAGCGTAACGGCTGATGATTTTTCACGGTTTACGACTTTTGTGGTGGGAATATGAAAAACAAGGGCAGTAGCTTTGATACAGGTTTAATGCAACCTGTTTTGGTGATGGAGCAGTAAGCTTGAAACTTGCTGCTTGCTTCGTGGTGCTGGCGCAAGCGCGCGAGAGAAAGCGGGTGAGGGCGCGCGAGAAGGAGCGCCTGTGAGCGGCTAGCGAATCGTGTGCCCACTATGACCATCGATTTTGCGTAATAGCACGCTCTAGCCACGTATGGATGGAGCCTCAGACACATGCAAAACTAGGTGTTGTTGATCTTGTAAGATATTAAAGGGTAATTCAATTCAGCCGTGACCTTAAAGGCCTCGTTCGCGCTGAAAACCGATTTCCATTATTCAGGCTCAATTTAAAGAATGAGCCCGGTGGACCACGTCGGTGACGTTTTGCGCGTCAATAACATATGGTTCTGAAGTTGGAGTGGTTCAAAGTGACAATCCACCACCAGTTTACACCAACCATCTAGCACAAAGAACAGAAGCGCCATCACAAGTGCAGATCATTCAGAATTTGGAACAGTTAATTCGGGAGATTCTGACATCCAAACTTGCCCAATGGATACTTCTTTTTTTAGAATAAGTTCCAGTGAACGAAGGACAAGAGAAATTCACCCACTCAATAAGTTTAAAGCAAAAAACACATCCGACGTTTGTGAAAAAAAACTTTCGACGTATTGCACCAGCCACACCGAAATTGAAGGAGTGGTGGGAAGTGAATAATTCGAGACGTTTTAAAACGAGTTTTTTCGCGAAAGTTGATGATTTGTGGAGTCTCCACTTCCATTATGTATGTCAGGGAATCGCCTGCGCAAAAACATGAAAAAATGGGATACGGTTTTTTGCGCGTACGATGCCTTCAAAAGACAGTTAAAAGGGGACAAGCTGATAAAATAAGATTCAGAAGCCGGCTCGGCCCAATATGGCTCAGCGGAGCGAGACGACCAGATTGGGAAGGTTGTCTGATCAATGTCGTGATGCAAATACATACTAAAAAATACAAGGTCGCTGATCAGTCTTTAGGGATGTTGTCGGAAGAAAAACAAATTACCTGGAGAAAACAACGCGCTGCTGGCATAATATCAGAAACGAGCGAAAGTGCTCCTGTAGAAGGAACTTCTGTGAAGTATCGCTGATCATCCTCGAAGCGTCCAGTGTTAACCGAAACTTGATTTTGCATTCTCTTCCACTCGACGGGATTCTGTTAAATACCGCGAAATTGACGCAGCTCTTTTCTATCCTTGTTGAGAGACACAAGACGATAGGCCTTCGAATTTTAGCTAGATAAGGCGAGGGTTCAAAGAGTCAATCCAGGAAGACGCTCTTAGGCAGCCAAGGCGGGAGAGTGTTGGAGTGGCCAGCATTAAGCTCTGAGGAGAGCCTAATTTTACACATTCACCTGAGAGATGCCTGCAATTAAATATCTTTATTAGATAGTCAGCGCTAGTAGAGCCCATATTTGATATTGATGAGTTGTCGAGTTCTAAGCCATCTCTAGTGGATTCTCGATTTCGCTTATCACCAGAGGAAATCGTTTGCGTTTTCGACGAAACGTCCTCATCACTAGTTATCACTAGTCACTAGAAGTTTCCCCAGGTGTAGGATCAATGAACTTACGAAATAGTAGCTTGTCTTATATACAAAACTGTTCAAAACACGACAGATTTTGCTCTAAAAAGCTGAGGTTGTGCTGCAATTGAAGGAGGTAGCTATTATATGTATTAATCATGCTGATTACATAGGTTTTCATACAAAGGCATCATTATAAACAAAGGACGTGTTACCGTGAAATTTGACAAAGTGCGAAAATTATGAAGCGCGCTGCACAGGGCGCACGGATCGCATTGTTGCCGCGCGTTCCTTGTTGTGCGTTGGCGCAAACTCGGTGCACATCTGTAATAACATACGCGCACTGAGCTCGTGGCAAGGCACAACAAGGAGCGTGAAATATTAGTGCGATCTGGGCCGACTCTACATATTAGTTACACTTGTTACATAAGATGCCCAAATAGTGTCACCCCAGCGAGAAGATTTTGATGAGCTTAAAATGCTTTCGTTGAAGCTACAGCACATCTCGCGTCCCGAACCTTCTACCACAATGGTAGGATCACCAATTGGTGGACCTATCCCCGGTAAATGATTAAATTCCATCCTGGAATTTGCAATGTGCACTGCGGTAACCGAACGGAAACTAATCTTGAAGGAAATTTGAAGGGCTCATTCATGGGTTTTTGGTTTTTTCTCTATTCTTTTCGGGAACCTTGCTCTTTCTGTTTTTCATCTGCCCCGTTACACAAGCGTACTCCGTACGAAATATGTGATTCTACAAGGAACGTGTTTGGATCATACACGAATGGCGAAACCTAACACTTGAACGTCCACAGAGTAAATAAACGTCTTTGGATTAAATTCCTCATTTCTATATCATTTCTTGAATTGGAAGCTTTCAAAGCCGAAAAAGGAACCAGGAAGTTTCAGATTCTCCTAAATGTGTTCCTTCAACATTTTGCTTGGAACGAAATTTCGCTTGGGGATTCGGAAATGTTGAATTTGAAATTTTGCTTGGTAGAAAATGTATTTGAGGAGAGGTTTCAGCCTACTGCATATGGTTCCGTCAGATTACAAAACAACTGCATTTAGCCGATCCGCTCTGTGGCAAAGGAGTTTGCTCAGAATAAAAAAATCAAACCATCGGACTATACGACGGAAGCATATGAAAAGAACGATGCGAAGAACAGGTGGTTATATCCTTCTGTACGTAATTCTTGATTTTATACTCATTGTATGGGCTCTGCTTCCCGGCTTCCTCAATCTTTCCTATGGTTCCCGGCTTCCTCAATCTTCCGTGGTAACATCTTGCCTACCGCCAACGTTTACCGAGTAGTCCGTTTGTGCAGATCTGGTCATGCTTTGGTTACCTGAAAGGACCTTGCGTTCGTAGGAATCATAAATCAGATGCGGAAATCGTGTTCTGGACCTCACTTGCCTAACATACTAATTCCTGACCAGGTGATTGACCAGTCTAATCTATAAAAGTGAAAATGAAGCTCAAGGTCAGAAATAAGTTTCGGTCGACCTTGGGCAAGGGTTCAACCTAACCTTGTGATTTGAGAGCAGCACTTCCTGCCACTGCATCACACGCACCCGCCCAATCTAATTCTGAATAGCCTAATTATTTGATTTCAAGTGAACAAGTACAAATGCGTACGGATTCGCGCACCTCGTTTTGCGACCTATCCGTTTCCGAACGGAATCGCAGCTGCAGACAACCGCTTGTGCCGCGCGCAGCTCTCAAACAAGTGTTTTTGGTTCTGTTGAAGTCCTCAATGCCTGTCTATAGCAGAAGTATGTGGAGCAAATTTGTCGATATTTCGATCATCGCCCATCAATTTGAATCTGAGAGGGATGGAAAGGAAAGGATTGGATCAGCGAAAGAATTGGGATAAAGAGTGAGTAGGCGACGACTTACCTAGGCTCGGGAATGATTTAGGGATTCCTGAAAAGTTTGAAAGGTTTAAGATGCTCTGCAACTGCCGGAAAAACTTTAAATCCATTCTAGAAAACTGTGAACAGTTTGATGAACCCTACAAAAGCTCGGGTGACTTCTGAACTGTTTTCAAACAAACTTTAAAGGCAGCATACACGCTCGTAAACGTGATTGAGATAACTACGGAAATAGAATGGTATGGTTCAGTTTACAACGCCTACGCATTTTGAAGTGTCAGAAACGGCCCACAATTCCGCTACATGAGTTAGAAGTTGGCCCCGCCCTGTATTTTCACGCCCCCTGTATTTGCCCAACGCAAGGTTGCTGGGTCATATTCACCGTCGGGACTGTTGGTAGATTGCCTAACAAGTAAACCACACACGTCACTGACAGCGAAGATGACCCAGCAACCCTGAGTTGGAGGAAAAGAGCAAATACAGGGGCGGGAGTGTAAATACAGGGCGGGGCTCACTTCTAACTTGTGTAGCGGCATTTTGGGTCATTTTTGACACTTCAAAATGCGTAGGCATTATGCTGTAAGCCATACGGTTCGATTCACATTGTTATCCCAATCACGTTTACGAGCGTGTATGCTGCCTTTACACAAAATCCAATTTATGCAGCTTAATAACTGGAAACGGGGGTGTGTATACAAGTCTGTTGGTACCTGCTCGTTGGTGCCCCTGCTTCTACTGAACCCAGCAGACGTTTGAGTGTACACAGGGAACGTTCGAGCGATATAGCGTGCACAACTATATCGCGAAAGTATCCTGCACATTGCATAAAGGTGTCGCCGTCCGGCACACCAAGGCCTCTGGTCCATAACACCTTAGGATCCGTACCTAAGGAGTCATGGAGTCTTTGGCCACAAGCCACAATTTCGCCACCCTGAACTGTCGATCGCTGTCGAGTGATATCCAAAAAACTGCGCTATCCAGGCTTCTGAGCTATTTCCATGCACCGTTTGCTGCTTTGCAGGAAACCCGCCTCAAGGATAGACCCGTCATCAGCGTCGGAGAGTACACCATCTACTGCGGTAACGCTGACGATAGGAGAGTGGGAGGCTGTGCAATAGCTGTAAGGAAGGATTTCAATGGTATGGTCAAGGAGTTTGGCTCAACGTCGTGCCGGAATGCATTCGTACGACTGCGGGATCACAGAGAATTCAATCTGTGGATAGTGAGTGCTCATGCGCCTACTGAAACCGCCGAAGACAATTCGAAGGATGCGTGTTATGAGGAACTCAATACGTTGCTGGCCAGGATACCTTGTCAACATGCTGTTGTCGTGGGGATTGACGCAAATGCGATGATGGGACTTGATCAGGAATCCGAAGTACTCGGTAAATGGTTCTACCCAGTGGAGCAAACATCGGACAATGGCTACCGCCTTGTCGACTTTTGTGAACGCAGTGGTCTGATTATTGCATCGACATTCAAGAGGAATCATCGCCGCCATCAGCTTACGTGGCAGGGACCAACCCGGCTATCTTCAGAAGAGCAGCGGAAGCGGAAGATGACAACTTTGAAGCTACAGCTTGACTATGTCCTGACGAGGAATATTCCAGTATCGGGCATTCAAAGGTCTAGAGCTGTGTGGGATGTCGCATTCGATTCGGATCACCGTCCTGTTCTGTTGAACTTCACTGCGAGGATTCATAAGAGGAAGCGAGGGGCTCAGCCTCTCCAGAGGATTGACATGACAAGTCTCAGAGATGAAGAGTGCAGAAGGAATTTTCGACAACGCGTTTCTATTCACATCGGAGTACGGACTAAGAAGAAACTTTGCGACGCGGATTCTTTTGTCAAGTGCATCCAGGACGCTTCGAAAGAGGCATTCCCGGTTGTACAGCCTAAGAAGAAGTTCGCCTACGTCTCAGAAGAAACTACATCTACCTACAACAGAGTATGTGCTCTCCGAACTGCAGGAAACTTCTTGGAGGAGAAGCGTCTGAGGAGGAAGTTGCGTCGGCAGCTCCAAAAGGACCGCGAACGAGAGTGGACGTGTAGAGCTAAGCAGTTCGAGAAGGCTTGGGAGGAGAAGAATCCGAGGAAAGCCTACACTTTGCTGCGACAGTATAGCGGGAAGATGAAGAGATGTTCTCCTGTCCTGAACACTACCAATGGAGTTGCAGTTGGTGATGCGACGCTGCCAATATGGAAGGGTTACTTCAGTTCACTTCTGAATCGTCCAGCGCCAACAGTACCTGAGCTCCCGCATGTTCAGAGAGCACATTACGATGTCAGTGAGGAACCACCGACTGAGTCTGAAGTTTTGGATTGTGTCCGGAAAATGAAGAATGGAAAGGCAGGTGGAGATGACAACATCACTGCTGAAATGCTGAAAGCTCTTCCTCCGTCTGAGATTCGTGAAATGACCAACACCATCTGTGCTATATGGATGAGCGAAAGGATACCCGATTCGTGGAGACATGCGATCATCGTACCTCTTCACAAGAAGCTATCCGTCACGGATCCTAAGAACTACAGAGGAATCTCCCTACTTTGTGTCATGTACAAGGTTTTAGAACGTATCATTCTCGAGCGACTTATCAAACATCGTGAAGGAACGATCAGAGATGAGCAAGCCGGTTTTCGACCTGGAAGATCGAGCATCGACCAAGTGTTCGTCGTGAGAAGAGTAATTGAATCGTGGCAGCGGTTTTCGAAGCCATTACAGCTTGCTTTTTTGGACTTTGAAGCCGCGTTCGACTCTCCTCATCGTGATCGATTGCTCAATGCTCTGCGAGCAGATGGAGTCCCGGAAAAGTATGTTCGGTTAATCGAGGACATGAACAAAGGAACAACAGCAGCAGTTCGTACACCCGTCGGATTTACGCCAGCTTTCGAGGTGAAAACAGGAGTAAGGCAAGGAGCCGTTGCACGACCTTTTCTTTTCAATTTCGCCGTTGATGACATCATGCGTAGAGTTGCAGAACAGTTTCCTGCGGATGTGATCCTAACACCATCAGGACGCTCCCTTGTCGACCTGGAGTACGCCGACGACATCGTATTGTTCGCCGAAAAGAACGCAAAACTGTAAAGGATTGTGAACCTCGTTTCGGAGTATGCCGCAGCCTATGGACTTCGTCTTCGTCCCGACAAATGCAAGCAGATGTGGGTCTCTCAGAGGCCTTCAACGGGAGTTTGTGTGGACGGACAACGTATCGAACTGGTGGACGATTTCTGTTATTTGGGCTGTTTGCTGAAGATCGATGGTAGTTATGCAGCGGATATTCGACAACGATGTGCGAAAGCTACGTCTGCATTCAATTCTCTAACCAAGTGTTTGTGGTCTACCACCATCGCGAAGGAAGTCAAGTTGCGCTTCTACCTATCCGCTATTCGCCCTATCATGATGTACGGATCGGAGACGTGGGCAGCGCCGAAGACGCAGATGGAAAGGTTGGATTGCACGGAGAGAAAGCTTTTTAGGCGTTTGCTTGGATATTTCTGGCCACGTGTATGCCATAATGAAGACCTTTACAAGGAAATCGACGCAGTACATCAACGCTTGACACGAGGGAGGTGCCAGCATCTCCTAACGCCATCTCAAGCGGCAATGGAAAGTCGACTTCGACTGCTCGGGCATATACTAAGAAGAACGCCGGATCGTCTCGTACAACACGCTTTAAAAATGCTTCCAAATCCTGTCTGGAAACGGCCACCTGGGCGTAGGCGAAAGTTCTGGACGGATGTGGTTAAAGAGGATTTGAAGTCACTCGGCATCGAAAGACAGTTCAGGCGCGATGTTTCGTTTTGAAGGAAATGGAATAGTGACAGCTGGATGGAATGTGTTCAAATTGTGGCTGAAGACCGTGAAAAATGGACACGGCTGACTACTAGGACGGCACACCTCGGTGAAGATGCGGAATGACCGCGTCAGGCGAAAGCCAACCGATTAAGTCAAGTAAAATAACTGGAAACATGGTGTTAAATGTCTTCCTTTTCTCAGATTGCTGACAATTGTGCAGTTATTAAAAATTTCTCCTTCCTTTGAACAATGAACAACAAAAATTCCTTTAATGTCACAGCCCAACCTCGGAATCGTTCTCCAGTTTCTTTGCTCAGTTTGGAGAGAATTTCCCACTGATCCCAACTGTGTCCCCAGAATCGCTTAGAACCCACCACGAACGGAGTTATGGCTTCTCAAATATTGCAAACTCGGATGGTGAGAAATCCGTGGACGAGTTGTCTCGAGCCTGCTTTTCCTCGTCGTTCGCAGCCATGGCACCGGAGCGGATAACACTGTAAAGCCAGACCAATAAGAAATGGAAGAACGTAGATTTTGATTTGAACCCATAACGCGTCTCCGCCCTATTGATGCCGTGTGCTCAAAGTGGGCGGAGCGAATGGGTGTTGACATAGAGGGCGGAGGGACTGGGTGCTCGATCTTTCTCGCTTGTTCTGATGGGTTGAGATTCCGCGTTTGGTACAGTTGCTCCACACAGCAGCCGAGCCATTATATCAAATTTTACCCAAAAGCTAGGACTGTGTCTTTAGAGTTTAGCCATACAGCACTGCCGGCCATGCAAGTCCCTCAGCTATGACTAGGTTTGAAATGCAAAGCGTCACAGCCATCTAAGTGGTGGCCCAAATACTACCGCGAAGTCGAGCATGGGCATTTGAACGAGTAATAGATTTCAGAGGTTGGCCATATTTCGTGTAGCAACTAGTCTCAATAGTTACTTGGGCAAAGGATAGATGCTTCCGTTTTTATTTGCCAGTAAAAGTCTGATTACTGAAAGTACTGCTAGTATGATTACATCATTATCCGCGGCAATAAAGCCTTGAATACCATTTTTCAATCATATAATTTTTGTGCGATATTTTGAGAACAAGGGCTCTTGTTGAATGGAAGTCAATGGTATCCACGCCGACAGTTGGCTGTTTGCGCCAACGTCGATATCGATCTTGTGTGGGGTACTGCTGTAACCGTGATAAGCATCGTAGAGGCTCCGTATTGAAACTATATGATCCATGGGTGAAGGCATCGTCCAAAGGGAAAGTCGCCTCTGATCCTCCGTGCTCAACTGCGTCCGTCCAGGTCGAGACGATAACTTGACTTCAGAAGCGGTTCCAAGAAACGCCATCGTAGACAGATGTATTCATCTTCCGCCAAAATCAGTCGAGCGAATGAACGAGACGCAATCATTTCAGGCGACCGTGCGGCACTCGCGACACCACCGGCAACTGGAGTTCTAATTGCGAGCGGCGATTTACCGCTGCGGCCCCATCCATTCACTCGACTAAATTTGGTGAGAGGCCTCAAGAGCAGGATCACTGTGGGTGCATAGCTCTTCTGTGAAAACTGCCATCCACTTTCACAGTTTGAGCATATATGAATATCACAAGGTAGCTAAGTTGGACGCAAAACTCAGATGTCAGGCAGGACTCGAGCCTGCATTGCACGCCTTCCGGGCGAGAGTGTTACCATTACACCAACGACACCCAGCTCTGCATCCCTCAGCTATTCCAACATAAACTGTGTAGGCACAACAGCAATCACTCGTTAACGAGTATGATCTGGTAAGCACATATACCTTGCCATAAAAAGGCATCAAAGTATTCCAAAAACATCTATGAATAGCATGGCAGCAGAGAAAGTCAAAGCAGCACTATAGCCTGACTAATAGACGTAGTATTAAGTTCGTGGCATTTGCACTTCCTGATCCGGTTATAAGTGCTGACCCACACTCCAATGTCAGCAACATGATTTGAGGCGTTGAGACAGAGCAAATTTTTATTTCATGGAATGCACTCAGGACGATCATCACAACTTCATGCATAAACCTGTTACGGGTGTTAAGAAACTCTTTTCACTAAGGCTTCTTTTCCATGTCAAAGTGCGAAAACGCTACGACGATGATTTTCTCGCGATTCTAATTGCTTTTGATATTTTTCTGTGCATACTCTTTCTGTGCATTGTTTGAAGATCACGTTTGAAGGTACAACGACATTGTTTGCATTGATGCTACACGGGTTGTGTTGAAGGATCGCCCACCAGAAGACGACTACATCAATGCAAGCTGGATGACCATGCCTGACGGGCAGAAATATATTTGTACTCAGGTGAGTTTGAAGTATCAAGTGATGAAAAACTTCTGCCTTCTCTACTGAACGGATACCTCTTAAGTTGCTGATTACACTACCGCTCGTAGGATTTGGTCAGAAAGTGAGCGAAATCGGGTTTTCGCGTCTTTTTCGTCTTTTTTGTATAACTCGCTTCAAAGTCAACTTTCAGCCAATCCATAGAGATATTCATGATCCTAGCGTTGAGGGCTATCCAATGGTTAAGCCATTGTCAGGTTTCGTAGAGAACCTTGGAAGTTTCGCAATCAAGCTGCTCTCTATATTCTGTAGACAAAGGGAAACGCAGACAGAAACTGTAGCGCCCCACCCGCCACGGTACCGTAATTGCAAACCTGGCTGATTGTAAAACTTCTATAGTTCTTAACGTAACCACCACACTCCTTAACCTTTGGGTAGCCCTTGACCACAGGATCATGAAAGTGACCCTAGTTTCGCTCAAAGTTGGGTTTGAAGCGAGTTATACAAAATAGACGCGAAAACCCGTCCTCGCTCGCTTTCTGACCAAATCCTACGAGCGGTATTGTATGTGTTGCTTTTGCTCCACTTGACGCTACGCAATTCACTCCGTTTTTTTCTCGTTCCTAAAACAGCTAGAAAAGCAGATAAACACGGATTGTTTATCTGCGAATTGTTTGAAAAGACCTTCCAGAGTCCGAAGGGCAGAAAAGGGGGAATAACTAAGAGCTTTTCACATTTACTTCACAATCTGACAAGGACAAAATGACGGATACTGAAGAGGAAATTGAAATGCTCGACTCAGACCAGGCAAAGAAAATCTAACCTGTCGTGATAGCACATACCTTCTGGAAGTGCTCTCCAAAAAATCGAAGCCAAAAACCAGTCTGGATGTGAAACTAAACAAAACGCAAAACAAGCGTTTTTCTCTTCTTTCATGGCTCTGTTTGAGATGAATCACTGGATCTTGCGGATCTAATGAGATGTCTGGAATCAGCATTAAGAACTCTTTTTCGCAGAATGACACAGTATTCACTCCTGAACAAGTTTTCCAGGCAAAATCATTCAGAACACAACAATCATGAGAAACATGCAAATGCAATTTTCCAATTGAAACAAGGATGAGCGAAGGTGTTCGTTGTCCCGCCTATATGCTTTGTTTGGGAGTAAGCCATGTACCCATTCACGGAAAGCTCTTAGAGCTGATTCCAAATACTTCTTGAGAATCCGAAACTGAACTGTTTAAACCATTCACGACCACGGCTAATTTTGGGTGACTGCTTGTTCGGATAGCGTGCAATATTGCGTAACCGTATACCTTGTCCTACTGGTGGGACACGCGAGCTCAAATGGCACGCCACCATGAATCGGTTTTCGTTTTTCATCTTCATACTGAAGCTGCATATCAATGCAGTAAATATTGTATCAGAATTTCCGCTCATAGCACTCTTTCTATTAAAGGCAGTGTTCACGATGAATATCGCACTCGAGTTCGACCTAAAAATGGGATTGTTTGGTCGTGAGGTAACTAATAGTGAAGAAACAGGGAAGAAAAACGTCCAGAATAAGTCAAAATAAATTCTAAATTTAGGGCGTTAACGAGAATTATGGGCCCTGCTGATTACGGCAAGCGCGCGCTAATCGCGAAATCTGCGCGAATCGATAATGCTAACTGCGGCAGAGTTGCTTGGCAATTTGCCATCGAAACATGTGCGGCGCCACAAGCTCGTCCGAATGGGGGGGGGCAGACTGGGATATGTAAGCGCACCGGGAGAGCTTTCAAAGCCGTTTGTATTTATTTCTGGCCAGTTTTCGTTGCCTTTTTCGACCCTATCCTCTACAGCACCTGCCAATTTAGTCTTTCACACCGAGACCTCGAGAACGAGATTTATCGTAAACACTGCCTTCAAAAGAAACAGCTGCCTGAAGTCACGGCAGGGTCAAGCAGAAGTATTGTTTTGCAACCACTGCACCGATAATATTCATTAAAAAGCTTCTTTAAATGCCATTAACAAACCTGCTGACTGTTTACAAATTTTGATTTTTTCATGGTGGGTTGAGAAGTTCAAATTGACGAAAGTTCATGTTTCGAGGTCATGGTAGTGGCATGTTTCCAGGTGAACTGAACGTGATTATAACCCAGGATTCCTGCTGATAAAGCTAAGAAATGGCAGCAGAGGAAAGAAGAACTTGTAATGCTTTCGGGAAATTTATTTTTGCAACGATTTTTCCGTATTGAGCCCCAGCTATTTCCACAAAACTATGAGCATTGTGCTGTAGTAGATCTGCTGACCGACCAAGAATTCAGTAGTCGAGTCTAGGATAGGGTAATACAATGAACATGAGAAAGTTTGGAAATTCGTTCTTCTTAGTTTGGAAATAAAATCTATTTTTGAAAAGCGTGTCCCACCGGTAGGACACCTGGTCGTGGATAAGTTAACAGAGTTAGGCCGGGATCATAGTTCAAGCGGCGAGCGACGCGACACGACGGAAAGTTAACCACCGATATCGAGCGAAAATCGATATGACCGATATCCACTGTCGCTGTGGCTGGTCGCGGTCGCGAAGTATGATTCCAGCCTTTTGACAAAAGAGCCTCTCCAAACACAAAAGATATGGCCGACAACTTCCACTGCTTCAGACAAGTATTAGGTGTATTAGCAGCTTCTTTTCTTAATTTATGCCGTGAGAAGTGTTTTGAAATTCACGCTGCAACTGAAAACAAGCTTCTGACGAAAGATTCATCGAAGTGCGACTTTGGTTCCAGGGACCTCTGATTGAATACGCCGCTGATTTCTGGCACATGATAACATCGGAGAAGAGTAACGTTATAGTTATGTTGTGCAGCTTTAATGAGGGTAAGTTTCCTTACCCTCAGAATTTCGAACGGTTTCGTCTGAGCGCTTCTTAACACTAGAAGTGTGGATTTTTCAATGATCATGTTGATGTTCTGTAGTAGTTGCTGAGAATATATCTGCGTAAATTGTGTCCGAATGAGACTGGCCGACCATGCGGCCGTCGTACGTGGCAGGCGGATGTCGCTTGAGCCGCTCTCGCACGAGCATGCGAAATGACAGCAAGCCTTCCCTCTCAACCATTGATGACTAGGAGGGGGGCCGGCAGCGGTACAAGAAATCAATCAACTCTGCAGCCGAGGGGGGGGGAGTGGCAGCCTTTTGAAGACTCGTCCGAGAGCGGCGCATGCGACGGCCGCATAGTCGGCCAGTTTCATTCGGACACACTTTAGCTCCAGTTTGCCTCTCACAGAGGAAAATTTTTGTCGAAGCAGTCTTTGTTTTCATAGTAGCCAACCCTGACAATTGCTAGCCGTGCAAGCGTTGGCTCTCTCAAAGTGTTGGCGGATATCAGTAAGATTTTGCTATTGGAAAGCTGAGCAGGAATGGCGCTGGAAAAAATTAGTCAGGCGTCTCAAAGACCGGCTCACAGAGCAAGCAATTGTAGTCTCGTTGTCAGTATAACTCTTGAAACAATCTTTGGATAACGAGAGCTGTCTTCTCTAGAATGTCCCAGTTGTTAATGGGGGAATCAAACATTTAAAGATGCTTTTCATTACCTCCAAACAACTCAGTTGTCTCTGTATTCTATGACGCAAGCCGCTTCGAATCGTGTTTGTGGGTGTGCACAGTTCTTCGTAGAATTGAACTGGCTGCCCGTTGCAGTGTTCGACTTCTCCATATATGTACTCCACCTGGCTCAGGAATTCAGTTCCAAATTTAGCCACGATTTCACACACTTTACCCTGATACCTTGATGACTCATCTTTACTGAGCGTTGCCGCCGTGTAGACCAAATCTCAACCAGCTCGACCGATCCCGAGCAAGGGACATCCAATGATGACGATTTTTTGGAAGCCTTCGTTTGTTGCAAAACGTCCTGACTTTGCCTGAAAATGCAGTTTCATATTGCGTGACGAAGGCCTAGAGGCAATCACGGGATAACCAGACTGTTGTACGGAAGCTCCATCGGTCATCCATGCGGCGAAGCACGTGTCTTGCCCATCCGTGTTTGGAATGGGCCATGAACAGGAGAGGATCCATTAACTGCGACTGCTTACAAAGATCAGCGCTGGATAGGCCTGCAGCCAGCTGAGAAGAACGATTAGTCTTCGGTAGTCTATATTCCAAGGCTCTGTGAGCTAACCTTAAGACATGTGTGGTCGCCTTCGTTTTCTGCCCATAGCACAACGCAGGTAGCACCGTGGCAGTGAACAAACGTGTTCGTGTCTTCACATCCCTCAGTTTGTCTGTCACCTCCACTATCGACCCAACTGCTGACCATGCGGCTCGACATCTTCATCCGATCTCCGTAGACAGTTCGTTTTGCATGCTCACCTCTCCTTCGAGGTAGACGTAGCTGTTCGTAATGGCTGGAAGAACGCGAGAGAGACGAATGGGGCTTTCGTCGCACCACTGGTTGCGCGTTACTTGGGTTATCCTCAGGTTCGTTGCGAGGCTGATGACCTTGCCTGCAGTTCGTTGAGCATTTCTTCGAGTTCTGCGAATAACCAACCCAGCAGCACAATGTCGACAGCGGGTAGGCTTAACCCGTTTATAAGGATACTCTTGCTTTCCCAGTCGATGTGACGCATCACGTCTTGTAGGACGGTGGCGAACAGCTTCGGCGAGATGGTATCGCCCTGACTGGTATGCTTTCGGATCGACACCTTTGGTTTCCGCTCGAGTAGCTTGATTATAGTGTTGCTTCCGTCGTTGCACTCTTCCACTATTCTGATGTGGTGGGCGTCTACACCAACGCGGCTAAGAGCGTAAAGAACAGCCGGAACTTCAACCGAATCGAATGAAATGGTATAGTCTACGAAGACGAGCGCTAGAGGTAGGTGACATTCTCTTGTCCGTTCAATGACTCGCGATAGCGCCTGAATGTGATGAAGACAGCAGTAACCCTTCCGGAAACCGGCCTGTTCTTTGGGCTGGAAGTCATACAGAGTCTTCTCTATCCTGTTGAGCAGAGTCTTTGTTAAGACCTTGTACGGCACCGAGAGTAGAGCTATTGTAGTGTAGTTGTTGATACCATCGTGATTTCACACAACATCAAGGAATTCCATCTATCGACGCGGAACTTCGCGATCAATAAATGGTTTCCCACTCCATAGTCCAGCTGTACGATATCACTCTTTTGTTTGAATCCTCCGAAATTTTCAACAGAACGCTCTCCTTCAACCCTACCGAATTCCACCCTTGCTCTACCATTTCTGCTTCCTGTCCTGCTTAGCTCCAAAAACTGTCGTTCTCGTAGCCGAATTCTGGCCGGCGATTGCGGACTAGGTCTGTTGAATCACCCGACACGATGATAATCGTGCTGGGAGAAAGGTGAATCGTGCCCGGACCAAGTGGTCCCAGTACGATTATCGTCCTATTGCGTGATGCAACAGCCGTCGTCCGCAAATTTGGGCCGGAATTTGCCTCCGACGACGATAGTAAAAAGTCGGGATATTAGTTCCATAGTTCTCTTTACAGCAACATCTTATCACATTTGGATAATAGTCTTTTTCGGAGTGATCCTGTTAGCCGGTTTTCTTTGACGGGACTTCTCACCTAATGTTTTTCGCTCCGTTTTTCCTTTCTTATGACCTCTCTAACCTCCTCTCTGTTCACTTCCATATTTTACGTAAAAAACCAAGAACCCTCAGTGAGCCTTCCGCGGCACAAGCAGCTGCTCACAAAACCCCTCAGGGAGATATGGGAAACTGACAATATCGTGTTATCAGTATATGTGCGGCACAACATACATAATAACAGGGTACTGCACGAGGTGTGGGCCGGCCAGCTCTGCTCAGACACCCCCCCCCCCCCAGGAACGTTAGTAGGTAAATGTTTTACCGTTTTCTCCCTCCCCCACCAAGAGCAGATGTGTTCAAGCAGTTTATCCAGCAGGTGTGCACACCTCTAACGTTTCACTGCAGTAAAATTTCTCTCGTCATATTGAAATGGTAAGTATAAAATTGTCAAATGGTTGAAAAACCAATATTGACAGCTCGATGCCAATGCTTTGCAAAAAAATTCGGATGTTTCAGAGGACGAGAGCACAAACAGTGCTTATTGCATTTATGTAGAGAAGAGCCGAAAAAGCAAAAGTATATGTACATAGTGTCCAGGATGGACTTAGAGTAATAATGAAGCCGTGTCCAAGATATTGATTCTTTATCCGGCTGACGTTTCGGCCTCGTCGCCTTCATCAGAGCCTGGAAAGTCAAAAAAACAGATGTGACTATTCCTCAAACACACGATAAACTAGCAGAAAAACAGCCAAGACTAGGAAGACCTAGGAAACGCCGCACATAGTCAAAAATTGCATTACTCACCTTAGGTGCCAAGAAAGTGCAGAAGGGGGCCACCTCTAGTTATTCATGCAGTGGGTGGTATGATTATGTGCCTCCCTGACATGAAGACGTTGAGATCACGGTCTCCAGAGGTCAAGAAAAGGAGCGAGTTCTTTGGTTGTAGCAAGGCACTCATCTTTCCGATTCATTTTGGGGTTTTTCGCAATAATCCAAAACGCTTCAAGTGTTTTTCGCGCTGGCGTCTGGGGAGCGTGTGCCAAAATTTTGACCGTAACTTCGAAAAACTCGTTGCCGTGACGCTGCCTACGATATGCTCCCAACGGTGTACCAGGGACTGATTTTCTTAACCCATCCAGATGTTCCTTTATCCTTGAGCATAAAGGCGTCCTGTTTCACCAATACATTCTTCTCCGCATAGGCCACATGAGATCAAATATGTGACGCCAGACATCATACAGTCTCCTTCCTGACCTGAAGGACAGACCACGCAGTCGACTGTGGCGCAGAATCTGTCGTATAGTCGATTTCTGACCAGCTGACGCTTCAGATTCGCAGGAGGTATCTCCACCAGCCTAACCACGTCGTCAAGGTCAAATTTTCGCAAAAATCCTCGCACTGACGAACTCATAGCGTCCGATATATACGGGAAACAGAACGGTATTCTCCTCTCATTATCGTTATCAGGCCGATTCCGTGTCCGCTGTCTACCCATGGGTGGTCCAGTTGAGCTTGGCCCTCCTGTAGAGTATCCATTGGTGGCAGTTATTTCTCTAGCTAGCTCCACTGACTCGGCTTTCTCTTCGGCTCCTGAGGAAACCCTTTTAGCTGTATTGTACATGTTCTTAGTGACAGCGACTTTTGTCCGGGAAGGGTGAGCGGAGCTGGAGTGGATCAGGATGTTCTTACTAGTAGGTTTCCGGTACCACTTAGTCTTGAAAGATCCTTCCCGCAGCTGGACCTGCACATTAAGAAAAGCCAGCCACGACTCGTGAGGCTTCTCGCGGGTGAATCGTATGTGCTGTGATTGTTCATTCAGCAAGCTGTAACATGTGTCCATTTCCTTTTGTGTGGAGCACACTATGAAACAATCGTCGATATGGCGACGGTAGATGATGGGCCGCCGCTCCAGCACAGGTCTCTCTATCCGTGACATGAAAACTATAGCCAAGGTGGGTGCCAAACGTTGGCCCATGGCCAGACCGCGTATTTGTCTGTAGTACTGACCGGACCACTTGAATATACAGCAATTAAGACACTCTTGGAGAAGCACCATAATCTGCGAGATGTTAAGGTGGTGCATGCTTAGAACAAATTCATGTTCTGTGAGAAGCTCCGAAATGGCCCGAAGTGCGTCTTTATTAGAGACATTTGTGTACAGCGAGCTGACATCAAAGGACTCCATCACGGGATTTCTCCGACTTCTCGTTTCGCGCAATTGTTCCAGGAGCATACTGGTGTTAGTAAGATGCGACGGAACGAACTGCAACAACTGCCGAATGATAAGGTTAAGGAACCATGAGATCCTGTCAGAGGGCCCACCCACGCTGCTTATTATGGGCCTGACCTTGAAATCCGAGGCGTCATTTGACGATAGTGTTGCGGATGAAAGTTTGTGAGTTTTGATGAGGACGTAAAGTACAAGGCAGACGGTCAATTCACACTTCAAGCGGCTCACGAATGTTTTGTGGAGTGTTGTAGATTTCGCAACGCTGGTCCACAGCCGATTTAATTTTCGATACTGCTACTCGAACTCTTTTGCTGACCTGCGTGACTTGACTCGCGTGAAAACGGTAATCAGCGTTCGGAAACTTTCCCAACAATACCATTTCCATCCCTTCTCTTTAAACCCCAAGACCCTAACCCAGCTGTGGATATTAACTTTCGTCTTTTTTCAACTTCCATTTTCAACATAATCCGCCAAAATACGAACAAGCGCTCAGCTTCCAATTTGACCGCCGCGAAAAGGCAGGGCCTCAAAGAAGTGCGCGATCTTTCAGCGTCGGGCTCCTTAAAGGTTTCGGTGAGTGACAAGGGTGGCGAATTCGTGGTCATACCTCAAGAACTGGATGCTGCTATCACTCTTGCGCACTTACAAGACTCAACACTGTACTGCCCGTCGTCAGCAAAAGAGTTGGAGAAGCAGTGCCGAAAATTAAATCGGATGTGGACCAGCGTTGCGAAATCTACAACACTCCACAAAACATTCGTGAGCCGCTTGAAGTGTGAATTGCCCGTATGCCCTGTACTTTACGTCCTCATCAAAACTCACAAACTTTCATCCGCTACACTATCGTCAAATGACGCCTCGGATTTCAAGGTCAGGCCCATAATAAGCAGTGAGGGTGGGCCCTCTGACAGGATCTCATGGTTCCTTGACCTTATCATTGGGCAGTTGTTGCAGTTCGTTCCATCGCATCTTACTAACATCAATATGCTCCTGGAACAATTGCGCGAAACGAGAAGTCGGAGAAATCACGTGATGGAGTCCTTCGATGTCAGCTCGCTGTGTACAAATGTCTCTAATAAAGACGCACTTTGGGCCATTTCGGAGCTTCTCACAGAACATGAATTTGTTCTGAGCATGCACCACCTTGACATCTCGCAGATTATGGTGCTTCTCCAAGAGTGTCTTAATTGCTGTATATTCAAGTGGTCCGGTAAGTACTACAGACAAATACGCGGTCTGGTCATGAGCCAACGTTTGGCACCCACCTTGGCTATAGTTTTCATGTCACGGATAGAGAGACCTGTGCTGGAGCGTCGGCCCATCATCTACCGTCGCCATATCGACGATTGTTTCATAGTGTGCTCCACACAAAAGGAAATGGACACATGTTTCAACTTGCTGAATGAACAATCACAGCACATACGATTCACCCGCGAGAAGCCTCACGAGTCGTGGCTGGCTTGCTTTTCTCAATGTGCAGGTCTAGCACCGGGAAGGATCTTTCAAGACTAAGTGGTACCGGAAACCTACCAGTAAGAACATCCTGATCCACTCCAGCTCCGCTCACCCTTCCCGGACAAAAGTCGCTGTCACTAAGAACATGCACAATACAGCTAAAAGGATTTCCTCGGGATCCGAATAAAAAGCCGAGTCAATGGAGCTAGCTAGAGAAATAGCTGCCACCAATGGATACTCTACAGGAGGGCCAAGCTCAATTGGACCACACATGGGTAGACAGCGGACGCGGAATCGGCCTGATAACGATAATGAGAGGAGAATACCGTTCTGTTTCCCGTATATATCGGACGCTATGAATTCATCAGTGCGAGGATTTTTGCGAAAATTCGACCTTGACGACGTGGTTAGGCTGGTGGAGATACCACCTGCAAATCTGAAACGTCAGCTGGTTACGACAGATTCTGCGCCACAGTCGACTGCGTGGTCTGTCCTTCAGGTCAGGAAGGAGACTGTATGATGTCTGGCGTCATATATTTGATCTCATGTGGCCTATGCGGAGAAGAATATATTTGTGAAACAGGACGCCCACTATGCTCAAGGATAAAGGAACATCTGGATGGGTTAAGAAAATCAGTCCCTGGTACACCGTTGGGAGCACATCGTGGGCAGCGTCACGGCAACGAGTTTTTTGAAGTTACGGTCAAAATTTTGGCACACGCTCCCCAGACGCCAGCGCGAAAAACACTTGAAGCGTTTTGGATTGATGCGAAAAGCCCCAAAATGAATCGGAAAGATGAGTGCCTTGCTATAACCAACAAACTCGCTCCTTTTCTTGACCTCTGGAGACCGTGATCTCAACGTCTTCATGTCAGGGAGGCACATAATCATACCACCCACTGCATGAATAACTAGAGGTGGCCCCCTTCTGCACTTTCTTGGCACCTAAGGTGAGTAATGCAATTTTTGACTATGTGCGGCGTTTCCTAGGTCTTCCTAGTCTTGGCTGCTTTTCTGCTAGTTTATCGTGTGTTTGAGGGATAGTCACATCTGTTTTTTGACTTCCCAGGCTCTGATGAAGGCGACGAGGCCGAAACGTAAGCCGGATAAAGAATTAATACAGCTTCATTAATACTCTAGTAATCATATATGTACATACCTGGTATCAGGGGAAAAAAATGATAATAAAATGCGGATGCTCGAAAGAGGGTTCGACCAAGCCGGAAGTCAATATTCTTTTACGAGTCACGAGAGTAGGATATTCGAGTCGAGTGATTGATTTACAAAGTATACCAACTTTAACCGTCTAAGTTGGACGTTGAAGGGCGCTACACTGTATGGGTCCACACCTTTCTCAGGTGTGGTTCCGCCGGAAGTCGACAATTTTGAAAATTAGAAGTCATGAGAATAGAATATTTAAAACCAGCATGGCCGATTTGCCCTGGATACAAACTTTCACCATCTCAGATGAACACCGAAGACCGCTACATAGATTCTATTCAAAAGGGGTCTTCCAAGCGAAAGAGGTTTGGCTGGCGTCAGAAACGTTCCAACAAAAAGGGAACAATAGGAAAGTGAAGTGAGGAGAGTGTACAAAAAGTGAACAATATTTTCTCCAAGCGATATTCTCGGTCGACTCTTCTATACAGCAAAAACAAACCGTTGCGGTATTCTACTCGGAAGTATTTTGTGGTTTTAAAAATAACTGCGATCATGCGAGAACCGGTAAAAATATACATGTATTTGTATCTGATAGTTTCCATTCATTGAAAGGGATGATGTCAAACTGGCCAGAGCAGGCGGTTAGCTCCAGCTCGTGGGAAAAATGAAACAATCGAAATACAGCATCAAGTAAGAGTATTCCAATATAATCTCGTAAACGAATAAAAGTCTTTTTTTAACCATTATGCTCTTTCTCGTGAAATACCACAACGGTTTGTTTTCGCTGTATAGAAGAGTCGGCCGAGAATATCGCTTGGAGAAAATATTGTTCACTTTTTGTACACTCTCCTCACTTCACTTTCCTATTGTTCCCTTTTTGTTGGAACGTTTCTGACGCGAGCCAAACCTCTTTCGCTTGGAAGACCCCTTTTGAATAGAATTGTTCACTTTTTCCTGATATTACGCAGTAATATCCCTGAAAAATATTCAATACTTATCAATCACTATGGACTTATACGATAATCAGTAAGGAAATAACTTGTGAGGCACGCTACAAATGATGCGCTACTCAGAATTTGGCGGCAATACGCACATACAACATGAGCCGCTCTGCACTTTCCACGACGTCTTGAAGACGTAATTTGAGACACGATGCACTTTTCATGACGTCCCGATGACGTCATCAGAAGCCCGAAGCGCTTTTCATGACGCCCCGATGACGTCATCAGAAGCCCGAAGCTCTTTTCACGACGTCCCGATGACGTCATCAGAAGCTCGAAGCATTTTTCATGACGTCCCGATGACGTCATCAGAAGCCCGAAGCACTTTTCATGACGTCCCGATGACGTCATCAGAAGCCAGATGCACTTTTCGCGACGTCCCGATGACGTCATCAGAAGCCCGAAGCACTTTTCACGACGTCCCGATGACGTCATCAGAAGCCCGAAGCACTTTTCACGACGTCCCGATGACGTCATCAGAAGCCCGAAGCACTTTTCACGACGTCCCGATGACGTCATCAGAAGCCCGAAGCACTTTTCATGACGTCCCGATGACGTCATCAGAAGCCCGAAGCACTTTTCATGACGTCATCAGAAGCCCGAAGCACTTTTCATGATGTCCCGATGACGTCATCAGAAGCCCGAAGCACTTTTCATGACGTCCCGATGACGTCATCAGAAGCCCGAAGCACTTTTCATGACTTCCCGATGACGTCATCAGAAGCCCGAAGCACTTTTCATGACGTCCCGATGACGTCACCAGAAGCTCGAAGCATTTTTCATGACGTCCCGATGACGTCATCAGAAGCCCGAAGCACTTTTCATGACGTCCCGATGACGTCATCAGAAGCCAGATGCACTTTTCGCGACGTCCCGATGACGTCATCAGAAGCCCGAAGCACTTTTCATGACGTCCCTATGACGTCATCAGAAGCCCGAAGCACTTTTCATGACGTCCCGATGACGTCATCAGAAGCATGAAGCACTTTTCATGAGGTCCCGATGACGTCATCAGAAGCCCGAAGCACTTTTCACGACGTCCCGATGACGTCATCAGAAGCCGATGCACTTTTCATGACGTCCCGATGACGTCATCAGGAGCCCGAAGCACTTTTCATGACGTACCGATGACGTCATCAGAAGCCCGAAGCACTTTTCATGACGTCCCGATGACGTCATCAGAAGCCAGATGCACTTTTCGCGACGTCCCGATGACGTCATCAGAAGCCCGAAGCACTTTTCATGACGTCCCGATGACGTCATCAGAAGCCCGAAGCACTTTTCATGACGTCCCGATGACGTCATCAGAAGCCCGAAGCACTTTTCATGACGTCCCGATGACGTCATCAGAAGCCGAAGCACTTTTCATGACGTCCCGATGACGTCATCAGAAGCCCGAAGCACTTTTCATGACGTCCCGATGACGTCATCAGAAGCCCGAAGCACTTTTCATGACGTCCCGATGACGTCATCAGAAGCCCGAAGCACTTTTCATGACGTCCCGATGACGTCATCAGAAGCCCGAAGCACTTTTCATGACGTCCCGATGACGTCATCAGAAGCCCGAAGCACTTTTCATGACGTCCCGATGACGTCATCAGAAGCCCGAAGCACTTTTCATGACGTCCCGATGACGTCATCAGAAGCCCGAAGCACTTTTCATGACGTCCCGATGACGTCATCAGAAGCCCGAAGCACTTTTCATGACGTCCCGATGACGTCATCAGAAGCCCGAAGCACTTTTCATGACGTCCCGATGACGTCATCAGAAGCCCGAAGCACATTCGCGACGTCCCGATGACGTCATCAGAAGCTCGAAGCACTTTCATGACGTCCCGATGACGTCATCAGAAGCCCGAAGCACTTTTCATGACGTCCCGATGACGTCATCAGAAGCCCGAAGCACTTTCGCGACGTCCCGATGACGTCATCAAACCTCAGCACTTTCATGACGTCCCGATGACGTCATCAAGCCAGAAGCACTTTTCACGACGTCCCGATGACGTCATCAGAAGCCCGAAGCACTTTTCATGACGTCCCGATGACGTCATCAGAAGCCCGAAGCACTTTTCATGACGTTCCGATGACGTCATCAGAAGCCCGAAGCACTTTTCATGACGTCCCGATGACGTCATCAGAAGCCCGAAGCACTTTTCATGACGTCCCGATGACGTCATCAGAAGCCCGAAGCACTTTTCATGACGTCCCGATGACGTCATCAGAAGCCCGAAGCACTTTTCATGACGTCCCGATGACGTCATCAGAAGCCCGAAGCACTTTTCATGACGTCCCGATGACGTCATCAGAAGCCCGAAGCACTTTCCAGATTGTCCCGATGACGTCATCAGAAGCCCGAAGCACTTTTCATGACGTCCCGATGACGTCATCAGAAGCCCCAAGCACTTTTCACGACGTCCCGATGACGTCATCAGAAGCCCGAAGCACTTTTCATGACGTCCCGATGACGTCATCAGAAGCCCGAAGCACTTTTCATGACGTCCCGATGACGTCATCAGAAGCCCCAAGCACTTTTCGTGACGTCCCGATGGCGTCATCAGAAGCCAAGCACTTTTCATGACGTCCAGATGACGTCATCAGAAGCCCGAAGCACTTTTCATGACGTCCCGATGACGTCATCAGAAGCCCGATGCACTTTCATGACGTCCCGATGACGTCATCAGAAGCCAGAAGCACTTTTCATGACGTCCCGATGACGTCATCAGAACCTCCAACCATTTTTCATGACCTCCCCATCACCGCATCAGAAGCCCGAAGCACTTTTCATGACGTCCCGATGACGTCCTCAGAAGCGCGAAGCACTTTTCATGACGTCCCGATGACGTCATCAGAAGCCCGAAGCCCTTTTCACGACGTCCCGATGACGTCATCAGAAGCGCGAAGCACTTTTCATGACGTCCCGATGACGTCATCAGAAGCCCGAAGCACTTTTCATGACGTCCCGATGACGTCATCAGAAGCCCGAAGCACTTTTCATGACGTCCCGATGACGTCATCAGAAGCCCGAAGCACTTTTCATGACGTCCCGATGACGTCATCAGAAGCCCGAAGCACTTTTCATGACGTTCCGATGACGTCATCAGAAGCCCGAAGCACTTTTCATGACGTCCCGATGACGTCATCAGAAGCCCCAAGCTTTTTTCACGACGTCCCGATGACGTCATCAGAAGCCCGAAGCACTTTTCATGACGTCCCGATGACGTCATCAGAAGCCAAGCACTTTCATGACGTCCCGATGACGTCATCAGAAGCCCGAAGCACTTTTTCATGACGTCCCGATGACGTCATCAGAAGCCCGGAAGCACTTTTCATGACGTCCCGATGACGTCATCAGAAGCCCGAAGCACTTTTCATGACGTCCCATGACGTCATCAGAAGCCCGAAGCACTTTTCACGACGTCCCGATGACGTCATCAGAAGCCCGAAGCACTTTTCATGACGTCCCGATGACGTCATCAGAAGCCCGAAGCACTTTTCATGACGTCCCGATGACGTCATCAGAAGCCCGAAGCACTTTTCATGACGTGCCGATGACGTCATCAGAAGCCAGATGCACTTTTCATGACGTCCCGATGACGTCATCAGAAGTACTTTCATGACGTCCCGATGACGTCATCAGAAGCAAGCACTTTTTCATGACGTCCCGATGACGTCATCACAAGCCAAAGCACATTTCATGACGTCAGATGACGTCATCAGAAGCCTGAAGCACTTTTCACGACGTCCCGATGACGTCATCAGAAGCCTGAAGCACTTTTCACGACGTCCCGATGACGTCATCAGAAGCGAAGCACTTTTCGCTGACGTCCCGATGACGTCATCAGAAGATGAAGCACTATTCATGACGTACCGATGACGTCATCAGAAGCCCGAAGCACTTTTCGCGACGTCCCGATGACGTCATCAGAAGCCTGAAGCACTTTTCATGACGTCCCAGATGACGTCATCAGAAGCCCGAAGCACTTTTCATGACGTCCTGATGACGTCATCAGAAGCCCGGAAGCACTTTTCATGACGTCCCGATGACGTCATCAGAAGCCCGAAGTACTTTTCGCGACGTCCCGATGACTTCATCAGAAGCTCGAAGCATTTTTCATGACGTCCCGATGACGTCATCAGAAGCCCGAAGCACTTTTCATGACGTCCCGATGACGTCATCAGAAGCGAAGCACTTTCATGACGTCCCGATGACGTCATCAGAAGCCCGAAGCACTTTTCATGACGTCCCGATGACGTCATCAGAAGCCCGAAGCACTTTTCATGACGTCCCGATGACGTCATCAGAAGCCCGAAGCACTTTTCATGACGTCCCGATGACGTCATCAGAAGCCCGAAGCACTTTTCATGACGTCCCGATGACGTCATCAGAAGCCCGAAGCACTTTTCACGACGTCCCGATGACGTCATCAGAACCGCGAAGCACTTTTCATGACGTCCCGATGACGTCATCAGAAGCCCGAAGCACTTTTCATGACGTCCCGATGACGTCATCAGAAGCCCGAAGCACTTTTCATGACGTCCCGGATGACGTCATCAGAAGCAGAAGCACTTTTCATGACGTCCCGATGACGTCATCAAGCCAAGCACTTTTCATGACGTCCCGATGACGTCATCAGAAGCCCGGAAGCACTTTTCATGACGTCCCGATGACGTCATCAGAGCCCGAAGCACTTTTCATGACGTCCCGATGACGTCATCAGAAGCTCTCCGAAGCACTTTTCATGACGTCCCGATGACGTCATCAGAAGCCGAAGCACTTTTCATGACGTCCCGATGACGTCATCAGAAGCCTCGAAGCACTTTTCATGACGTCCCGATGACGTCATCAGAAGCCAAGCACTTTTCATGACGTCCCGATGACGTCATCAGAAGCGAAGCACTTTCGCGACGTCCCGATGACGTCATCAGAAGCCCGATGCACTTTTCATGACGTCCCGATGACGTCATCAGAAGCCCGAAGCACTTTCATGACGTCCCGATGACGTCATCAGAAGCGAAGCACTTTCATGACGTCCCGATGACGTCATCAGAAGCCCAAGCACTTTTTCATGACGTCCCGATGACGTCATCAGAAGCCCGAAGCACTTTTCTATGACGTCCTGATGACGTCATCAGAAGCCCGAAGCACTTTTTCATGACGTCCCGATGACGTCATCAGTAGCCAAGACACTTTTCATGACGTCCCGATGACGTCATCAGAAGCCGAAGCACTTTCATGACGTCCCGATGACGTCATCAGAAGCCCGAAGCACTTTTCATGACGTCCCGATGACGTCATCAGAAGCCCGAAGCACTTTTCTGCGACGTCCCGATGACGTCATCAGAAGCCTGAAGCACTTTTAAGACGTCCCGATGACGTCATCAGAAGCCTGAAGCACTTTTAAGACGTCCCGATGACGTCATCAGAAGCCCGAAGCACTTTTCAAGACGTCCCGATGACGTCATCAGAAGCCTATAGCACTTTTCAAGACGTCCCGATGACGTCATCAGAAGCCTGGAAGCACTTTTCATGACGTCCCGATGACGTCATCAGAGCCCGAAGCACTTTTTCATGACGTCCCGATGACGTCATCAGAAGCCCGGAAGCACTTTCACGACGTCCCGATGACGTCATCAGAAGCCCGAAGCACTCTTTCATGACGTCCTGATGACGTCATCAGAAGCCCGAAGCACTTTTTCACGACGTCCCGATGACGTCATCAGTAAAGCCCGGAAGCACTTTTTCATGACGTCCCGATGACGTCATCAGAAGCCCGAAGCACTTTTCACGACGTCCCGATGACGTCATCAGAAGCCCGAAGCACTTTTCATGACGTCCCTGATGACGTCATCAGAAGCCCGAAGCATCTTTTTCACGACGTCCCGATGACGTCATCAGAAGCCCGAAGCACTTTTCATGACGTCCCGGATGACGTCATCAGAAGCCCGAAGCACTTCTTCACTGACGTCCCGATGACGTCATCAGAAGCCCGAAGCGACTTTTTTTACGACGTCCCGATGACGTGTCATCAGAAGCCCAAAGCACTTTTCACGTGACGTCCCGATGACGTCATCAGAAGCCCGGAAGCACTTTTCATGACGTCCCGATGACGTCATCAGAAGCCCGGGAAGCACTTTTTTCATGACGTCCCGATGACGTCATCAGAAGCCCGAAGCACTTTTCATGACGTCCTGATGACGTCATCAGAAGTTCGAAGCACTTTTCGCCACGACGATCCCGATGACGTCATCAGAAGCCTTCCAAGCACTTTTCATGACGTCCCGATGACGTCATCAGAAGCCCGAAGCACTTCTTTTCGCGACGTCCCGATGACGTCATCAGAAGCCCGGAAGCACTCTTTTCATGACGTCCCGAGTGACAGTCATCCAGGGAAGCTCCGAAGCACTTTTCATGACGTCCTGATGACGTCATCAGAAGCCCGGAAGCACTTCTTCTCGACGTCCCGATGACGTCATCAGAAGCCCGAAGCACTTTTCGCTGACTTCCCGATGACGTCAACAGAAGCCCGACACTTTCGCTGACGTCCCGATGACGTCACCAGAAGCCCGAAGCACGTTTCATGACGTCCCGATGACGTCATCAGAAGCCTCGAAGCACTTTTTCATGACGTCCCGATGACGTCATCAGAAGCCTGAAGCACTTTTCGCGACGTCCCGATGACGATGGCGATCGTCAGAAGCTTTCAGAAGCACTTCTTTTCGATGAAGGAAAGCGTCCCGATGACGTCATCAGAAGCCAGAAGCACTTTCATGACGTCCCGAGGCTGACGTCAGTTACCAGAAGCTCCGAAGCATCTTTTTTCACTTGACGCCGTCCCGATGACGCCAATAATCAGGAGCTGGCCACGACTTCCCGATGATTTCATGTGAAGCCTGGTGCATCATTCTTGTTAGTTCTCTCTGTGATGGCGTCATTAGAAGCCTGAAGCACTTTTCACGACGTCCTGATGACGTCATCGGTAGCCTGATGCACTTTCATGACGTCCTCTCTTTTCAGATGACGTCATCAGAAGCCATGGATGCTTTTTTTCGGATGACGTCATCAGTATTGCCAGGCACTTTTCTACGACGTCCGTGTTGCGATGATAGCGTCACCAGAAGCCCGAAGCACTTTTCAATGACGTCCCGATGACGTCATCAGGAGCTCCGGAAGCACTTTTCATGACGTACCGATGACGCCTTCTTCATCAGAAGCCTGGAAGACTTCTTTGCATGACGCTCCCGATGACGTCATCAGAAGCCCGGAAGCACTTTTCACGACGTCATTGATGACGTCATCAGGCCTGGAAGCACTTTCATACGTCCTGATTGACGACATCAGAAGCAGGAAGCACTTTTCATGACGTCCACGATGCAACAGCTCGAAGGCTCACGACCCTGATTGACGTCATCAGAAGCCTGAAGCACTTTTCGCGTGACAACCTGATTCCACCTTCGGTGGCTAATTGGCGCGACGTCCGATGACGCCATCACAAGCCCGAAGCACTTTTCATGACGTCCCGATGACGTCATCAGGAGCCCGAAGCACTTTTCATGACGTACCGATGACGTCATCAGAAGCCCGAAGCACTTTTCATGACGTCCCGATGACGTCATCAGAAGCCCGAAGCACTTTCTTCTATGGGACGTCCCGATGACGTCATTACCGGTAGCTCCGAAGCACTTCTTCACGACGTCCCGATGACGTCATCAGAAGCCCGAAAGCATCTTTTCATGACGTCCCGATGACGTCATCAGAAGCCCGAAGAAGCACTTTTTCATGACGTCCCGAAATCGCGCGCGATGTGATTACAATACGATGTGCATCGCGCCAACACATCACATCGCGTTAAAGAGAAAACTTTTACTTCAACAACAATTCATTTTGCGTCCTCCTCACCCAAAGCCTGCAAAAATCTGAAAGAGCAGCGTTTTAGAAGTTTTTGAGCTTATTTTTGCCGTTGTTTCGTTCATCGCAGATCTTTATTTTTTCCAGAGGATTGCCCGCTAATAATTCCACTACTTTGGGAGTTTATGCATAATCACTGACTTTGGGTGCTTCTAGATAGGGTTGAAAAACGCTCAAATTGAGGAAAAGACGATGTTTCCGAGGTCATGGTAGGTGCAGTCGTGGTCGTTGCCACGTTTTCCAGATGAACATAAAAGTGATTCCAATTGGGATTATCTGCTAGAGAGAGCTCAGAAATGGCAGTGAAAGGAACAAAGCTGTCATAATGTGCTCGAGAAAATGTTTCGCAACAATTTTTTCCTATTGAGCCTCAGCTAATTTTACAACGATTTGAGGATTGTGCTATAAGTGAAGGCTGCCAACGGACCACGACTTCCGTAGAGAATACATTGACATTAAACGTGAGAGAACGCTTGGGGAAATTTATCGTAGTGGCAAGAGAATTCGATTTCTTCGTAAGTGGTAGTGGTAGCGTGCGGTCGTGAATGGCTTAAAGGGGCATAATGAGACTTATAATAAAGGGAATCCAAAAAACGAAAAGAATATCGACTAAGAAAGAAACTGAAAGCTACGAAACATGAGAAAAAAGCTCCCGCGATGTCCTCATCATCGCAGTGCAGAAACGCTGCGATGTGATGAAAATCGCGAGGCGACCACATAAACGGCAGGCTATCACAAAAAAAAACTATGGTTTAGGAACGCAATGTATGGCGAACGATGCCGATGTCATCGCGCTGTCAGCCCAGCGCTGCCACGCAAAGCCCGCGCGCGACGGCTTGACCTCACGCGACTCTTCGATTCCTTTGTCGGCGCGCAGCGACCAATGCTAGATCACCCTTCTGATTGCGATAACATCGCTCGGAAGTAAGGTTCCACCCTAATTGAACTCCGCGACTAGTAAATCAGTCAAATCAGCCTTTTAGTTGAATCGAAATCTTTAATTGAAATCTATGTGAGAGACTGCTCCTGATGATTTTTACTCACAATCACGTTGGTTCAATTGGTCTTCGTCCAAAGATCAGACCCACCACTCCGGAGCTCCGACCCCCTGTGGGAGTCCACACCCGCGCCGAACCCTGCATAATAACGATAACAAACCGAATTGTTTCATTTCTGAGAACAAACCCACGGAATTTTCGTTCATTCTCACGCAGGCACACCCACAGTAACACATTCACGCACACAAAGAGTAAGCAAATGTATGAGACCTTTCGCGTAAGAATCTAGATGAGATGGGGGGTCGACAGAACAGGAAAATCTAACGTATGGTTTTATTGGCTGAATCGGTTGAGCATGGTTGGGAACCAGGGGTGTGCGGCAAATGCCGTTTGCCTATTGCCGTTTGCCGATCGCCGTTTGCTGGCCATTTTTGGGGTTTGCTGTTGCCGTTCGCCGAAATTTTCGCTTAAAACGGCAAAATTTTGGCAAATTTGCGTTATTAAACAGAGTTTTCCTCACCGCAGTTTCTGAGGTTGGTCAGCGACTCGAAGCTCCAACAAAGAAATTACTTTGACTCAATCCAGATACTAGTTCCAGCTCATGTAATGTGTAATTGTACCACTTCAAATCAGTAGCTGATGAGAATATTTTGACTAAGTGATCAGAGAAGTTCGTTAAGGTTCTAAGTTTTTTTTTGTGCCTACAAATGTCTTTTTTATTCATGGAATTCCTAATCAATAATGAATGCCAAAGTGCAAAAAAAATCTTAGCCAAAAGCATACCGCTTCCTGCAAGTTCCAAGCTTACAAAACCAAAAGGTATAAAAGTTTAGCATAAAAGCAGCATTTTCTAGACATATGAAAAAGTTGAGAACACGTGTGAATCGGTCCGCTTATCATCAATGGTAGGCTGATGATAATAATTGTTCATTAAAGGCAGTGGTCACGATGAAAATGTTATCGAAAAAACTACAAAAATCAGCTTAGATCAAAAACAGCTCAAAAACAATGAAGGTAGGGGGGTGAAAAAAAGCGCTGGAATTTGAGTTATTAAGACTCTAAATTTCCAGTTCGCAGAAAGATCACAGTCTCATGCCAAGCAGACAAAAATCATCGACACTCAGAGGAAGAAATAAATGCAAATTTACCAAATAAAACAGTTGAACAATGAAAGCAAGCACTTCAGTCATTGTTTTTGACTAGATGTGTACATAAATCCGGAGGTTCATTGATTGAAATTCAATTTCAAGCCAGCTGATGTTCTTGATATTAGAGATCATCGATGCCGATGATGTGGGGTATGCTCGTCAGACGATTATAAATTGCCACCGGCACAAAATTCTCACGGTAAACAAAATTGATGATAACCAGTTGATAAAGGGTAGGGTATAAAAGAATTTGAGAGCGGTGTGTTTTCATTCACACACCATCTTTCTCCGTAGGTGAGCGGCTGAAGCTGAACAGACTAGGGATTAGGGAAACAGCCTCAGGCCCCGGTCATAGTTGGTGCTATTTGCATCTGCATCCCCCGCACGCACCCCCGCTCCCCCGCACCCCCGCACCCCCAACACCCCCGCACCCCCGATTCCGATTACGTATGTTTAAAATGATGGAGTGATGTTAGAGAAAATCACTCCGATGCATCCAACTAGATATGACGATGATTACGTAGCCAACAGGATTGCACCTGTTCAGAGAAATAGTGAAGGGAGAGTATGGTGAAGTAACGGAGGTAGCAGTAAGGTTAGCTTTCTAGTGATACACAATGTTTTATCTTCGACCCGCCCACCCGGTGATTTTCTCATCCACGTATTGCATGGATATCGACCGCGTCGGATACATCCGAGAGATTTTCACAACCTCACTCCATCATTTTAAACATACGTATCGACCGGGGGGTGCGGGGGTGTTGGGGGTGCGGGAGGGTACTGAAGAGAGCAGCTGAGAGGATATCTACCGAGTGATTTTCTCGCGCTTCACCTCACCATGTTGTTCATACGTATCGACCGGGGGTGCGGGGGTGTTGGGGGTGCGGGGGGGTGCAGGGGATACACCAGTGATTTTGCATCCCATTTCCAATGCATTCTGTGTGTATCGACCGGGCTGGAGAGCGTCGGCTAATCCAACTATGACCGGGGCCTCACCGGTGATAAAGATAACACGATATTGGGGCTTACTCATGTAGAACTCTGGCAAGAAAAACTACTTCACTTCCGTGAGAATTTTGTGCCGGTGGCAAATTATAATCCTGTATGCTCGTCCACTATCAAAGACAAGAAAGTTCGGGCTTCAAATTTGGCCCAGAACAGCGTTTTTCGCGATTTTTCTTATAGGTTCTACTACTCAATACCCAGAAAAGGGTTTACAGAGGAAAAGAAGACGAGCATATTTGAGCGCGACCACTGCCTTTAAAGGCAGTGTTCACGATAATCTTCGGTTTTGAGATTAATCGCTAAATCGATTGTTTGACCCCTGGATAGAACTGAAATGACGAAGAAAGCGAGAAAAACGCACCAGAAGGGCAAAAAAACCCTTTACTCTCACCCCGCTTCTTTACTCTCAGTGGACCTGTTTGTTGTGACAATGAAATCGTTTGTAGATCCGTCTTTTGCAAATCTCTATTCTGTATTGCTCCATTCTTTCTTTAGGACCCTAACTAATACTGTTTTGCCTCAAATATTCTTCCATTTTTGGTTAGCCCCATTTTTTACCGGTGACAACCACCATGAACATGTTCATCCAACCGGACAACTAGTCCATGTTATAGAATAATGTCACTGAAATCCGACGGTTTAATGCGTTTCTCGCCGTTTCTTCGTAATTTTGGTAACACTTGGTAGCCAACGCACTGTTTTGAATGGAAAACTCGGGAACAAAAATCATCGTGAACACTGAACATCATCGTGAACCCTCAAGGATTGTATTCGATTGGCAGATTCTTTCCTGTCTCCCTGTCAAGGATTGACGAAAACCGGCTTAGAGGCAGTGGACGCGATGAAAAACGTTATCTGAAAAACTGTAAATTAGAGTTTCTGGGGCCCAAATAAGCCAGTTCGTGCACACGTGCACGGCGCCGCAAAAAAAAGATCGCAGCCCCATGCCGAGCAGTCAAAAATCATCGAAATTCAGAGGAAGAGATAAATGCTAATTTACGTAATGAAAAGTGTTGACCAATGAAAACAAGCGCTTTAGTCAATGTTTTTGACTATATGAGTCGAAGGATAATGTTCATTTATTAAAATTCAATTTCAAGCCAGCTGATGTTCTTGATATCAGAGATCATCGCTGCTGATGATGTGGAGTGGGCTCGTCCACCATCAAAGACAAGAAAGTTCAGGCTTCAAATTTGGCCCGAAATAGCATTTTTTCGCGGTTTTTTTCTCATTTGTCCTACTACTCTAGACCCAGAGAAGGGTTTAGAGAGAAAAAGAAGACAAGCATATTTTATCGCGACCACTGCCTTTAAAACAAGCAACCAATAGCATTTACGGCCCCGAAACTTGAATGCGGTGTGCTAACCCCGCCCACTTCCTCGGTAGTCAAAAGGGAAGTGGGTGGGGATAGCACACCTTATTCAAGTTTTGGTATAGAGCGATTTATTGCTAGTTTGAGCCGTCATAGTTGTCATAGTGGGACTCGTGCCGTCTTGTAGGCTGAATAGACAGTAAGGGAAGCGCCTAAGAGGAATCCGTCTTCCAAAACGCACTGCATGCGGCGTTCAGGTGACTACCGAGCGCAACGGCTTTCCGTCGTGAGCGTTGCATGTACCAGTCGAACTGTCACTAGATGCCTCTCATTCTGTGTATTCGATCAACACGCCCCTCGGAGCTCTTGATTTCCGGTGAAGGTTCAAAAGCTGCTCGTATTGTGAGCACTGAGTTAAACTAAGCTAGCCTTACTCAACCTATGTAGCCTCACAAGGGAAGCCATTTGAGCGTAATTTTAATTGAGCAAATTAGGAACCTTGAGCCTAAAACTTGCTAGAAACAGTAAAAATTGTTAGTGACTCCGGTCATAGCCTAAACCACGTGCTGCTTATCGTTTTGTCGACTGTCTTTCGCCATAAATATTGACCAATCATCGCGTATTCATCCATCTATTCGCACCTGAATGTCGTATCGGTATCGGCCGGTCTCTGGGCCGGCGTACCTCCCACAGCACCAAGCTTGCTCAAGGTTGGCTGCACGCCCCCGGATCAAATAAGCTGGGCCTCGGTAGCCGTAAGCCCCTTTCAGAGTAAATCCTTTGCGGGTTCAACATACTTTGCAGAGTTTAGAAAGACACCCATTCTTTGGACCTTTAGCATTTATTCGTACGGAAACTTCTATTACATAGTTGGGAGGAATTAGCAGAATTGTCTTCGGCTATGGATAAGCTAACGGCCTTGTTGAACTTGATAGTGACTCCTATACAAATCGCATGCACAGCAGCGCTACTGGCGTTCTCCGATCACCTGAGGCTCTTGAAAAAATGGGATTCCTTTCTTCCTGTAAAGGACAGTAAAACGTCAGGCACATAGTAACTGGCAGACATTGCATGAAATACTACACGACTAAACAAACGTTGGTGTATTATAGCTCAAACAGATTTTGCCGTTTTGCCGTTTGCCAGTCATTTTCGGGGTATGCCGTTGCCGTTTGTTGAAATTTGAAATTCCTTTGCCGCACACCCCTGTTTGGGAACCCACCCGCCCAGAACATGACGCTTTCTAATGATCCGCTGGCCCGCTGTGCTCGTTAGCAATTTGCGCCGCTAAGGCTTTGAAAAATTATAATAAATTGGCATAAACGTACCTCGATGACTTAAAGGCAGCGTTCACGATGATCATTCTCGTTGACTTTCCACAGTAAAATGATATGCGAGAAGGATCCTAGGCTCCCAGTGTCCAAAGAACGATAGAAAACAAGCCATGAGCGGCAAAATAACGGCTGCAAACAAGCGTTTTGGTATCCCAGACACGCCACGTGCTCCAGATCCGCCCCCTGAATACGAACAAATGAAATCTCAGATTACAGGAATGATCAAGTGAAGGAAGTGCTGATAAGTAAGCTGATCGCTTCACTGATAGGTATAATCCTTCTAGCGGTCAAATCCTCCACGCTCAAAAAAAACGTAAACAAGGGAGGGCCTATTTTGGCTCAAAAACGCGTCTTTCGTTTCCTTTTTAAAAGCAGTGTCCACGATAAAAACCATGTCTGACTTTTTGGTAGAGATCGGCAGCTGCGGGGCCTAGTGCGACCCTAACGTTGAAAAACTAAGAAAAATGAGCTCGGAACGGTCCCCTACGGCCCCAAAGTTGGACACCCGTCAGCTTGTTACACTTCAGATGCACTTTCCACGCCCACCGACGTGAACAAGTGAATGCTCGAGATTGTGAGATGAGCGATTGTTTCCGATCAATAGCCCCATTCTTCTCTTCATTCTCAACTTCTCTCTTTACTCAGGTCAGCTCGCATACATCGGCTGCAAAAGACGGAAGGTACAAGCCTCGGACAACTCGTCCACCATGCTTCCCCAGCTCAAATTTTGAGGGACCATACCTTCGTTCCTAGAAGGTCTTTTACGATTCCAAAAGCATTATTGGATTCACCATCGCACCGTCTTCAAGATAGGTGGGAAAGCAGAAAAAACGATTCTTATCGTGAACACTGCCTTTAAGCATGTCTTACTTTATAGGGCACCAGACCTTTCGTAAACCGTGGGGATATCGGAGGTGAAATTTATCGTGAAAACTGCCTTCAACAATGGAAATATACTATGGTTAGGTCCATGGCTTGTTTCCTCAAGAAAAATATTCAATTTCAAACCGCGCCAGCCGCGGTGTGAATTTAAATGTTTTTTTTTCTTGAGGAAACAAACCACAGACTAACTGTATCTATCAAAAGGAGTGAACGGAAGAGGTTTGGTTTGCGTCAGAAACGTTCCAGCAAAAAGGGAACAATAGGAAAGTGAAATGAAGAGAATGTACAAAAAGTGAACAATATCTTCTCAAAACGATATTCTTGGTCCACTCTTCAAGCGACGAAAACAAATCGTTGCGGTGTTCTACACGGAAGCACATTGTGGTTCCGAAAATGATTCTGACTACGCGAGAACCATTAAAATTTACATGCATGTAAACCTAATACCCACCAAACAGAAGATGATTTCGAAAAGACCTACACAGATGATTAGCTACAGCTGTAAGGAGAACCGAAACTGTGGAATCGAAGTACAGCATCAAACAAGGGTATTCTTATGAATAAACTCTTCCTCGTAAAATACCACAACGGTTTGTTTTCGCTGTTTTGAAGAGTCGAACAAGAATATCGCTTTGAGAAGATATTGTTCACTTTTTGTACACTCTCCTCATTTCATTTTTCTATTGTTCCCTTTTTCTTGGAACGTTTCTGACTCGAGCCAAACCTCTTTAGCCTGGAAGACCCCTTTTTGATATAATTGCTCATTTTTATCGCTATTACGCAGTAATATCACATGTGTGTAATTCATACAAAACTAGCATACTTCATTACGCTTACTTATTCGGTGCATACATACAGTTCACCTCCGCACTGTCGTTCAGTCCGCAAAGTGCACGCTTATTGCGAAAGCGTGCTGCGGCGCTGTTTTTATAATTACAGAAATCTACATTTGGCGAAATCGCCTCTGGAACACCTGAATATTCGATTCTCGATCCATTATCGGTGATCCCTCTGAAACTGCAGTGAACGCAAAGACCATTCTTATTGTCAATATGTGTGCGAAAGGTTGATAAAGCCCAGCAGAAGTAAAGACGACGTCCCGATGACGTCATCAGAAGCCAGATGCACTTTTTACGACGTCCCGATGACGTCCTCAGAAGCTCGATGCACTTTTCACGGCGTCCCGATGACGTCCTGTGGAGCCCGATGCACTTTTCACGACGTCCCTATGACGTCATCAGAAGCCCGAAGCACTTTTTACGACGTCCCGATGACGTCTTCAGAAGCCAGATGCACTTTGCACGACGTTCCGGTGACGTCATCAGAAGCCAGATTCACTTTTCACAACGTCCCGATGACGTCCTCAGAAGCTCGATGCACTTTTCACGACGTCCCTATGACGTCATCAGAAGCCCGAAGCATTTTTCACGACGTCTCGACGACGTCATCAGAAGCCAGATGCGCACTTTCACGACGTCCGATGACGTCGTCAGGGTCGATGCACTTTTCGACGTCCCGATGGCGTCATCAGAACCAGATGCACTTTTCACGACGTCCCGATGACGTCCTCAGGAGCCCGAAGCACTTTTCGCGACGTCCCGATGACGTCATCAGAAGCCAGATGCACTTTTCACGACGTCCCGATGACGTCGTCAGAATATGCACTCTTCACGACGTCCCGATGACGTCATCAAAGCCAGATGCACTTTTCACGACGTCCGATAACATCCTCAGGGCCCGAAGCACTTTGCACGACGTTCCGCTGACGTCATCAGAAGCCAGATGCACTTTTCACGACGTCCCGATGACGTCCTCAAGCCGATGCACTTTTTCGACGTCCCTATGACGTCATCAAACGAAGCACTTTTCACGACGTCCCGATGACGTCATCAAACCAGATGCACTTTTCGACGTCCGATGACGTCGTCAGAAGATGCACTTTTCGACGTCGATGACGTCCTCAAAGCCGATGCACTTTTCTCGACGTCCTATGACGTCATCAGAACCGAAGCACTTTTCGACGTCCGATGGCGTCATCAGAACCAGATGCACTTTTCGACGTCCCGATGACGTCGTCAGGAGCCGATGCACTTTTCACGACGTCCCGATGACGTCGTCAGAACCGATGCACTTTTCACGACGTCCCGATGACGTCCTCAAGCCGATGCACTTTCTCGACGTCCCTATGGCGTCATCAGAACCAAGCACTTTTCGACGTCCGATGACGTCATCAGAGCCAGATGCACTTTCACGACGTCCCGATGACGTCGTCAGGGCCGATGCACTTTCACGACGTCCGATGACGTCCTCAAAGCCCGATGCACTTTTTCTCGACGTCCTATGACGTCATCAGAACCGAAGCACTTTTCGACGTCCCGACGACGTCATCAGAGGCCAGATGCACTTTTCACGACGTCCCGATGACGTCGTCAGGAGCCCGATGCACTTTTCACGACGTCCCGATGACGTCCTCAGAAGCCCGATGCACTTTTCTCGACGTCCCTATGACGTCATCAGGAGCCCGAAGCACTTTTCACGACGTCCCGATGACGTCATCAGAAGCCAGATGCACTTTTCACGACGTCCCGATAACATCCTCAGGAGCCCGATGCACTTTTCACGACGTCCCGATGACGTCATCAGAATTCCCGCTAACCTACAAATGGATTCCTTACCAGCCTACTTCCAACTTACCTGCCAGCCAAGTTGATTGCCTGCGAACATTGACAGTGTCTATTGCCAGAGAGGAATGAAAAGCGTGACGGCCTACGGCCTACGGCGAACACTATGAATTTTTCATAAGCTTTCGGGCTCACAACTTTATTATTTGTGAACCGATTTGTCTATAAATTAGACAGCAGGTGTCGTCTGGACCCCTTCACTTATATCCAGAAGGAAATCTTCAGAAGGTTTTTTCAAAGATTCTATAAACTACTTTAACAAATTCTAAGTGATCACAAGGCCTAGGCAGAACTAAACCTCTCCAGCCGCTTCGCGGCTGGAGCGATATCAGTGGTCCGAAAACCGAATTAAAGCTCAGATTCAGTGAATCTCGGTGATATCACTGGGCTCATTTTAAATTTGCATTTTTGAGGGTGTGCCCCAAAATTGAGCACTGAGCGACTACGATGAATCGATTCACCGATATCGGATACCTCTTGTTCCATATCAAAGTCAAAAAATTGTGAGTTGGTGAATCTGATTTCTGGCACAGGTAACTTTTCAACGGCCAAGATTGCGTAGACGTAAGTCCGCTGAATTAGGCGTTAGGTGTTCACAAACTGCGACATTCTCTAGGACAACGAAACTTCATGAATAAACTTCGATTGATATCGTTGTCATTCAGTCATCTATTTCGTTCTGTTTCTATGGAGTTCACCTTGGGATGTCGCAGTTGCAAGTCGCATATCGTGACATGACAAACTTTTTTTTTTACTTTGGAGTGAGACAAAGGGTAACCGATAGTGGTGACCCGATTCATCGTAGTCATAATGCTCGATTTATAATGCTCGATTTTAGGGCACAGCCTTAAAAGTGCTAGTTCAAAACGGAACTTAGGGATTTCGGCGAGATTAATTGAATCTGAGTTCGAATTCGTTTTATACGTTTATTCATGTTTATTATGTTTTGAAAGCATTTGCGGGGCATTTCGCCACAGGGTACAGCAGGCCAGCGGATCATTCAGAACACTTCAAGTTCTGGGCGGGTGGGTTTCCGACCATGCTCTACCGATTCAGTGAATTAAATTTATGTTTTAGATGTTCCTGTTCTGGTCTTGATGAACGGTCTCATATGCAGTATGATATCACTTTGCAGGAAAACACGAGAAGTGTTGTTTCTATTTGCCGAAGGAAAAACGGGATGCGGGATATTTCGGGGATTACAAAGTCACCGTGAAAGAAATGAAACCGGATCCCTTTGATTCCATAAAGCACACCGTTCTGGAAGTGAAGTGGGAGTGAGTTTAGGCTTACATGAACTTCTTTGACATTGGTTTGCATTTAGTATGAATCCAGAGAGAACAATAAATCTGCTATCGTCCATCATCTCGCGAATTTCAACTGGCCAGACCACACGGCGCCTCTGAATCCCGCTCCGACTATAGGAATGTTCAAATTGTCGCGGTCTTTGGCGTCTGGAGCTCCGATTACTGTGCATTGCTCAGCTGGGATTGGCAGGAGCGCGACGTTCGTCGGTGAGTGCTTAGCCTTAGCTATCTTTTCAATGCGAGATGGAATTGCAAGTACAGCCTCGCTTGTTCGTATCTCGAGTCCGGGCGAAGCAAGCAGCGGAACGGTCGGTCATGACAAGCTATAACAATGATAAGGAGGTTTTGACATGATGAGGCCGATAGCCCTTATTTCGACCGGCTCAAAATGAGGTAGCTAGGCTATAGATACAGGAGTACCATAATGGTTTGGATTTTCTTAAAGGCAGTGTTCACGATGAAAAAAGTTTTCAGAATTCCACTAGGATTGGGTAGTGGAGGGACACTCTGTAACGTTAACGTCGAAAGAACGCATGAAAACGAGCTAGGAAGAGCCCAAAAGAGCCCGAAGTTGCAACTTCGAGCGCATTGAAAACCCCAAAAGCGCATCACACGCCCACCGACGTGAACAAACGAATGCTCGAGATCGTGAGATGAGCGATGATTTTCAATCATTAGCCCCGTTCTTCCCTTCATTCTCAGCTTCCCTCTTTACTCAGGTCAGCTCGCATAGATCGGCCGCAAAAGACGGAAGTTACAAGCCTCGGACAACTCGTCCACCATGTTTCCATAGCTCAATCTTTGAGGGACCATAACTCCGTTCCCAGAAGGTCTTGTACGATTTCAGAGACATTTTTGGAATCAGCATGGGGCCGTTTTCAAGATAGGCTGAAAAACAGAAAAACGATTTTCATCGTGAACACTGTCTTTGATTATCGGGGTCCGCACTTCGAGACAACTTCCACCAGTAACTCCACTGAACCCAGCACACAAGAACATCCTGGTAGACAAGTTATCAGAATCGCTGTACAGTGTTGAGGAGATTATCGAATAGAAAAACGATTTCACTTTGTATCAAAATCAAAGGGTCACTTTTTGAACACAAAATTTCATTACGAAGTCGGCCCATAGTCTACCACAGAATCCCAATAAATTGTGCATCCACTTTGCTTCTCTATAAATACACAGATTCTATTAGGAACACTATTCGTTAAATTAGTTACGATGGAAGGTTCCGTAATCAGCCAGGCATCCAGAATCATTACTTTGAGCTACTCTTTGCTGACTTGCTGCTCGGTATCAGCGTAAACTCTCTTGACGATAATTCCCCAAAAGTTTTCTGTCTGATTCAAGTCGGGAGAACAATTAGGCCATTGGAGACGCTTCGCATTCGTTGAATAAAACCATTCGACACTCGAAAGACGGGCGTGTATGGCTACATTATATTGCATAAAGATTGAAATGTTTCTCAATAATCCCCAAGTCCGGTTTTCTCCAAACCTGGGCATCACCAATACATATTCTTACTTTGCTATGCCAGTCCAGGTTTTGTAATGTGTAATCGTTTAATTGGCCCTACGTTTCGGCAAGCTCTCCGTTATCACAGGCCTGAAATTTCATCGAATCAGGCTACTCACGAATTACACGGTCAAGCGCGTCCCCGCCCACTGTGAGTATCAATGCTTCACAAGAACTTCAGGAACGTAAAAGTCAAACACCGATACTAACCCGCCTCGATTCGACAGCAACCAAGCTACGCCATACTTCGTGAACGACTGGGAGCAAACGAGATACATACTATTGAAGCTCCTAAGGCCCCTGTCAGTGTTGGTTGAGAAAATCCTCGTGGCCAGCCCGGTCGATACGTATGAAAAACATGGACGATGGAGGTTGCAAAAAACACCCGGTGTATCCAGGTGTAGCTGACGCGGGCAATATGTATGAAACATGTGGAACGATATAATGGATGTCATTCATTTCTTACCTCATATCATGTGATGTGAACATCGGTGGGTTATGCCACATCGAGTGTTTTTTCCACACCACCTCATACATGTCTTTCATGATTATCGACCGGGCTGGCTACGCCTGTCAACCAACCATGACCGAGGGCTAACGTCAAAATGTGCGGTGAGAATGGTCAGAAACAATAATTTCACAATCCACATAGCGGGATAAACCGTAGAAATTCATTTGTTATTGTTATGCACTCACTGCGATTATTTAGCTTTGGATTTAGCTTTTGTAGAACGCCTCAAGGGCTTTTCTCTCCGCAGAATCAGTTTCTTGATAGAGAAATGCGCACATGATCTCGTAGTCGTCGTTGTGGTGCTGTACAACTCTGTGCTTACCAAATAGGGTAAGCACAGAGCGCAGAGTGGGGTAAGCACAGAGTGGGGTAAGCACAGAGTGCTCCGTATGGGCACTGTGTAACGAGCCCATATGGAAGAGAAGGGGACTGTGCCCAGAAAAGGCGTTATATACCAATTCCAGTGTTTTGCCTGCAACGAGCTATATATTGGAGAGACGGTAAGATTGCTGTGTGCACGAATTAAGGAACATCTAGCCGGCAAAAGGTGCAGGTCTCTTCTTACCCCACTTGGCAAACACAGAGTTTTACACCACCACAACGACGACTACAAGATCATGGGCACAATTCTCTATCACGGAACTGATATTGTGGCGAGGAAAGCCCCTGAGGCGTTTTACAAAAGCTAAATCCAAAGCTTAATAATCGCAGTGAGTGCATAACGATAACAAATGAATTTCTACCGTTCATCCCGCTATGTGGATTGTTAAATGGTTGTTTCGGCCCATTGTCACCGCATATTCTGACGTTAAGGGCTTCAATGGTATCCCACTTGCCCCAAGTCGTTCAGGGAGTGTAGCGGAGCTTGGTGTCTGTGGAATCGATGCGGGTTGGTATCGGTGTTTGACCGGTTGAGGTTCTGAAGCACTTGTGAAGCGTTGATACTCGCAGTAGGCGGGGATGAGCTTCACCGAGTAAATTGTGAATAACCTGTTTCGATGAAAATTCAGGCCTCTAATAACGGCGAGCTTGCCGAAATGCAAGGCCAATAAAGCAACTCCACAATACAAAACCTGGATTGGCAAAGCAAACAAAGAAAATATATTGAGTTGTTCATTGTGAGGCTTCAAACAAGCTGCAGAAGTTCCAAAAAGGTTTATCGCGGAAATGAATTCAAAACTCCTCCTCAACACTTCGCCTTTGGTAAGCTTTCGGTGCCTCACACTTTCTTCAGACATGAAATCCGACTATTGCTGCTACTCTGGAACCACCTTGACAGCAAACTGGCGCGGTGGCTAGACTGCGACTACGAATAAATGGAGTCACAACGGAAATGTGATAATTTGGATTATTGTCATACATCACCGTGATGTCCCACAGCGTCTTTGAGTATTTTAGGACGCATGACAGATAGGACTCAGTTTATTCGTAGTCGCAGTCTAGCCACAGCGTACGATAGACCAGGCCAGTTGGCTGTCAAGCTTGTTCCCGAGCAGCAGTAATCTATATGCTACAGGTATAAAGAAGGTGCGAGGCACCGAAAGTTTACCAGAGGCGATGTTTTGAGGTGTTTTTTTTTCGCGAGTTTCAGACAAATTTTCGAGATAAACCTTTTTGGAACTTTTTGCAGATTGTTTGATACTTCATAGTGAATATTTCAATCGGCAATGAGACCGGGGGTGTGTATACAAGTCTGTTGGTACCTGCTCGTTGGTGCCCCTGCTTTTACTGAACCCAGCAGACGTTTGAGTGTACACAGGGAACGTTCGAGCGATTTAGCGTGCACAACTATATCGCTAAAGTATCCCACACATTGCATAAAGGTGTCGCCGTCCGGCACACTAAGGCCTCTGGTCCATAACACCTTAGGATCCGTACCTAAGGAGTTCATGGAGTCTTTGGTCACAAGCCACAGTTTCGCCACCCTGAACTGTCGATCGCTTGTCGAGTGATATCCAAAAACTGCGCTATCCAGACTTCAGAGCTATTTCCATGCACCGTTTGCTGCTTTGCAGGAAACCGGCCTCAAGGATAGACCCGTCATCAGCGTCGGAGAGTACACCATCTACTGCGGTAACGCTGACGATAGGAGAGTGGGAGGCTGTGCAATAGCTGTAAGGAAGGATTTCAATGGTATGGTCAAGGAGTTCGGCTCAACGTCGGGTCGGAATGCATTCGTACGACTGCGGGATCACAGAGGATTCAATCTGTAGATAGTGAGTGCTCATGCGCCCACTGAAACCGCCGAAGACAATTCGAAGGATGCGTTTTATGAGGAACCAAATACGTTGCTGGCCAGGATACCTTGTCAGCATGCCGTTGTCGTGGGGATTGACGCAAATGCGAAGATGGGACTTGATCAGGAATCCGAAGTACTCGGTAAATGGTTCTACCCAGTGGAGCAAACATCGGACAATGGCTACCGCCTTGTCGACTTTTGTGAACGCAGTGGTCTGATTATTGCATTGACATTCAAGAGGAATCATCGCCGCCATCAGCTTTCGTGGCAGGGACCAACCCAGCTATCTCCAGAAGAGCAGCGGAAGCGGAAGATGACAACTTTGAAACTACAGCTTGACTATGTCCTGACGAGGAATATTCCAGTATTGGACATTCGAAGATCTAGAGCTGTGTGGGATGTCGCATTCGATTCGGATCACCGTCCTATTCTGTTTGAACTTCACTGCGAAGATTCATAAGGAGGGAAGCGAGGGCTCAGTCTCTCCAGAGGAAGTTGACGCAATGACAAATCTCAGAGATGAAAGAGTGCAGAAGGAATTTTCGACAACGCGTTTCTATTCACATCGGAGTACACGGACTAAGAAGAAACTTTGCGACGCGGAGTTCTTTTGTCAAGTGCATCCAGGACGCTTCAGAAAGAGCGCACTCCCGGTTGCACAGCCTAGAAGAAAGTTCGCCTACGTCTCCAGAAGAAACAACATCTACACTACAACAGGTATGTGCTCTCGAACTGCAGGAAACTTCGTGGAGGAGAAGCGTCTGAGGAGGAAGATTGCGTCGGCAGCTTTACAAAGTGACCGCGAGCGAGAGTGGACGTGTAGAGGCTAAGGAGGAGTTCGAGAAGGCTTGGGAGAGAAGAATCCGAGGAAAGCCTACACGTTGCTGCGACAGTATAGCGGGAAGATGAAGAGATGTTCTCCTGCCTTGAACACTACCAATGGAGTTGCAGTTGGTGATGCGACGCTGCCAATATGGAAGGATTACTTCCAAGTTCACTACTGAATCGTCCAGCGCCATCAGTACCCTGAGCTCCCGCATGTTCAGAGAGCACATTACGATGTCAGTGAGGAACCGCCGACTGAGTCTGAAGTTTTTGGATTGTGTCCGGAAAATGAAGAATGGAAAGGCAGGGTGGAGATGACAACATTACTGCTGAATTGCTGAAACCTCTTTCTCCGTCCGGGATTCGTGAAATGACAACACCACCCGTGCCATATGGATAAGCGAAAATATGCTCGATCCGTGGAGAAATGCGATCATCGCACCTCTTCACAAGAAGCTATCCGTCACGGATCCTAAGAACTACAAGAGGAGATCTCTCTACTTTGTGTCATGTACAAGGGTTTTTAGAACGTATCATTCTCGAGCGACTTATCAAACATCGTGAAAGAACGACCAGAGATGAGCAAGCCGGTTTCGACCTGGAAGATCGACCATCGACCAAGTGTTCGTCGTGAGAAGAGTAATTGAATCGTGGCAGCGGTATTCGAAGCCATTACAGCTTGCTTTTTTGGACTTTGAAGCCGCGTTAGACTCTCCTCATCGTGTGGGTGTGTATACAAGTCTGTTAGTACCTGCTCGTTGGTGCCCCTGCTTCTACTGAACCCAGCAGACGTTTGAGTGTACACAGGGAACGTTCGAGCGATATAGCGTGCACAACTATGTATTTCGCGAAAGTATCCGCACATTGCATAAGGTGTCGCCCGTCCGGCACACCACAGGCCTCTGGTCCATAACACCTTAGGATCCGTACCTAAGGAGTTCATGGAGTCTTTGGCCACAAGCCACAATTTCGCCACCCTGAATTGCCGGTCATTGTCGAGCGATATCCAACAATCTGCGCTGTCCAATCTTCTAAGCTGTTTCCATGCGCCGTTTGCTGCTTTGCAGGAAACTTGTCTCAAGGATACACCCGTCATCAACGTCGAAGAGTACACCATCTACTGCGGTAACGCTGATGATAAGAGAGTGGGAGGCTGTGCGATAGCTGTAAGGAAGGATTTCAATGATATGGTCAGGGAAATTGGCTCAACATCGTGTCGGAATGCATTCGTACGACTGCGGGATCACAGAGGGTTAGACCTGTGGATAGTGAGTACTCATGCGCCCACTGAAACCGCCGAGGACAATTCGAAGGATGTGTTTTATAAGGAACTCAATACGTTACTAGCCAGGATACCTTGTCAACATGCTGTTGTCGTGAGAATCGACGCAAACGCGAAGATGGGACTTGATCGGGAATCCGAAGTACCCCAGTGGAGCAAACATCGAACAATGGCTACCGCCTTGTCGACTTTTGTGAACGCAGTGGTCTGATTATTGCATCGACATTCAAGAAGAATCATAGCCGCCATCAGCTTACGTGGCAGGAACCAACCCAGATATCTCTGAAAGAGCAGCGGAAGCGGAAGATGACAACTTTGAAACTACAGCTCGACTATGTTCTGACGAGGAATATTCCAGTATCGGACATTCGAAGATCTAGACCTGTGTGGGATGTTGCATTCGATTTGGATCACCGTACAGTTCAGTCGAGCTTCACTGCGAGGGTTCATAGGAGAAAACGAGCGGCTAAGCCTCTCCAGAGGATTGGTAATACAAGTCTAAGGGATGAAGAATGCATAAAGAAATTCATACAACGCGTTTCTATTCACATTGGAGTACGGATTAGGAAAAAACTTTGCGACGCGGACTCTTTCGTCAAGTGCATCAAGGACGCTTCGAAAGAGGCACTCCCTGTTGTACAGCCCGAGAAGAAGCTCGCCTACGTCTCAGAAGAAACAACATCTACCTACAATAGAGTATGTGCTCTCCGAACTGCAGGAAAGGCTTCTAAGTGGAGGAGAAGCGTCTGAGAGAGAAAGTTGCGTCCCGGCAGCTTCAAAATGACCGTGAACCGAGAATGGACGAAGTGTAGAGAGCCAAAGGGGGAGGTTTAAGAAGGTTTGGGAGGAGAAGAACTCGAGAAAGGCCTACACGTTGTTACGACAGTATAGCGGGAAGATGGAGAGATGTTCTCCTGTCTTGAACACTACCAATGGAGTCGCAGTTGGTGATGCGACGATGCCAATATGGAAGGATTACTTCAGTTCACTAGTGAATCGTCCAGCGCCGTCAGTACCAGAGCTCCCGCATGTTCAGAGAGCACATTACTATGTCAGTGAGGAGCCGCCTACTGAGGCTGAAGTTTTGAATTGTGTCCGGAAAATAAGAAATGGAAAGGCAAGTGGAGATGACAACATCACTGCTGAAATGCTAAAAAAAAGCTCTCCCTCCGTCTGGGATTCGCGAAACGATCCACAGTATCCGTACCATGTGGAAGAGGAGAAGGATACCCGATTCGTGGAGGCATGCGATCATCGTACCTCTTCACAAGAAGTTATCCGTCACGGAGCCCAAGAACTAGAGGGGGATCTCTCTACCGCGTGTCGTGTACAAGGTTTTGGAACGTATCATTCTCGAGCGACTCATCAAACGTTCTTTTTCGACCTGGAAGATCGACCATCGACTAAGTGTTCGTCGTGAAAAGAGTAACTGAATCGTGTCAGCAGTATTCGAAGTAATTATAGCTTGCTTTCTTGGACCTTAAAGCCGCATTCGAGTCTTCTCATCGTGATCGATTGCTCAACGCTCTGCGAGCCGATGAAGTCCCAAAAGTATGTTCGATTAATCGAGGACATGAACAAAGGAACAACATCAGCAGTTCGCACGCCTGTCAGATTTACGTCAGCTTTCGGGGTGAAAACAGGAGTAAGGCAAGGAGCTGTGGCAGGACCTTTTCTATTCAACTTCGCCGTTGATGACATCATGCGTTGAGTTGCAGAACAGTTTCCTGCGGATGTGATCCTATCATCATCAGGACCCTCCCTTGTCGACCTGGAGTGAGCCGACGACATTGTCTCATTCGCTGAAAACAACGCAAAACTGTAAAGGATTGTGAACATCGTTTCGAAGTATGCCGCAGCCTATGGACTTCGTCTTCGTCCGGACAGATGCAAGCAGATGTGGGTCTCTCGAGGCCTTCAACGGGAGTTTGCGTGGACGGTAGCAACGTATCCGAAACACTTTGGTGGACGATTTCTGTTATTGTTGGGCTGTTTGCTGAAGAACGACGATATGATTAGGGCAGCGGATTTTCAACAACGATGTGCGAAAGCTACGTCTGCATTCAATTCTCTAACCAAATGTTTATGCTCTACCCCCATCGCGAAGGAGTTAGGTTGCACGTCTACTTATCCGCTATTCGCCCTATCATGATTTACTGATCGGAGACGTGGGCAGCACCGAAGACGCAGATGGAAAGGTTGGATCGCACGGAGAGGAAGCTGTTTAGACGTTTGCTCGGAAATTTCTGGCCGCGGATGTGCCACAACGAAGATCTCTACAGCGAGATTGACGCCTTACATCAACGTTTGACACGAGGGAGGTGCCAGCATCTCCCAACGCCATTTCAAGCGGCAACGGAAGGTCGTCTTCGTTTTTTCGGGCATATTTTAAGAAGACCACCTGTTCAACGCGCTCTGAGGATGCTTCCGAATCCTGTCTGGAAACGGTCGCCTGGACGTAGCTGAAAGTTTTGGACATATGTGGTGAAGGAGGATTTGAAATCACTCGGCATTGAAAGGCAATTCAGGCGCGATGTTCTACTTCGCAGGAAGTGGAATAGCGACCAGTGGATGGATTGTGCTCAAATTGTGGCTGAGGACCGTGACAAATGGACACGGCCGACTACTAGGACGGCACACCTTGGTGATGATGCGGAATGACCGCGTCGGGCGAAAGCCAACATTTTGCAGGCAGTTAAGTTCATTAGTTTTCAGTGAGGCCCCGAGTTAGCAGTATTCTGCCGACATGCATAAACAGATAGCGTTGCCCCCAAGTAGCCGCTTTGAAACAGATGCAGATTGTCATTACGAAGAAGTACGGCGATAACGCATGTTAAAGCGTCGTATTTCAGTGACATTGATTTCAAAGTTCATGGACTAGTTTGTCCGATTTGGATGAACATGTTCACAGCGGTTGCCGAATCACCAGTAAAGTCATCCCGTCTATGGGAATGCTAATCAAAATGGCACCGAAAATAATGGTCACGGCTGCCATCCGATTTAACAGGATTAGTTAGGGCCTTCTAAGCGAAAGAAACACTTTGGAGAGCAATACGATGTTTAGTGAAAATTGCAAAGAAGCCGGAGATCTAAAAATTTCAGTCTGTCGCAACAAACACTTCCTCGCTGATACTTAAAAAGAGGCGGGGTGATGCCCAGAATTTCGAGCATCTTCTGGTGCGTTTTCATCAATTTCAACGTCGATTTTAGCTGTTCACTGCCAGCGGATTGACCCTTAGACCGATCAATACAGCGAATAGTCTCAAGGTGAAGCATTAGTCGTTTGAACGACTTGCCTTATAAGTCAAACTTGATGGTTTTAAGTCAAGTTCAATGAGGCTTTCCAGCGGAATAGCAGTTCTGATTGAAACTATACACGGCCCCAGTGAATTGCATAAAGAATAGCCTTGTCGACGTGTAGACGCTTTGAAACAGAAAATTGTGCCTAGAACTTGAATCGGGATGTGCGGAAAAAATAATTTTGGGCATCCTTATAATCGCACGAGTTCATGCGGAAGAATGTGAGGTGTTGAACGCAAGGTTCAGGATACCACTGTTGCAGAAGACTCCCCACACCATTGCCGAACCGCCACTAAAGTCATGGCGATTGGAATAGACGAACCTTTCCGAAAATCGCGCCATTAGTAACGGCTGCCATCCAATTTATCAGGATTAGACTCCTTCTCAGCGAAAAAAAAACACTTGGAGAGCAGCTACGTTCTTTAGGGAGTAAAGATCAAATAAGCCGGATCATCTACCTTCGACCAGTCTAAAGCACTGCTTCTTCGCTAAGACAAACGGGTTTCCTTCTGTCGTTTGAGTATCTTCGAAGCACGCATCATAGTTGCAACTGTGATGTACTCAGAACTGACTGCAGTCTTTCACATCATCATTTTGGGCGCTTAGAGCGCCAGCTCCGTGATCACGTTTCTCATGCTCATCGCAGAATACGATGTGGGATCTGATACCGGTTGGAAGTCTTCTCTCGCGGCCTGGGGATGTGTTCTAGCCATACACTTCGGGATCTTGCAGAAAATTGTTGATGATGTTGCAAGATCGACCCAGTGTTGCAATGATTCTGCGATGGCTCCGTCCAGCATGAGAACGACTGAGAGCTTGAGCTGTTTCGGTCAAATAAAGCATTGAAAAAACTGATGACTGACAAAATCAGAATGCCGTGAATGCTTTTGCAGTTAGGCAGGGTTTGAGTGCTTCTTATATAAGCCTGTGTTTGGTACTGGCCTTACCATAATGATACGGTATGAAGCTCGTAATTTCATCAAAGAAATAGTAAAAACTTGGGTGCAAAACTAGTTGGAGAGGGCCACCCGAGTATGCAGTGAAGAATGAAGGATACCACTTCCAGAAATCAAAGCATTTCAATAGAAGTTCTATGACAACAGTGACGCCATTAGATATCTGTTATCGGAAGAATTTTTCATTTTCATGAATGAATGTTCCTCAGATAGAAACAGCCCACTTTCCGCCGGCGAAGTCGGGCTTATAGACTTCGCACGGCCCCAATTTTGTGGGCGTGGCGCAGTGCCCGACTTCCCGTGAAGACAGAGGTTTTTCCGTCTTCCCGCGGAGTGCCGGCGGGCAGTCCGCTATTCCTGGGGGTCATCGAACACTCACTCATCGACTCCCACTTTGATACCATCCTTGCACCAACCACTAGAGTGGAGCAGTGAACGATTGCTGAGCAGAGAACGCTGCGTTGAGACCAGGGATGAGCGGAATTTTTTCTGACTTTGGAAATCGGAAATCGGAAGGACCTTCTCAAACTCGGAAATTGAAATTCGGAAATCGGAAAGCCAAAAACCATCGGAAATCGGAGATACGTTCAGCGAAATTCTCAACCCCTCCCCCGGTGACTGTGCCTACCAAAAACCTGGGCTTATCCTTCTTTATTGTATAGTTTCCTTGTAAAAACATTCAACCCTGGGTTGGTAGTAAATGGTTCTGAGAGCGCGAGTAAACTCGCCGTAAGTTCTCGGTAAATTGCAGCTTAGCGCGAGCTATTCATTCGACGATTTTTAGGCAGGAAGTTAGAAACCGTCGAAATTACGAACTCTCATGCCACGTTATGAACCACTAGATAAGCATAGTGTGAAAAAATTCCCCAGAAAATGATTCCTTCTGTCTCTTTTTTTCTGAAAAAAATAGTGATTTAGAAAAAAATTCTGCAGGTTTTTCGAACTATTTTCAGCTCGCATTAAGTTCGCGCAAAACTTTAACTTAACGCGACCTGACAAAGAAAATGGTAATAGCGTTTGAATGAGGAAAAAGAAAGATAGCTTTCGAAAAAGTGCTCCGGAGGACTTTTGCGGAAGCTATCTATCATTTTCTTCAATCACACACCATTTCCATTTTCTCTGTCAACTCACGGTAAGTTGCAGTTTTGTTCGAACTTAACGCGAGATCTCATACGATGACGCGTGTTCCTTACGCTTGCTTTTGCTAAAGAGTATGCAAGCCATGATAAAAAGGGTGCAGGTCGTTGACGAATTGGCGCAGGAGCCCAGAGAGAGTGTGCAGGTTGTGTAGGGGCCCCCAAGGGAGTAAGCAGATTGCGTGCGGGACCTCACTGAAAGTGTGCAGGATTCGTGGAATGTGCGCAGGACTTCACTGAAAGTGGGCCGAAAGTCGTGGGATGTGTGAAGGTTTTCATTGGGAGTGTGCAGGAAGTCTGAGAATGTGATAAAGACTTCAATGGCAGGTCCTGCAAACATTATGAACAATCCCACAGGGGTCCTGCACATATCCTGCATATTCTCACTTTGTCCTGCACACATCCTGTACATTCTCATTGGGGTCCTGCGCACTTTCTTCGGCGTACTGAACGTCCCATTATAGAATAGAAAAATAAACATAGCGGTTTGCTTGCGTAAAGTTGGCAATAAGGTTCGTGCTTAGAGGTGGTGGTTAACTGGCTCTGAAAAATCATTCACTAGCAGCCCTGGCTTTGTGAAAAGTGATGACGGACCTCGAATTCGAATTTAACATTCGGAATAACCCCCTTCCCCTTAGAGATTTGGCAAGGAGAAATGTGAAAAATCTCATGGATATTCCCGATTTCTTCCGCATTTCCAGACTTTTTTTTGGAAATCGGAAGGCCCAAACCATCGGAAATAGGAGCTCCGCCCATCCCTGGTTGAGACCCTTTCCAAAACCCTCGTTGTGTGCGACGATATGATGATTTTGAGCAGAGTGAGCCACTGTTCGTTGATGGCAAATGCGGATGAAATTCGTTGATGGCATCTGCGGGTTGAAAAAGAGTGCAAGAGACAGTGTGTGTAGCAAGCATCCCCAAGTAAGCTACTCGCTTACTCATCGAGAGCACTTCAAGATGGAAAGTGACCACAAGCCCCTTATTGAAATTTTGTTTGAACATATGTACGCTGCTTAAAGCTTGGTGGTTTTTAAATGGACCGCTTTGGATTGTCTCCTGTCAGTCAACAGACTAGTCCTAAGGCAGTTGCAGAAAAGCCGCAGAGTGCTTGCTCACTGTGTACGGGCAGTCAACGAAACGGAGCTGCTGACTGTCCGCGACCAATCTTTTGGCCTGCCGTGGGAGGCGTTACGGGACGTCGACTAGTGGTACCGCGGAAAGCGTGTTGTCTGTATCTAGGTTAACTGCCCCCCCCCAACTAGTTTTGCGCGAAAACGTGTTATTATTTGCAATGATGATACACGTTCAACACCGTACTCATGCGTTTGCGGTAGTGGCAAATGTCGCGGGATTTGAATACGAAAAGGAAAGTCAGATGTCTGGAACACTTATGAAATGAGAAACGAGATGTCTGATAACGCTATCAGAGACGATTTCTCATTTTCCTTTTATAATCCCGCGGCTTTTGCTGCTGCCGCAAAAGCATGAATCAGGTGAAAGGAGGTAACTCTACGCTGGATCAGATGAAAATTGTTGAAAAGCTCCAAAACTTCCGCAGGCCTCGTCATCATGATGATTGGGGGTGGCCCTCTCATTATGATACGCGAGGGAGATGGGCTTTTGTAATCTCTTCAGCAATCGACTATGCATCACAGAAAACCCGAGAGAAGTCAAGCGCCTCTATGGTCGACGTAATACGAGATCTTCGCAATCAGCGGTTTCAAGCTATCCAGTCGGCCATACAATATATCATTTCTTCATATCTGCTTACTTGAACTATTTGCTTCAGTAAGTACTATCGACACAACTGTTTCAGAATGGAGGAGTCCCACCCCTCTATTTCAAAACAGTATAATTGCTTCAGGAAGGTGCTCTGACCCGCGACTCAGCATATAATGATTACCTTGACAGCTACGTAAACATGATCAAGCGCTACAATAAACGGGTGGAGCAGAAGGAGAAGGAACGAGAGAGAACTGAAGCCTAATGTCCACCTAGTGATCGTTTCCCAATAGATTTCGACATTGAAGTCTAACTGAAATCATTTGTGTCATAAGAAGTCATGCCTATTCGAATTGTAATAATAATCAATGCTTCTCGTAACTTAGAAAGTTATAAAGTCTCGTGTTGTGTTAAATTGTACAAAATTACAAAAGAAATTATTTTGGCCTGCCTTGCGACAAAAGCAAGATATCAAAGACAGCATACACGATAAAATTTGCTCCCGGGTTGCTAACGGGTTATGAAAGCTCCGCAGCACTATGCGAAATTCGCGCCTAGAAAAGTCAACATTGGAAACCGTTTTTCTACGTGTATATCAACAGACCCATAAAGGAGGAGAAATTGGCCGTTGTATGAAAATATGATCTCTCCAATATTTGTGTCAACTTTTGTTGAGCCATGCTTGAGCAGTTGGCGTCGTTTCTCTGCTTCGTGGTTACGACGAGATTTCGATGGCAGAGTGTGCGACCAATTTCGATAAACCTCGAGAGTAGTCTAAATGTGCTGCTTCCCAAGGATCGGGTTTTGAAAGTTTGCTGTCATTGTTTTTGCATGATTATATTGTTGGGGCTCTACAAATCCTTTTGTTTCAGGAATGCGTTGCTTCACTTGGGTTTTGGTGAATTTTGCAAGCTATTTGAACTCCTGAGAAATTTCGGTGGTTTGTCAGCCACCCTGTAACATAGTACAATGAGACATTGACCACAGTAGCATGAACTCGAGAGTCTCGAGATGATTTTCTTTATATCATGTAACTGAGGAACAGCCACAAAATTCAACATAAGTATTATACACATATACAAAAAGAACATTGAATGCTCGGGAACTCATAGAGAACCACCAATATGGCATACAGTTCATGAGCAACTAAAATGTTACAGCACAAAATTCAA
>JAPDOI010001612.1:0-159804 GCA_029168955.1 Aplectana chamaeleonis | reverse complement strand
GAATCTCGGGTTTAATGAGTCTGCAGGACAGCAGTGGTAGTGTGCAGGACGTCATAAAAAGCGTGCAGGACCCCAAAGGGAGTGTGCAGGTCGTCATAGAGAAGTGTGCAGGACCCCAGTGGGAGCGTGTGCGGGACGTCATAAAAAGCGTGCCCAGGACCCCGGTTGGAGTGTGCAGGTCGTCTCATAGGAGAGTGTGCAGGACCCCAGTGGGACTGTGCAGGCCGTCATGGTAAGTGTGCAGGACCCCGGTGGGAGTGTGCAGGACGTCATAAAAGCGTGCCCGGGGACCCCAAAGGGAGTGTGCAGGTCGTCATAGGAAGTGTGCAGGACCCCAGTGGGAGTGTGCAGGACGTCATAAAAAGCGTGCAGGACCCCAGTTGGAGTGTGCAGGTCGTCATAGGAAGTGTGCAGGACCCCGGTGGGACTGTGCAGGCCGTCATGGTAAGTGTGCCCAGGACCCCAGGAGGTGCAGACCCTGTGTGCAGGACCTGGCCGGTGTGTGCAGGACGTCATAAAAGCGTGTGGGACCCCAGTGGGAGTGTGCGGGTCGTCATAGGAAGTGTGCAGGACTCCCAGTGGGACTGTTGCAGGCCGTCATGGTAAGTGTGCAGGACCCCAGTGGGTGCGTGCAGGACGTCATGAAAAGCGTGAAGGACTCCCAGTGGGAGTGTGCAGGTCGTCACAGTAGAGTGTGCAGGACCCCAGTGGGAGTGTGCAGTACCCCTGTGGGAATAAGCAGGACGTCATAAAAAGCGTGCAGGACCTCAGTGGGAGTGTGCAGGTCGTCATAGGAAGTGTGCAGGACCCCAGTGGGACTGTGCAGGCCGTCATGGTAAGTGTGCAGGACCCCAGTGGGAGTGTGCAGTACCCCTGTGGGAATAAGCAGGACGTCATAAAAAGCGTGCAGGACCTCAGTGGGAGTGTGCAGGTCGTCATAGGAAGTGTGCAGGACCCCAGTGGGACTGTGCAGGCCGTCATGGAAAACGTGCAGGAGTCCAGTGGGAATGTGCAGAACGTCGTAAAAAGCGTACAGGACTACAGTGGGAGTGTGCAGGACGTCGTAGAAAGTGTGCAGGACCCCAGTGGGACTGTGCAGGCCGTCATGGTAAGTGTGCAGGACCCCAGTGGGTGCGTGCAGGACGTCATAAAAAGCGTGAAGGACCCCAGTGGGAGTGTGCAGGTCGTCATAGGGAAGTGTGCAGTGACCCCAGTGGGACTGTGCAGGCTTCTGTCATGGTAAGTGTGCAGGACCCCAGTGGGCGTATGCAGGACGTCATAAAAGGCAATAATCCCAGTGACGCAGGTCGGTAAGTGCAGGACCCCAGTGGGAGTGTGCAGTACCGTCATGTGAAGTGTGCAGGACCCCGGTGGGAGTGTGCGAATCACCTGTGGAATCTCAAGCGGGACGTCATAAAAAGCGTGCAGGACCTCAGTGGGAGTGTACAGGTCGTCATAGGAAGTGTTGCAGGACCCCAGTGGGACTGTGCCAGGCCGTCATGGCCAGTGTGCAGGACCCCAGTGGAGGCAGTACCCTGTGGGAATAAGCAGTACCCTGTGGGAATAAGCGGGACGTCATAAAAAAGCGTGCAGGACCTCGGTGGGAGTGTGCAGGTCGTCATAGGAAGTGTGCAGGACCCCAGTGGGACTGTGCCCAGGCCGTCATGGAAAACGTGTGCAGGAGTCCAGTGGGAATGTGTGCAGAACGTCAAAAAGCGTACAGGACTACAGTGGGAGTGTGCAGGACGTCGTAGAGAAAGTGTGTGCCAGGACCCCAGTGGGAGTGTGCAGGTCGTTATAGAGTGCTATTGCAGGACCTCAGTGGGACTACCAGTGCAGGTCATCGCGATAAGTGTGCAGGACCCCAGTGGGAGGTGTGCAGGACGTCTTATAAAGTGTGCAGGACCCCAGTGGGAGTGTGCAGGACGTCATAGAAAGTGTGCAGGAGCCCAGTGGGAATCCAAGCAGAACGTCATGTTAAAAGCGTGCAGGATTTACAGTGGGAGTGTGCAGGACTGTCATAGAAAGTGTGCAGGGACCCCTATTGGGAGTGTGCAGAACCGTCACAAAAAAGTGTGCAGGACGTCATAGAAAATGTGCAGGAACCCAAATGGGAGTGTGCAGGACGTCACAGAAGGTGTGCAGGACCCCAGTGGGAGTGTGCAGGACCCAAATGGAAGTGCGCAGAACGTCATAGAAAGTGTGCAGGACCCAAATTGGGCAGGTGTGCAGGACGTCACAGAAAGTGTGCAGGACCCCAGTGGGAGTGTGCATAGGACCCAAATGGAAGTGCGCAGAACGACGGAGGAAGTGTGCAGAACCCCAGTGGGAGTGTGCAGAACGTCGGAGGAAGTGTGCAGGACCCCCAGTGAGAGTGTGGCAGGACCCAAATGGAATTGTGCAAAACGTCATGGAAAGTGTGCCCAGGACGCCAGTGGGAGCGTCCAGAACGTCGTGAAAGTGTGCAGAATCCCAGTGGGAGTATGCAGGACCCAAATGGGAGTGTGCAGGAACGTCAGAGAAAGTGTGCAGGACCCTGTGGGAGTGTGTGCATGACCCAAATGAGAGTGTGCAGAATGTCATAGAAAGTGTGCAGAACGTCGGAGGAAGTGTGCAGGACCCCAGTGAGTGTGCAGGACCCAAATGGTAGTGTGCAGGACATCATACGAAGTCTGCCCAGGACTCCAGTGGGAGTGTGCATGACCCAAATGGGAGTGTGCAGAATGTCATAGAAAAAGTGCAGAACGTCAGAGAAAATGTGCAGACCACAGTGGGAGTTTGCATGACCCAAATGGGAGTGTGCAGGACATCATAGAAAGTGCCAGTGCAGGAATGTCCCGGTAAGAATGTGCAGGACGTCATGGAATGGGTGCAGTACCCCAGTAGGTGCGTGCAGGACCTCGTGAAATGTGTTAAGGACCCAGGTGGGAATGTGCAGGACGTCATAGAGAGTTAGCAGGGCCGCCCAGTGGAAAAGTGCAAGGACGTCATGAAGAAAGTAGAATTGAATCCAGCGAGATTTTTTCTCCAATTTTTTCATGCAGAAATCTTAGCCTTTGTGTAGCGAAAGAAAACAGATAGGAAATCATGTATCTTGAGAAGCGTGCAACGCGCGTTTTGAGGAGTACGCGAAACTCTGGAGACACTTCCTCGCCAGTCTGACGAAAGCAATCAGCAGCTCCACTTCCGCATCATCTCTGTTCGTCACTCAATACCAACCGCTCAGTCATTTTGATTCACTAACTTCGAATAAACCAGTTTTATATATGTTGAACGTCTGAGCTTATCAAAATCTGCTTCACAAAAACGTAATCATCAACGGACATATTTCATTTATTGAGAACAAAGGCATGGTGTTGGTCAACAAGGAAACCATCATCTAAAATGCGAAGTGCTTTTCTCTCAACATGACAGGGATGGTAGAGCGAGAATAATAGCTTGCGTACATTACAGAAGGAAGGGGTCGTAAATAAGATGCCGGTAACAACCGACGATTTACCGCTGGCTTCTTATGTTTTGCTTTTTTAATGCCACGTTTTTTTATACCCTACGCCCTGCTATAAATGTCCGGCAGCCAGTTTTGCTCAGGAGAGTTCATACGGACAGCAACTTTCGGATATACGGAAGGCAGTCAACACCGTTTTGTCAGAATAATCTGCCTCAGGAAGCTAGCGGACGTGAGAATTTTTTTGAGCGAGAACTTCGCTAGGTCTCGCTAGTCTGAACTATGACAGACTATAATTTTTTTCGCAGACGTCCGTAGCAAAATCTGAGTTCAGATCCGAAGAGAGCGTGCCAGAGTAGTCTAGAAAACATGTATAAGCTTTCTGATTCGGGGGAACACCATGCGAGGTTCCCTGGTTAGCTTGCTCGGATGAGTCCGGGCGGAGCAAGCAGCAAAGAGGTCGGTCATGGCAAAATTGTGGTGCGCACCAGATTTGGCTTTAGCTCGGCCATGCGCAACTCTGCGATTCCAAAATCAGCGTTCAGAGTAACTGCGGAGATGCGGCCTTTTTTCCATTGGAAAGAGCGTAAAAAGTTGGTCTATGTACCAAAAAATGGTTTGGAATCGTTTCTTGGCACTCGAGAAAAATGGAGAAAACCACGTAATTTTGGTCGAAAAACTGTTAATCTCCTTTTTTTCAGACGGCGTTCATGATCTTGTGTAACCAGTTAAAATAGAGCTAGGAAGCTAATATTGGGCAGGAGGCTGGAAATGGATGCAGCTAGCTGCTATTCAATTTTGTAGTTGAAAGCTCAATTCTAGCGGACCCTCAAAATTGAGGGTCAAGACGGGTAAAAACATGTAAACATGTTATTGCAAACCATCTGACGTTCCCTGAACTTCGAAAATGAACTAGTGAAAATTAACACAGCTAATGATAGGCTTCGGGCCAAGATTGTTCTCTCTTTGAGACGGTTGGTGTAAATAGGATTTGAGGAGCGCGCAGGACGCCGCAGAAAGTGTGCGGTTACCCAGTGGGAGTGAGCAGGACGCCGTAGAAAGTGTGCGGGCCCCCAATGGGAGTGCGCAGGACGCCGTAGAAAGTGTGCGGGCCCCCAGTGGAAATGCGCAGGACGCCGTAGAAAGTGTGCGGGCCCCCAATGGGAGTGCGCAGGACGCCGCAGAAAGTGTGCGGGCCCCCAGTGGGAATGCGCAGGACGCCGTAGAAGGTGTGCGGTAACCCAGTGGGAGTGCGCAGGACGCCGTAGAAAGTGTGCGGGCCCCCAATGGGAGTGCGCAGGATGCCGTAGAAAGTGTGCGGGCCCCCAGTGGGAGTGCGCAGGACGATGTAGAAAATGTACGGGACCCCAGTGGGAGAGTGCTGGATGCCGTAGAAAGTGTGCGGGCTCCCAATGGGAGTTCGCAGGACGAGGTAGAAAATGTACGGGACCCCAGTGGGAGTGTGCAGGACTCCGTAGAAAGTGTGCGGGCCCCCACTGGGATTGCGCAGGACGCCGTAGAAGGCGTGCGGTGACTTAGTGGGACTGCGCAGGCCGTCGTAGAAAGCGTGCGGGCTCCCAATGGGAGTGCGCAAGACGATGTAGAAAATGTACGGGACCCCATTGGGAGTGTGCAGGATGCCGTAGAAGGTGTGCGGTAACTCAGTGAGAGTGCGCAGGACGTCGTAGAAGGTGTGCGGTAACCCTGTGGGAGTGCGCAGGACGCCGTAAAGTGTGCGGGGCCCCAGTGGGAATGCGCAGGACGCCGTAGAAGGTGTGCATTCCCAAAGTGGAAATGCGCAGGACGCCGTAGAAAGTGTGCGGTAACCCAGTGGGAATGCGCAGGACGCCGTAGAAAGTGTACGGGCCCCCAGTGGGGGTGCGCAGGACGCCGTAGAAAGTGTGCGGGCCCCCAGTGGAAATACGCAGGACGCCGTAGAAGGTGTGCGGGCCCCCAATGGGAGTGCGCAGGACGCCGTAGAAAGTGTGCGGGCCCCCAGTGGGAATGCGCAGGACGCCGTAGAAGGTGTGCGGTAACCCAGTGGGAGTGCGCAGGACGCCGTAGAAAGTGTGCGGGCCCCCAATGGGAGTGCGCAGGACGCCGTAGAAAGTGTGCGGGCCCCAGTGGAAATGCGCAGGACGCCGTAGAAAGTCTGCGGGCCCCCAATGGGAGTGCGCAGGACGCCGTAGAAAATGTGCGGGCCCCCAGTGGGAGTGCGCAGGACGATGTAGAAAGTGTGCGGGCGCCCAGTGGGACTGCGCAGGACGCCGTAGAAAGTGTGTGGGCCCCCAGTGGGAATGCGCAGGACGCCGTAGAAGGTGTGCGGTAACCCAGTGGGAGTGCGCAGGACGCCGTAGAAAGTGTGCGGGCCCCCAGTGGGAGTGCGCAGGACGCCGTAGAAAGTGTGCGGGCCCCCAATGGGAGTGCGCAGGATGCCGTAGAAGGTGTGCGGTAACCCAGTGGGAGTGCGCAGGACGCCGTAGAAAGTGTGCGGGCCCCCAATGGGAGTGCGCAGGATGCCGTAGAAAGTGTGCGGGCCCCCAGTGGGAATGCGCAGGACGCCGTAGAAGGTGTGCGGGCCCCCAATGGGAGTGCGAAGGACGCCGTAGAAGGTGTGCGGTAACCCAGTGAGAGTGCGCAGGACGCCGTAGAAAGAGTGCGGGCCCTAGTGGAAATGCGCAGGACGCCGTAGAAGGTGTGCGGTAACCCAGTGGGAGTGCGCAGGACGCCGTAGAAAGTGTGTTGGCCCCCAATGGGAGTGGGCAGGACGCCGTAAAAAGTGTGCGGGCCCCCAGTGGAAATGAGCAGGACGCCATAGAAAGTGTGCGGGCCCCCAGTGGGAGTGTGCAGGTTGCCGTAGAAGGTGTGCGGGCCCCAGTGGAAATGCGCAGGACGCCGTAGAAAGTGTGTTGGCCCCCAATGGGAGTGGGCAGGACGCCGTAAAAAGTGTGGACGCCGTAAAAAGTGTGCGGGCCCCCAATGGGAAAGAGCAGGACGCCGTAGAAAGAGTGCGGGCCCTAGTGGAAATGCGCAGGACGCCGTAGAAGGTGTGCGGTAACCCAGTGGGAGTGCGCAGGACGCCGTAGAAAGTGTGCGGTAACCCAGTGAGAGTGCGCAGGACGCCGTAAAAAGTGTGCGGGCCCCCAGTGGAAATGAGCAGGACGCCATAGAAAGTGTGCGGTAACCCAGTGGGAGTGCGCAGGACGCCGTAGAAAGTGTGCGGGCCCCCAATGGGAGTGCGCAGGACGCCGTAGAAAGTGTGCGGGCCCCCACTGGGATTGCGCAGGACGCCGTAGAAGGCGTGCGGTGACTTAGTGGGACTGCGCAGGACGCCGTAGAAAGTGTGCGGGCCCACAATGTGAGTGCGCAGGACGCCGTAGAAAGTGTGCGGGCCCCCCGTGGAAATGCGCAGGACGCCGTAGAAAGTGTGCGGTAACCCAGTGGGAGTGCGCAGGACGCCGTAGAAGGTGTTACCGGACCCCAGTGGGAGTGTGCAGGACGCCGTAGATGGTGTGCGGTAACTCAGTGAGAATGCGCAGGACGCCATAGAAGGTGTGCGGGCCCCCAATGGGAGTGCGCAGGACGCCGTAGAAAGTGTGCGGGCCCCAGTGGGAATGCGCAGGACGCCGTAGAAAGTGTGCGGGCCCCAATGGGAGTGCGCAGGACGATGTAGAAAGTGTGCGGGCCCCTAATGGGAGTGTGCTGGATGCCGTAGAAGGTGTGCGGGCCCCCAATGGGAGTGCGCAGGACGCCGTAGAAAAAGTGCGGGCCCCCAGTGTGACTGCGCAGGACGCCGTAGAAAGTGTGCGGGCCCCCAATGGGAGTGCGCAGGACGCCGTAGAAGGTGTGCGGTAACCCAGTGGGAGTGAGCAGGACGATGGAGAAAATGTACGGGACCCCAGTGGGAGTGTGCTGGATGCCGTAGATATGGTGTGCGGTAACCCAGTGGGAGTGCGCAGGACGCCGTAGAAAGTGTGCGGGCCCCAATGGGAGTGTGCAGGACGCCGAAGAAAGTGTGCGGTAACCCAACGGGAGTGCGCAGGACGCCGTAGAAAGTGTGCGGGACCCCAGCGGGAGTGTACAGGACGCCGTAGAAAGTGTGCGGGCTCCCAGTGGGAATGCGCAGGACGCCGTAGAAAGTGTGCGGGCCCCAATGGGAGTGCGCAGGACGCCGTAGAAAATGTGCGGGCCCCAGTGGGAGTGTGCAGGACGCCGTAGAAGGTGTGCGGTAACCCAGTGGGAGTGCGCAGGACGCCGTAGAAAGTGTGTTGGCTAACCCAATGGGAGTGCGCAGGACGCCGTATAAAGTGTGCGGGCCCCCAGTGGAAATGAGCAGGACGCCATAGAAAGTGTGCGGGCCCCCAATGGGAGTGCGCAGGATGCCGTAGAAAGCGTGCGGGCCCCCAGTGGGAATGCGCAGGACGCCGTAGAAGGTGTGCGGTAACCCAGTGGGAGTGCGTAGGACGCCGTGGAAAGTGTGCGGGCCCCCAATGGGAGTGCGTAGGACGTCGTAGAAAGTGTGCGGGCGCCCAGTGGGAATGCGCAGGACGCCGTAGAAGGTGTGCGGTAACCCAGTGGGAGTGCGCAGGACGCCGTGGAAAGTGTGCGGGCCCCCAATGGGAGTGCGCAGGATGCCGTAGGAAGTGTGCGTGACCCCAGTGGGAGTGTGCAGGATGCCGTAGAAGGTGTGCGGTAACCCAGTGAGAGTGCGCAGGACGCCGTAGAAAGTGTGCGGGCCCCAGTGGGAATGCGCAGGACGCCGTAGAAGGTGTGCGGTAACCCAGTGGGAGTGTGCAGGACGCCGTAGAAAGTGTGCGGGCCCCCAATGGAAGTGCGCAGGACGCCGTAGAAAGTGTGCGGGCGCCAAGTGGGAATGCGCAGGACGCCGTAGAAAGTGTGAGGGGTTCCAGTGGGAATGCACAGGACGTCGTAGAAAGTGTTCGGGTCCCCAATGGGAGTGCGCAGGATGCCGTAGAAAGTGTGCGGGCCCCCAATGGGAGTGCGCAGGACGCCGTAGAAAGTGTGCGGGACCCCAGTGAAAATGCGCAGGACGCCGTAGAAAGTGTGCGGGCCCCCAATGGGAGTGCGCAGGATGCCGTAGAAAGTGAGCGGGACCCCAGTGGGAATGCGCAGGACGCCGTAGAAGATTTACCGGACCCCAGTGGGAATGCGCAGGACACCATAGAAAGTGTGCGGTACCCCTGTGGGAATGCGCAGGACGCCGTAGAAAGTGTGCGAACTCCCAATGGGAGTGCGTAGGACGCCGTAGAAAGTGTGCGGGACCACAGTGGGAATGCGCGGGACGCCGTAGAAGGTGTTCGGTAACCAAGTGGGAGATCGCAGGACGCCGTAGAAAGTGTGCGGCAACCCAGTGGGAGTGCGCAGGATGCCGCAGAAAGTGTGCGGGCCCTGAGTGGGAATGCGCAGGACGCCGTAGAAAGTGTGCGGGACCCCAGTGGGAGTGTGCAGGACGCCGTAGAAGGTGTGCGGGCCCCAGTGAGAGTGCGCAGGACGCCGTAGAAGGTGTGCTGCCACCCAATGGGAATGCGCAGGACGCCGTAGAAGGTGTGCGGTAACCCAGTGGGAATGCGCAGGACGCCGTAGATGGTGTGCAGGCCCCCAATTGAAGTGCGCAGGACGCCATAGAAAGTGTGCGGGACCCCAGTGGGAGTGCGCAGGACGCCGTAGAAAGTGTGCGGGCCTCCAATGGGAGTGCGCAGGACGCCGTAGAAGGTGTGCGGTAACCCAACGGGAATGCGCAGGACGCCGTAGAAAGTGTGCGGGCCCCCAATGGGAGTGCGCAGGATGCCGTAGAAAGTGTGCGGGCCCCCAGTGGGAATGCGCAGGACGCCATAGAAGGTGTGCGGTAACCCAGTGGGAGTGCGCAGGACGCCGTGGAAAGTGTGCGGGCCCCCAATGGGAGTGCGCAGGATGCCGTAAAAAGTGTGTGGGCCCCCAGTGGGATTGCGCAGGACGCCGTAGAAGGCGTGCGGTGACTTAGTGGGACTGCGCAGGCCGTCGTAGAAAGCGTGCGGGCTCCCAATGGGAGTGCGCAAGACGATGTAGAAAATGTACGGGACCCCATTGGGAGTGTGCAGGATGCCGTAGAAGGTGTGCGGTAACCCAACGGGAGTGCGCAGGACGCCGTAAAAGATTTACCGGACCCCAGTGGGAGTGTGCAGGACGCCGTATATGGTGTGCGGTAACCCTGTGGGAGTGCGCAGGACGCCGTAGAAAGTGTGCGGGCCCCCAATGGAAGTGCGCAGGACGCCGTAGAAAGTGTGCATTCCCAAAGTGGGAGTGGGCAGGACGCCGTAGAAAGTGTGCGGAACTACAGTGGGAATGCGCGGGACCATGTAGAAAATGTGCGGGACCCCATGGGAGTGTGCAGGACGCCGTAGAAGGTGTGCGGAACTGCAGTGGGAATGCGCAGGACGGTGTAGGAAATGTACGGGACCCCAGTGGGAGTGCGCAGGACGCCGTAGAAAGTTTGCGGGCCCCCAATGGGAGTGCGCAGAATGCCGTAGAAAGTGTGCGGTAACCCAATGGGGTGCGCAGGACGCCGTAGAAAGTGTGTGCGGGACCCCAGTGGGAGTGTGCAGGACGCCGTATATGGTGTGCGGTAACCCTGTGGGAGTGCGCAGGACGCCGTAGAAAGTGTGCATTCCCAAAGTGGGAGTGGGCAGGACGCCGTAGAAAGTGTGCGGAACTACAGTAGGAATGCGCGGGACGATGTAGAAAATGTACGGGACCCCATGGGAGTGTGCAGGACGCCGTAGAAGGTGTGCGGTAACCCAGTGGGAGGGCGCAGGACGCCGTAGAAAATGTGCGGGCCCCCAGTGGGAGTGTGCAGGACGCCGTAGAAAATGGGCGGGACCCCAGTGGGAGTGTGCAGGACGGCGTAGAAGGTGGGCGGTAACCCAGTGGGAATGCGCAGGACGCCGTAGAAGGTGTGCTGGCTACCAATGGGAGTGCGCAGGACGCCGTAGAAGGTGTGCGGTAACCAGTGGGAGTGCGCAGGACGCCGTAGAAAGTGTGCAGGCCCCCAATGGGAGTGCGCAGGACGATGTAGAAAATGTACGGGACCCCAGTGGGAGTGCGCAGGACGCCGTATAAAGTGTGCGGGCCCCCAATGGAAGTGCGCAGGACGTCGTAGAAGGTGTGCGGTAACCCAACGGGAGTGCGCAGGACGCCGTAAAAAATTTACCGGACCCCAGTGGGAGTGTGCAGGACGCCGTAGAAGGTGTGCGGTAACCCAGTGGGAGTGCGCAGGACACCCTAGAAAGTGTGCCGGCCCCCAATGGAAGTGCGCAGGACGCCGTAGAAAGTGTGCGGGCCCCACTGGGAATGCGCAGGACGCCGTAGAAAGTGTGCGGGCCCCCAGTGGGAATGAGCAGGACGCCATAGAAAGTGTGCGGGCCCACAATGGGAGTGGGCAGGACGCCGTAAAAAGTGTGCGGGCCCCCAGTGGAAATGAGCAGGACGCCATAGAAAGTGTGCGGGCCCCCAGTGGGAGTGTGCAGGTTGCCGTAGAAGGTGTGCGGTAACCCAGTGAGAGTGCGCAGGACGCCGTAGAAGGTGTGCTGGCTACCAATGGGAGTGCGCAGGACGCCGTAGAAGGTGTGCGGTAACCCAGTTGGAGTGAGCAGGACGCCGTAAAAAGTGTGCGGGCCCCCAATGGGAGTGCGCAGGACGCCGTAGAAAATGAGCGGGACCCCAGTGGGAGTGCGCAGGCCGCCGTAGAAAGTGTGCGGGCCCCCAATGGAAGTGCGCAGGACGTCGTAGAAGGTGTGCGGTAACCCAACGGGAGTGCGCAGGACGCCGTAAAAGATTTACCGGACCCCAGTGGGAGTGTGCAGGACGCCGTATATGGTGTGCGGTAACCCTGTGGGAGTGCGCAGGACGCCGTAGAAAGTGTGCGGGCCCCCAATGGAAGTGCGCAGGACGCCGTAGAAAGTGTGCGGACCCCCAGTGGGAATGCGCAGGACGCCGTAGAAAGTGTCGGGGACCCCATGGGAGTGTGCAGGACGCCGTAGAAGGCGTGCGGTAACCCAGTGGGAGTGCGCAGGACGCCGTAGAAAGCGTGCGGGCTTCCAATGGGAGTGCGCAGGACGGTGTAGAAAATGTACGGGACCCCAGTGAGAGTGTGCAGGTTGCCGTAGAAGGTGTGCGGTAACCCAGTGAGAGTGCGCAGGACGCCGTAGAAGGTGTGCTGGCTACCAATGAAAGTGCGCAGGACGCCGTAGAAGGTGTGCGGTAATCCAGTTGGAGTGAGCAGGACGCCGTAAAAAGTGTGCGTGCCCCCAATGGGAGTGCGCACGACGCCGTAGAAAGAGTGCGGGTCCCCAGTGGAAATGCGCAGGACGCCGTAGAAAGTGTGCGGGCCCCCAATGGGAGTGCGCAGGATGCCGTAGAAAGTGTGCGGGCCCCCCGTGGGAATGCGCAGGACGCCGTAGAAGGTGTGCGGTAACCCAGTGGGAGTGCGCAGGACGCCGTAAAAAGTGTGCGGGCCCCCAGTGGAAATGAGCAGGACGCCATAGAAAGTGTGCGGGCCCACAATGGGAGTGCGCAGGACGCCGTAGAAAGTGTGCGGGCCCCCAGTGGGAATGCGCAGGACGCCGTAGAAGGTGTGCGGTAACCCAGTGGGAGTGCGCAGGACGCCGTGGAAAGTGTGCGGGCCCCCAATGGGAGTGCGCAGGATGCCGTAGAAAGTGTGTGGGCCCCCAGTGGGAATGCGCAGGACGCCGTAGAAGGTGTGCGGTAACCCAGTGGGAGTGCGCAGGACGCCGTGGAAAGTGTGCGGGCCCCCAATGGGAGTGCGTAGGACGTCGTAGAAAGTGTGCGGGCCCCCAATGGGAGTGCGAAGGACGCCGTAGAAGGTGTGCGGTGCCCCCAGTGGGGTGCGCAGGACGCCGTAGAAAGTGTGCGGGCCCCAGTGGGAGTGCGCAGGACGCCGTAGAAAGTGTACGGGACCCCAGTGGGAGAGTGCTGGACGCCGTAGAAGGTGTGCGGTAACCCAACGGGAGTGCGCAGGACGCCGTAAAAGATTTACCGGACCCCAGTGGGAGTGTGCAGGACGCCGTATATGGTGTGCGGTAACCCTGTGGGAGTGCGCAGGACGCCGTAGAAAGTGTGCGGGCCCCCAATGGAAGTGCGCAGGACGCCGTAGAAAGTGTGCATTCCCAAAGTGGGAGTGGGCAGGACGCCGTAGAAAGTGTGCGGAACTACAGTGGGAATGCGCGGGACGATGTAGAAAGTGTGCGGGCCCCAATGGGAGTGCGCAGGATGCCGTAGAAAGTGTGCGGGCCCCCAATGGGAGTGCGCAGGACGATGTAGAAAATGTACGGGACCCCAGTGGGAGTGCGCAGGACGCCGTAGAAAGTGTGCGGGCCCCCAATGGAAGTGCGCAGGACGTCGAGAAGGTGTGCGGTAACCCAACGGGAATGCGCAGGACGCCGTAAAGATTTTACTGGACCCCAGTGGGAGTGTGCAGGACGCCGTATATGGTGTGCGGTAACCCTGTGGGAGTGCGCAGGACGCCGTAGAAAGTGTGCGGGCCCCCAATGGAAGTGCGCAGGACGCCGTAGGAAGTTTGCGGAACTACAGTGGGAATGCGCGGGACGATGTAGAAAATGTACGGGACCCCATGGGAGTGTGCAGGACGCCGTAGAAGGTGTGCGGTAACCCAGTGGGAGGGCGCAGGACGCCGTAGAAAGCGTGCGGGCTTCCAATGGGAGTGCGCAGGACTCCGTATAAAGTGTGCGGGCCCCCAGTGGGAGTGTGCAGGTTGCCGTAGAAGGTGTGCGGTAACCCATTGGGAGTGCGCAGGACGCCGTAGAAAGTGTGCGGTAACCCAGTGAGAGTGCGCAGGACGCCGTAGAAGGTGTGCGGTAACTCAGTTGGAGTGAGCAGGACGCCGTAAAAAGTGTGCGGGCCCCCAATGGGAGTGCGCAGGACGCCGTAGAAAGAGTGCGGGCCCCAGTGGAAATGCGCAGGACGCCGTAGAAGGTGTGCGGTAACCCAGTGGGAGTGCGCAGTATGCCGTAGAAAGTGTGTTGGCCCCCAATGGGAGTGGGCAGGACGCCGTAAAAAGTGTGCGGGCCCCCAATGGGAGTGTGCAGGTTGCCGTTGAAGGTGTGCATTCCCAAAGTGGGAGTGGGCAGGAAGCCGTAGAAGGTGTGCGGGACCCCAGTGGGAGTGTGCAGGACGCCGTAGAAAGTGTGCGGTAACCCTGTGGGAGTGCGCAGGACGCCGTAGAAAGTGTGCGGGCCGCCAATGGAAGTGCGCAGGACGCCGTAGAAAGTGTGCATTCCCAAAGTGGGAGTGGGCAGGACGCCGTAGAAAGTGTGCGGTAACCCAGTGGGAGTGCGCAGGACGCCGTAGAAAGCGTGCGGGCTTCCAATGGGAGTGCGCAGGACGCCGTAGAAAGTGTGCGGGCCCCCAATGGGAGTGCGCAGGACGATGTAGAAAATGTACGGGACCCCAGTGGGAGTGCGCAGGACGCCGTAGAAAGTGTGCGGGCCCCCAATGGGAGTGCGCGGGACGTCGTAGAAGGTGTGCGGTAACCCAATGGGAGTGCGCAGGACGCCGTAGAAGATTTACCGGACCCCAGTGGGAGTGTGCAGGACGCCGTATATGGTGTGCGGTAACCCTGTGGGAGTGCGCAGGACGCCGTAGAAAGTGTGCGGGCCCCCAATGGAAGTGCGCAGGACGCCGTAGAAAGTGTGCGGAACTACAGTGGGAATGCGCAGAACGCCGTAGAAAGTGTGCGGGACCCCATGGGAGTGTGCAGGACGCCGTAGAAGGTGTGCGGTAACCCAGTGGGAGTGCGCAGGACGCCGTAGAAAGCGTGCGGGCTTCCAATGGGAGTGCGCAGGACGGTGTAGAAAATGTACGGGACCCCAGTGGGAGTGTGCAGGTTGCCGTAGAAGGTGTGCGGTAACCCAGTGAGAGTGCGCAGCACGCCGTAGAAGGTGTGCTGGCTACCAATGGGAGTGCGCAGGACGCCGTAGAAGGTGTGCGGTAACCCAGTTGAAGTGAGCAGGACGCCGTAGAAAGTGTGCGGGCCCCCAATGGGAGTGCGCAGGACGATGTAGAAAATGTACGGGACCCCAGTGGGAGTGCGCAGGACGCCGTAGAAAGTGTGCGGGCCCCCAATGGAAGTGCGCAGGACGTCGTAGAAGGTGTGCGGTAACCCAACGGGAGTGCGCAGGACGCCGTAAAAGATTTACCGGACCCCAGTGGGAGTGTGCAGGACGCCGTATATGGTGTGCGGTAACCCTGTGGGAGTGCGCAGGACGCCGTAGAAAGTGTGCGGGCCCCCAATGGAAGTGCGCAGGACGCCGTAGAAAGTGTGCGGAACTACAGTGGGAATGCGCGGGACCATGTAGAAAATGTGCGGGACCCCATGGGAGTGTGCAGGACGCCGTAGAAGGTGTGCGGTAACCCAATGGGAGTGCGCAGGACGCCGTAGAAGGTGTGCGGTAACCCAGTTGGAGTGAGCAGGACGCCGTAAAAAGTGTGCGGGCCCCCAGTGGGAGTGTGCAGGTTGCCGTAGAAGGTGTGCGGTAACCCAGTGAGAGTGCGCAGGACGCCGTAGAAGGTGTGCTGGCTACCAATGGGAGTGCGCAGGACGCCGTAGAAGGTGTGCGGTAACCCAGTTGGAGTGAGCAGGACGCCGTAGAAAGTGTGCGGGCCCCCAATGGGAGTGCGCAGGACGATGTAGAAAATGTACGGGACCCCAGTGGGAGTGCGCAGGACGCCGTAGAAAGTGTGCGGGCCCCCAATGGAAGTGCGCAGGACGTCGTAGAAGGTGTGCGGTAACCCAACGGGAATGCGCAGGACGCCGTAAAAGATTTACCGGACCCCAGTGGGAGTGTGCAGGACGCCGTATATGGTGTGCGGTAACCCTGTGGGAGTGCGCAGGACGCCGTAGAAAGTGTGCGGGCCCCCAATGGAAGTGCGCAGGACGCCGTAGAAAGTGTGCGGAACTACAGTGGGAATGCGCGGGACGATGTAGAAAATGTACGGGACCCCATGGGAGTGTGCAGGACGCCGTAGAAGGTGTGCGGTAACCCAGTGGGAGTGCGCAGGACGCCGTAGAAAGCGTGCGGGCTTCCAATGGGAGTGCGCAGGACGGTGTAGAAAATGTACGGGACCCCAGTGGGAGTGTGCAGGTTGCCGTAGAAGGTGTGCGGTAACCCAGTGAGAGTGCGCAGGACGCCGTAGAAGGTGTGCTGGCTACCAATGGGAGTGCGCAGGACGCCGTAGAAGGTGTGCGGTAACCCAGTTGGAGTGAGCAGGACGCCGTAAAAAGTGTGCGGGCCCCCAATGGGAGTGCGCAGGACGCCGTAGAAAGAGTGCGGGCCCCCAGTGGAAATGCGCAGGACGCCGTAGAAAGTGTGCGGGCCCCCAATGGGAGTGCGCAGGATGCCGTAGAAAGTGTGCGGGCCCCCAGTGGGAATGCGCAGGACGCCGTAGAAGGTGTGCGGGGCCAAAGTGGGAGTGGGCAGGAAGCCGTAGAAAGTGTGCGGAACTACAGTGGGAATGCGCGGGACCATGTAGAAAATGTGCGGGACCCCATGGGAGTGTGCAGGACGCCGTAGAAGGTGTGCGGTAACCCAGTGGGAGTGCGCAGGACGCCGTAGAAAGCGTGCGGGCTTCCAATGGGAGTGCGCAGGACGGTGTAGAAAATGTACGGGACCCCAGTGGGAGTGTGCAGGTTGCCGTAGAAGGTGTGCGGTAACCCAGTGAGAGTGCGCAGCACGCCGTAGAAGGTGTGCTGGCTACCAATGGGAGTGCGCAGGACGCCGTAGAAGGTGTGCGGTAACCCAGTGGGAGTGCGCAGGACGCCGTAGAAAGTGTGCGGGCCCCAAATGGGAGTGCGCAGGACGCCGTAGAAAGTGTGCGGGCCCCCAGTGGAAATGCGCAGGACGCCGTAGAAAGTGTGCGGGCCCACAATGTGAGTGCGCAGGACGCCGTAGAAAGTGTGCGGGCCCCCCGTGGAAATGCGCAGGACGCCGTAGAATGTGTGCGGGCCCCCAATGAGAGTGCGCAGGACGATGTAGAAAATGTACGGAACCCCAGTGGGAGTGCGAAGGACGCCGTAGAAAGTGTGCGGGCCCCCAATAGAAGTGCGCATGAAGCCGCGAAACATGCACGGGGTCTCAGTAGGGAAGCAAGGGTCGTTTTTTATGGTTGCGGGTCACAATTTTTTGGAGTTATGGTTCTCAGACAACACCGATTCGTACCAATTTCATTATTTACGGAAGGCGAAAGCTGTGTCATAAAAGGTTTCGCCTCTCCAAAGTGGGAATGGCTAGACAAAAATCAGGTCAAAAAGGGAACCTTTGGAAAAAATATATGAAATTTCTAAAAGTTTAGCTTCCTGGCAAAAGTAATGATTTGGCAATCTTATAATTTCAAGAAATCAAAAAGTTGAAAAAAAAATTTAAAAACGTCTTGAAATATCTTTAAAAATGATTTGTCGCAAATTAACCACTAGTAATGAAAGAACTGGGAAATGTAGTGAAATGACTAACATCGGATTTGGCGGTCAGTCTTAGGCCAACTCTTTATAAGTAGTGAGAGACGAGGTATAGGATTTTACAAGCTTCTCCGTTAAACTTATCAAAGCTAAATCAAGCACGCAAGGGAAACCTTAAAACATTTCATTGAAGCTGTATTACGGAAATCAGGGTGGGTCAAGCTATGCAAACGTAACGCTCAAATCCGATGCGCGCTTGATTTAGCTTTGATAAGTTTAACGGAGAAGCTTGTAAAATCCTATACCTCGTCTCTCACTACTTATCAAAAGTTGGCCTACGACTGACCGCCAAATCCGATGTTAATCATTTCACTACATTTCCCAGTTTTTTCATTATTTGTGGTTATTTTGCGCCAAATCATTTTTAAAGATATTTCAAGACGTTTTTTGAAATTTTTTTCAACTATTTGATTTCTTGAAATTATAAGATTGCTAAATCATTACTTTTGCCAGGAAGCTAAACTTTTAGAAATATAATAGTGAAAAGGAGATGTTGATATGATAAGCTCGATAATACTCACTTCGACCGGCTCAAAATGAGGGAACCATTCAGGTACTCAGAGGCGAACTTCTATGCCGAAAACTACGGACGACGCCCCACATTTTGAGGGTGCCGGCCAGCGGCGAACCATGCTGCATGCGACGCACACGCAGCGCAAATGTTGGCACGCCCGCAAGCCACCAAACGCCACGCCATCTTCAATTCGGCCGGTTGGAAGGGCAATTGATAATGGTCACGAATGATCACGTCGTAACGTGTTTATCACGTGCACAGCCGGTCTAAAAGGCGCCTCATCTCACTAGAGCCCTCATTCGGCATTCTAATGCCGGCCCTGGAAGGTGACTTCGAGTCGATCTCCTGAGACCAGCATATTTTTGACCGCTGAGGGGATAGGGGTGTTCCCACGGCTGGGGGGGGTGCTTTCGCCGCGATCCGCGGGGAGGGTGGTTCCTCACCGCCGACTGCGGCGGACCGAGGCGGGGCGCTTCTCCGCCGTGGACCCGGGGTGACATGCTTGAGGTAAATAATAAAACAAATGATCACCGCGGGCCATCTGGTAAAGGTCGACGGGTCGTCGATATGCGGCTGGCCGGCGAACCAAGCGCGGGCCATCCACGGAATAGGACTGCGAGCCAGCTGAAAAAGGTCGGCGGGCCATCGAAATGAAGCTGGCGAACTAAAAGCGTGCAGCCGGAGGACGGAGACCGCGGGCTCGCTGGTAAAGGTTCGCGGGCTGTCACCCTGAGTACCTGCTCAGAGAAACTCACGGCCCGTCCGCGGCAGCAGATGAGCTTTCCAGACGGTCCGCGGCGCTTGACGGCTGGCACGATTGATACCGGGTTGGTCAAACGGCCCATCCGCGGCGCTGATTGTTCTCGATGGGGGTGATTCCGGGGCGTACCGGCAGTTGAACGACTCCACCTCCTCATCTCACTCACTCACATCTCACTTGACCGCAGGCACGGCTGCAGTGACAGACATGAAAAAAACATGGTAAAGCGAATGATCACGTCCTAATGTGTTCATCTTAGGCCCCGGTCATAGTTGGTGCTATTTGCATCTGCATCCCCCGCACCCCCGCACCCCCAACCCCCCCCCACCCCGCAACCCCACCCCGGTCGATACGTATGTTTAAAATGATGGAGTGAGGTTGAGAAAATCACTCGATGCATCCAACTAGATATGACGATGATTACGTGGCCAACAGGATTGCACCTGTTCAGAGAAATAGTGAAGGCGAGTATGGTGAAGTCACGGAGGTAGCAGTAAGGTTAGCTTTCTAGTGATACGCAATGTTTTATCATCGACCCACCCACCCGGTGATTTTCTCATCCGCCGTCATCCACGTATTGCATGGATATCGACCGCGTCGGATACATTGAGTGATTTTCTCAACCTCACTCCATCATTTTAAACATACGTATCAACCGGGTGGGTGTTGGGGGTGCGGGAGCGGGGGGATACACCGAGTGATTTTCTCAGCTTCACCTCACCATGTTGTTCATACGTATCGACCGGGTGGGTGTTGGGGAGGGGGGGGGGGGTGCGGGGGGGTACACCGAGTGATTTTTGCATCCCATTTCCAATGCATTCTGTGTGTATCGACCGGGCTGGAGGCGTCGGCTCATCCAACTATGACCGGGGCCTTATGCACAGCCGGTATAAAAGGTGCCTCATCTCACTCGAGTCATCATTCGGCCTTCTGATGCCGGCCCTGAAAGGTGACTTCGAGTCACTCTCCGGAGGCCAGCATATTTTCGGTCGCTGGGGGGATAGGGGATCCTCACAGCTGGGGGGGGGGCGGTTTTCGCCGCGGTCCGGGAGGGGGTGGCTCCTCACCGCAGACTTCGGCGGAGGCTACGCCCTTGTCCGGACCGAGGCTGGGCTTTCTCTGCCCTGGACCGCGACATTAACACACCTCTCAACAAGAGGCGGGCTGGTCATGACTTTTCATGAGGACGGTCCGCGGCTGCTCTCAGTACGGTCCGCGGCGGCTCTCAGGACGATCCGCGGCGTCTGCAGGACGATCCGCGGCGCCTGCAGGACGATCCGCGGCGCTAGCAGATTGGCCCGCGGCGCATTACCGGCGCTTTACCGGCTTCGGCGAAGGATCGTCCGGTCGTCGGCCGCGGACGATCCTGCGAAAGCGCCGAGGACGGGTCGTGAGTTTCTCTGAGTGAGTAGGCTATATCTCCTATTGATATCAACACATTTTGGTTGATAACACTGTATCTTATCTTAAATCGCGCTTGGTGAATCGCAGTTAGGTTTAGCCGGGCTAGACTAGGAGGTTAAGCTCTGGTTTCGCTAACCGCGGTAACTCACTAACCGCGGTAAGATTGAAGAATTTGGCCGAGCAGATGTTCAAGAGATTGGTGGTACCCGTGCCGAAATAAAATTTCCAGATTTTCTTAAAATGGCGAATTATGGACTTCTGGGGATGTGTTCGCAAATGTGTTGGTACCAGCTCATTAGTACTGATTCTACTAGAATTAGCCGACGCTTGAGTATATTCAGGAAACGGTTGAGCTATATAGCGTGTACAGCTATATAGCCAAGTATTCCTAAACATTGCATGAATGTGCTGCCGTCTGTCCTACGAAGGCAAGTTCTCTGTTAGGCGGGGATCTTACTTGCTGCAATGAGTGACGCGACGTAATGCTTACCGTCAGTATCGACCGATAATCGATATGTCTGATGTGCCTTGTAGCTGTCGCTGGTCGCAAGAAGTATGATCCCTGCCTAACACCTTAGATCCTGTACCTAAGGTGTTCATGGAGTCTTTGGCCATAAGCCACAATTTTGCCACCCTGAACTGCCGCTTGCTGTTGAATGATGTTCAACAAAGCGCGGTATCCAGATTTCTGAGCGAATGCCATGTACCGTTTTCTGCTTTGCAGGGAACTCGCCTCAACGATAGACCCATCATCAACGTCGGGGAGTCTACCAACTACTGCGGAAACGCTGACGAAGAGAGAGTGGAAGGCTGCGCGATGGCTGTATGGAAAAAATTCACTGGTATCGTCGAGATGTTCGGCTCAAGCCCCGAGGTTTTCCTCCTCCCAATCATTTACCAATTCTTCGGATCCCTGATCAAGTCCCATAATCGCATTCGCGTCAATCCCCACGGCAACAACATGTTGACAAGGTATCCTGGCTAGGAACATGTTGAGTTCCTCGTAGAACGTATCCTTGGAGTTGTCTTCTGCGGTTTCGCTAAGCGCATGAGCCTTCACTATCCACAGATTGAGTTCTCTGTGATCCCGCAGTCGTACGAATGCATTCCTACACGACGTTGAGCCGAATTCCTGAATCATGCCATTGAAATGCTTCCTTACAGCTATCGCACAGCCTCCCACTCTCCTATCGTCAGCGTTACCGCAGTGAATGACGGGATGACGGGTCTATCTTTGGAGCGAGATCCCCGAAAAGCAGCAATAGGTGCATGGAAATAGCTCAAAAATCTGGATAGCGCAGTTTTTTTGGATATCACTCGCCAGCGATCGACTGTTCAGGGTGGCGAAATTGTGGCTTATGGCCAAAGACTCCATGAACGCTCTAGGTACAGAACCTAAGGTGTTACGGAAAAGTGGCCTACGTGTGCAGGACGGCAGCATCTTTTCGCAATGTATGGGATAACCTTTGGCTGTGTGTATACCTGGAAAAATCATTTTGGCGTGGAAACCACCAATCTCTCGAATATCTTGGTGGCTCAAGTTGCTCTACGCACTGGTGATGGCTCATTTTCAGAGGTGATGTCCTGCTCCTCAAACCCCATTTCAAGCGTCTCGGATAGTGCTAGCCGCAAACGCGGCTGGCGCTCAGAGCGAGCGTTAGATTACGAAACTGATAACCACGCGGCACGCGCGGGAAGCAAGTATGAAATCTCCGAGGGCATCGCCATAGCGTACGTGATAAAGATGGGACTCAACTGTGCTATGCACAGAAATTTCAAGCTTGCACTTGCACACACGGTACTGCAGGATAATACTAGAGTTTTTGATGATTGAGTGGACTCAAACTGAGAATCGAGAGATGATAAAAGCGGAAAAACCGTCATGACAGTTTGAGCGGCGCCGCCATGGCGTCCCACGCATGGCACGCTTGCGGTGAAAACTGTGAAAGATGCCCTGGCGGTGCGATGCGCATGGCAGCGCTGCCTTGCCGGAATCGGGAGTATTTTTTACCGCCCCAGGACGGGATAGTACTTCCAGCGACGAGCAACGCGACGAAAGGTTAGCCATAAATATCATCCGAATATTCATATGCCTGATATGCACTATTGCAGTCGTTGGTCATAGGAAATATAAACCCTGCCTTAGGCAAGAAAATGCCACGGATGAGCTTACAACACTTCTTGCTAGTCTGAGGTGTGAAAGTTAGGGCTATTTTGAGCTCACCGCCTTCATAGATATCTTTGAACATCATTACACTTTAACTGCCGAAAATCCGTTTGGAGATCGCCTTGGCTTCTCGTAAGGGTCCCTCTGCGATTTCTGCTGAGGTGACCTTTTCCAAAGATGAAAGAAAGGCTCAGATAGTATTTTGAAGGCAGTGTTCACGATAATCTTAAATTTTGAGATTATTCGCTATATTGATTAGGTGGCCCCCGTGTAGAACTAAAATGACGCAGAAATTGAGAAAAACGCACCAGAAGTACACAAAATCCTTAAGTATCACCCCGCCTCTTAAGTATCACAGGAAGTGTTTGTTGTGACAATGAAATCTTTTGTGGACCCGTCCTCTGCAATTCACTTCACTCTATTGCTCCGTTCTTTCCTTAGTGTCTTAACTAATCCTGCTTTGTATGAAATAATCTTCTATTTTCGATTGACCCGATTTTCCGCCAGTGACAACCACCTTAACATGTTCATCCAACCTGACAACCAGTCCGTGTTATAGAATAATGTCATTGAAATACGACGTTTTAATGCGTTTCTAGCAGTTTCTTCGTAATTTTTGTACCATTTGGAGGCCAGCGCATCGTTTTAAATATGTAAAAAACTCGGGGGCGAAATCCATCGTGAACACTGCCTTCAATCAGCAGCCATGTCCACTACCAGAAAGTGTTCTGAAATCCTTCAAAGTATTTTCTGGCCTAAACCAATAAAAATTGTTCGAGCTTTCGCCAAGACAGTGCAGCCATCCATGCTAGTTGCTCCACCTAGATGTATCCTCTGTTTCGAAGGAAAATTTATTTCCGTTTATCGCGTGCGTCTGCGCGCGTATACTGCGTTTCCTTTTACCCACAATTTCTCGCTGTCTCTCCCCTCGCTCCGCACAAGCTCGCGATAGGATAGAGTAAATTTGGCTCCGAAACAGTGGATGGCTTGAGTAGCAGAGCATCACAGCTAAGAACTGGCAGAAATTCTATTTCGATGCGGAAAATGCTCTGACACTCTCTGCCGGGGATGGGCATTTTATAAAGTTGGGTACCCCAAAGCAAACAGCACCACTGTGTCAAGCAGGGTGCTCAAAAGATTGGTGGTCTCCAGGACGAAATGAAATTTCCAAGTACATCCCGGAGCTATGGACTGCTGAAATGCCACGAGCAGATTTTATATTCTCTTAAAAAGTTGAGTATCGAAAGTTTTCTATATTTATGAAACGCTGATTTCAAAGGATAATGGTTAAATTTACCCCATTTCTTCATACCTTTTTCTGTAAAATTTTGTGAAGGGTTTCTGGATGCTAAGAGACAGATGTTAAATACACGATAAGATGAAAGTTTGTGTGGATCATGATGTCGGCGTTTTTGTTTGTTTGTGGGGTGCTGCTATAATTGGAACAAGCTGTAGTAGCTGAACTCTGGGGAGCTCTCGATTTCGCTTGTCACCAGCGGTGGGCCTCGGTGAAGTATAAATGGAGATAAGGATGTTTCGACGAAAAGGTGACCGCTCCTTGCTGTGATAATCGAAAACAAGGGCTTAGATACCTTGTGTTAATGCCACATGTGAAAGGCTCACATGTTCAAGTTAATTTGTCGAGATTTTTTCCTGGGGGCAGTGGTGGTCCCTATTAAAATGTTTCATGCGCATGTGTGTCTATTGCGACCAAGTGTTGTGTAACAGTAGGTGCGGACGTGGACGCGTAGGCCTGCCGGTGGCTGCGGAGAGGAGGAGGAGGGGGTAGGGAGGGGCGAGGAGGAGGTCGAGGAGCCGAACAAGACTCAACCTCCATTCGACTCTTTGCGACTCGGCTGGGCCGGCGCCGAAGCAAAGATCGCCTTGACGAACGCCGTTCTCCACGACGACGAACGTCTTCAGCTGATTCAGTGCTTCTGTGGTCCTGCAACAGTCTCTCTAGTTGAGCAGTGCTCGAGCACGAAGCCGCGATGGCGAGTCGTCGCCAGAAGCAGTTCGACCGCAAGTACAGCTCGTACAGGTGACTTGTCGCACTTCTCTCATCTTTCCCTCGGCCAGTTAGTTCCAAGCGCTTCTCTTGAAGTGGAGAAAAACTCCGATCGCGCGCTGTGCTATGTCTGGGTTTTTACTCTGTTGTTTGTTAGGCGAGCAGGTGATCTGGTTTATGCTTCAGAGAGGAGTTCTCAGTTTGAAATCTTACACCATGTTTAGGTTTACAAGAACTCGTCGTGAGTTACGGCGTTTTTGACGTATTGAAAAATAATTTTACAGTTCCAGTTTTATTTCTGCCTTACGCCAGCGGTTCTTCTACCAGGCTTTATTTGGTTTTTTGTTCTTTATTATTTCGTTCAATTTCCGCTGCAGAAATAATACTTGAATTATTGATTTATTTTCCTTGAGACGTCAAAATCTGTAATAGATGACGAGTTCATAAAAAGTGAAACATAGTGCAAGATTTCAAACTGGGAACTTCTTTCTGAAGCATACACCAAATCACCTCAAGTAACGAGTTCATTGAAGGCCTTTGGGCAGTTTTATTCGGGAAAGGAGTTATCCTGCTAGATTTTGTAATGTTCACGACGTACTCGGAGAATCTATTATACCTCAGTTTCTCTCGTCATATGTTGCTTGATTGATTTGAAATTTTTTTCTTTTACACGAGTGATGAAAAAAGATTTGCGAAAATGGCTTTTTTAAATATTTCGTTGATGCGTCCAAGTGTGCCGCTCCGCACAGGTGTCCAGTTGTGGATTTGTTTGCGATCCGCTCTCGACGCCCACGAAGTCCTCAAGGAACAGTGCGAAAATCGAAGCATGCATAAAACAAATCCCAAGAAATCGCCATGATATCGCTTCCACGAAAATCGATGTTTGTAGAAACATATGGGTCAGAACGGTGGCGATTTCTTGAAAATCTGTACTAACCCGCATGTTCCCTACAAACATCGATTTTGCTCGTGTTGTATGGAAAATTGGCGGTTTGTTAGACTTCAGTCGCTCAGCAAGTCAAAACCATGGTTGGTGACCGTTTGTTAAGAATCTGGATTTGTTAGGAAACACCTTTCTTGCAAAAAAAAAACCATCCACCGATGAAGGAATTAGCAAGAGTGCCTACAAGGCTGACTTCATAGCTAAATGCTTAACAAAAATAGCGGTCGTGTCTGACCCAGAACGAGTCTGGGCATAAATCTTTAAATTACAAAAAGAATAGTTTTGATGAATGTACAACGAATATCGCTCTTTGCTGGCAAATAATCTCTAAATTACTTCCATGAAAGCATTATGCAAGATTTACCTAAAGGTTGGTCAATGCCTGCAATAGTTTAAGGAACCTAAGACACTGTCGAGAAACAGACGCGACGTCACATTGGAGCTGCGCATGAGCTAACGCGGGATCCGATTAAGGTTGTTTTACCGTTATTTCGGCATCCTAAAGACCTGTATGTAAGTAGGAATAGTGCCATCTGTGAGCTATGGATTTCCCGCTTTTTTAACACAATAATTAAGGCACATCACAACCTCAGAGATTAATGGCGGTGTTCACGATGAAAGTCGTTTTTCTGTTTTTCCGCCCATCTTGACAAAGGTCCCATGCTGATTTCAATGATGTCTCTAGAATCGTACAGGACCCCCTGGAAACAGAGGGATGTCCCTCAAAAGTCAGCTAGGGGGGCATTGTGGACGAGTTTTCCCAGGCTTGTAACTCCCGTTTTTTGCAGCCGATGTGTGCGAGCTGACCTGAGTAAAGAGAGACGTTGAGAATGAAGGAGAGAACGGGGCTTTTGATAGGAAACCATCGCTCATCTAACCACAACGTCAGGGAAACTGTTATAGGACGTGGGCGGAGTGGCCCAATGGGTTGGCTGGCCCACGAGATTTTCACCCACTACCGACCGTTTTTCACCGCACTTCCGCTCTTAAAGGCACTGTTCGCGATGAACTTCATCCTCAAAATTTCCATGACAAACGCTTCTCGTGGCTCTCAGAAGCAGAACAACGTCGAAAAAACGGGACGAAAAGCTACCCAGAAGCCGCGAAACGGCTTAGAAAAGTGGGCAAACTCCGCCGCTGTGGGCAAGTCCCGCCTCTTCCCGCCCCTCGACGTGAACAAAGGAACACTCGAAGTCGCGAGTTGAGCTATGGTTTCCGATCGAAAGCCCCGTTCTTCCCTTCATTCTCAACTTCTCTCTTTACTCAGGTCAGCTCGCATACATTGGCTGCAAAAGACGGAAGTTACAAGCCTCGGACAACTCGTCCACCATTTTCCCTAGCTCAATTTTTGAGGGACCATAACTCCATTCCCAGAAGGTCTTGTACGATTCCAGAAACATCGTTGGAATCAGAATGGGACCGGTTTCAAGATAGCCGAAAAAACAGAAAAGCGATTTTTATCGCGAACAGTGCCTTTAATCTTTTTAGAGGGACCCAAAGCTTACGTTTCAGCCAAAAAAAAGTCCAACTTTGTTTCGTGAACACTGCCTTTAATTTCGTGTTTTCCAGGTCATTGTGTAGTAGATTCTCCCGTGTAACACGTGCCAAGTGCGAGATCTCAATTCCTCCGAATAAGCGAGATATAAGTGACTATCACGGGCCTGATCCCCTCAGTCACTACAGCGGACCACGCCCCTTATCTTGACTTTCGAACGCAATAGCGACTAGATGGACGGATGATTTTCAATCGGGTCTTGGGTTTTCACTTTATTGTCCATTTTCATCTTCAATTCGCTTCGTTCTTGCGCAACGACTGCCAATGAAGAGAAATATAGGTCTGATACCACCTGCTCACCAAATTTTCGCCATCAAAATATATGCATCTTCAATCAAGAAACAATGACTCCGTTTGTAGGGAGTCCTGCGCGATTTCAGAGGTTTTTTTGGGGTCACTGTGCCTTTGAAGGCAGCATACGCGCTGACAAACATGGCCAAGATAACAACATAAATAGGCCCGCACGGCACCTACCATGTAGTTAGCGAAGTTTGCAGCACTGACATTCTATATTCAGGACAATCAAGCTGTCTCTCGTGTCTTCCCATTCAATAGTAGATCACTCTGAATTATCACATGCTATCTCAAGTTCTACTTTTCATTCTGTTACTCGAAGGAGAGGGAAAATACAGGCTTGCGAGACAGGAATGCTCAATTTCTGTCATCCTCGATAGTTTAGGCCTGTTCAAAACTTTGGTAGAGGCCGTGTGGGCCTAGTTGTGCTGCTATCTCGACAATGTTTGTGAGCGTGTAAGAACTTAGCCTTTAACAGAACTTTCTTTATATTGGTATTGGCTGCTTTCTCAGCATTCAAGTTTTCATTGAAAATCGAGAAGTCCGAGACTCATTGCAACAACAATGTCGAAAAAGCGGTTAAAATGCGGAATAATTAACCGTACACGACGCTATGATTTGAATGTGGCATGCGTTTAACCCCGTCTTGACTGCAGCTGGCCGCTGCGGTCATGTGAGAGACAACAGCTCCTTTTTCATCGCGCATGATGGAAAATATGTAATCGCTTCGTGGCAAACGTCCTTCATTGCTAGTTCGCGGCTGCGAATTCCTTGGTTTACTGCTTCACTGCTGGAAGAGCGGTTCTCAACGGTCGCTGATCATCGCTCCATCGCGGCCTAAATTGCAGCCATGGAGCCATTGCCAGCGACTGGCACGTTTCCTTCTGTGAACATTGCTCCATTAGCTTGAAGATATCAGCGTTTACGATTTGGAACATGTTATTAATGGCCTTTGGCCATTACTTTTCACCGATTGATTGATTTTCTTCGATCATCCGTGAGGCTATGCACTATGAACGAAGTCGCTGCCGCTCCAAGATCGCTGCAGCAGCGGGTGTAAAATCGCTGCGATGGAAAATAGCAGCGATGCAGTCAAAACGGGGCTTATCCTGCTCGCTCCCTCAACGGTCACCGAGAAAGTGGGCGGGGTGGGCATGTCATACTCAACTTTACGGACCTTTCAGGACTTCTAATGACGCATTTTCTACGGTTTTGAAATAATTGTTGCGATGGCCCCCAAACCTTCCGATTTCCTGTTTCTGCGGCTTCGACGAATGACCATCGACGGGGTGGGCGTTGATGGCGCGCTAAGCCAACGTTCGTCAAGTTTAAGTCCCTAAGCTCATTTCGAGTTTTGGTCGTTTATTTCAACCCTGCTGATGCCACGGCCCTTCATCTGTCCGGGAATGAAGCACATGTGCTTCGATTTTGTGACGTTTCATATCTATCGCTACCAGTGACGCGACTTTATTGCGTGAGTGACCAAGCTCTAAAATGAAGGGGTGTATTTGAGACGAAGTCTAGTATCGACTTCAAGATACTCTCCCACTCGAATATTATTGCTGCCCGGGTAGGGGTAATTAGTACACCACACAAGGGACGACCCCTTCGGGGGAGAAGACGTCCTGAAAAAAGTTCTTCTGAGAGTTGCGAGCGACGGATAGAGTAACAATAATCTATGTTCGGTTTTTCCTACGGGCCTTCCGATATTCCAGAGAAAAAAGAAAAAAACTATTCTGAAACTACCTGTAACCTCCTACTCGGAGCAGCTGGAGTGAGTTCATATGCTCGGCACACATCAAGTTACAATAAAATTTCACTACACAAGGTTTGACGGTTTGATTCTGGCCCATTCACTGAAGTTGCTACAATACCCACCCTAAGTTATGGAAAAAAGGCAAAAAAAAACGCGGAAAATCGCTTTTTTCGTCTTTTGGTCATAACTCGCTTCAAAGTGGAAGTTCTACAAACTTGAAGACATCTTTGGAATCAGCATTGATCAATCTTTCTTTTTGATCTATACATGGCTTATTCTCAAACAAGGCATATGGGGTTGACACAATCAATCGAGTGAGATGTGGGACAGTATAAAATGCTGAAATGTGTGACTGTGTCTCTTCTTGTATTTTTCGACTTGTTTTCATTTGGGGTCTTTTATTTACCCAATTTTTTATCTTTTAGATTTTTATTTTTTTTGAAGTTTAAGTCCAATTCTACTCTGTGTATTATTTATTAGCTATTCATTTAGTTATTTGTTTACTATTTTTGGTGTTGTTTGTAACATTCCTTTTCATTTACTCTACTTTTGTATGAGTTTTCACTATAATTTGAATACTTATACAATTCGATTTCATTCATATTTATCTTGCTTTATTAAAAAAAAAGGTTTCGCTAAGAACGTTAAACAATTATTCAGAAAGCAACCGTTTTAGCTCTAACCTTAGGCAAACAATTCAAAACAGTAAACACCTCAACAATGGAGGAGATGGACTCTGTTTCATTTCAAGCTCCTGTTTCCCATTATCACAGCGCGAAGCGGTGGCTTTTTCGTCGGAAGCTTGCTATCACTATTTATATTTCACCGAGACCCACCTGCCGGTGATAATCGAAATCGACAGCTCACTAGAGGTTTAACAGAGCTTAGTTCGAGTTACAATTACTTGTATCAATATTCAAAACTTCTGGGGTTATTTTCAGAACTCGAAAATAACATTCGGCATCTCAATTCCAAAAATGTTTTCAAGTTCAAGAAAAAAGTTGTTTCTTGAAGTGGTTGTAACACATTTGGCCCTCCCAAAAAGTTGAAATTCTTCAGATTTGATGAGACTTCAACCTGAAGAGCAATTCTTATCGTATTGCTGACTTCGAGACTGTCTCTATACCTGGGGAACAATCAGGATTTATTTCTAATTGTGCCTAGTCTTGGATGAACTTCGTTTTGACGATGGTCCCCTTCGGCTTCCCCGTATCTCCACTCCTTCCACTCTATCTCTCTCCCTTTCTCTCGACGACCTGACGCACTGCTCGCTCGAAAACAGTCCCCCGAAGTGGATTGAAATCGCGCATCGAGGATGGACTGACGAGTCAGACCACCCAGCAGCCAGCGCGCGCGGCCGCGGCGCGTCACCGCATTCATCGAAGGTCTGTTTTCAATCTGAAAAAGAGCCAGAGATGAGATTTACTTATCGAAAGAACTATATATGCTCAAATCCAACCAAAAAACCCAGTGGAAATGAGCTCTTTTCCGACAAATTGAGATCTCGGCATTTCAAACTGGGCTCTTTTTCAGGGAGATTTGAGTCTGCCCATGATTTTATTGATTCTAGTAGGGGTCTCTGCCGCATGTTTTTGTGGAGCTTACTATCAGAACAGAGTGTACATATGGCCTCTCCTTAGAATGAAGTGTAGTGAATGGATGGGGCTACGACCTTAAACGCACGATCGCAAGTCCTCTAGCCGGTGGTGTCACGAACGCCGCACGGCCCGCCGCAATGAGCAAGCCTCTTCCAAACTTGAAATAGACTTTATATTGCGTTCGGCGTCCCAAATATCTTGCCCCTTCTCGTACAGAATTCAGGCTGAAAATATTTTTATTTCTCAAACCCCTGAAAAATCATTCATGATCTGCCCATTGGCACTAAGAACTTAGCGAAATTCAAATTGTTTCTTTTTAGTTCCCCCACCACAGTACAAAAAGACAAAATTTCGCAACTTCTGTTTATGCTGGTGTCAGTCTCTTGTCAGCTCGTTCGCCCGTAATGTGAAAAAGAGACGTCGAGTCTGCAGGGCTGCTCTGCAATTTTTATTTTCTTGATCATAAGTAGTTTTTTTTAGAAAATTGGAAAAACTAAAAAAATCCATATTCCGACCCCTATTCCTTGTACTTAACGATCTATATCCGCATTTGACGACGGACCGTCAATTGGTTAAGCCAGACTTCTCGTTTAGGAGATTAATCAATGCGGTGAGGCGCCGCGGCCGCGCGCGCTGGCTGCTGGGTGGTCTGACTCGTCAGTCCATCCTCGATGCGCGATTTCAATCCACTTCGGGGGACTGTTTTCGAGCGAGGAAAGCGTCAGGTCGTCGAGAGAAAGGGAGAGAGATAGAGTGGAAGGAGTGGAGGTACGAGGAAGCCGAAGGGGACCATCGTCAAAACGAAGTTCATCCAAGACTAGGCACAATTAGAAGTAAATCTTGATTGTTCTCCAGGTATAGAGACAGCCTCGAAGTCAGCAATACGATAAGAATTGCTCTTCAGGTTGAAGTCTCATCAAATCTGAAGAATTTCAACTTTTTGGGAGGGCGAAATGTGTTACAACCACTTCAAGAAACAACTTTTTTCTTAAACTTGAAAACATTTTTGGAATTGAGATGCAGAATGTTATTTTCGAGTTCTGAAAATAACCCCAGAAGTTTTGAATATTGATACAAGTAATTGTAACTCGAACTAAGCTCTGTTAAATTTCTAGTGAGCTGTCGATTTCGATTATCACCGGCAGGTGTGTCTCGGTGAAATATAAATAGTGATAGCAAGCTTCCGACGGAAAAGCCACCGCTTCGCGCTGTGATAATGGGAAACAGGAGCTTTCTTGAAATGAAACCGAGTCCATCTCCTCCATTGTTGAGGTGTTTACTGTTTTGAATTGTTTGCCTGAGGTTAGAGCTAAAACGGTTGCTTTCTGAATAATTGTTTAACGTTCTTAGCGAAACCTTTTTTTAATAAAGCAAGATTAATATGAATGAAATTGAATTGTATAAGTATTCAAATTATAGTGAAAACTCATACAAAAATAGAGTAAATGAAAAAGAATGTTACAAGCAACACCAAAAATAGTAAACAATTAACTAAATGAATAGCTTATAAATAATACACAGAGTAGAATTGGAGTTAAACTTTAAAAAAATAAAAATCTAAAAGATAAAAAATTGGGTAAATAAAAGACCCCAAATGAAAACAAGTTAAAAGATACAAGAAGAGACACAGTCACACATTTCAGCATTTCATACTGTCCCACATCTCACTCGATTGATTGTGTCAACCCCATATGCCTTGTTTGAGAGTAAGCCATGTATAGATCAAAAAGAAAGATTGATCAATGCTGATTCCAAAGATGTCTTCAAGTTTGTAAAACTTCCACTTTGAAGCGAGTTATGACCAAAAGACGAAAAAAGCGATTTTTCGCGTTTTTTCGCCTTTTTTCCAAAACTTAGGGTGGGTACAGCCACCGTGCAGGGATGGTCGAGAGGATAACGATGGGGAATGCTAAACTACAAAGGAATACTGGGTCGCGGGTTCGATTTCCGCAATGCATCTTCTACAAAAATTGTTTTGCATTTACTCGATTGTTCATCCACGAGGCTTCTCATTCACTATTTAGCTTGCTTTTTCCAACCTTGCTGGATTTACAATTTCTATCGCGTGAATCCCTGTAGTATATGAGCATGCGCCCTCTAATTTTTCATGTTTTCCCATGTTTTTGCTCTACCGAATGGTTCATAGGTAGAACCCAACATACAGCAATGTTACTCTATCCATCTCCCAGAGCTTTCACAAGAACTTTTTTCATGACGTCTCCTACAGCGGGGGGTCGTCCTATGTTAGAGGTGAGCTCTCTATGGCGAATGCTGCCTGAACCTTTCAACGCCGCGATTATAAAGGAAGTGAACAACAGACTGGAGCATTCGTCGCAAAAAAGCCCATTCAATAAGCTTCTGCCAATATGTGTTTTTTCAGGAAGTACACTGCGAGCGAAGATGTGAATTATAGCTCTCACTCATCTCGATCGAGCTTTCGATCCGAGTCGTTGACGTCGCGCAGCGATCAACGAGGGCGCTCGACTAGCTCGGAGATTATCACGGTACCGGTGACTACTTCATTCTTTTGCTGTAAAAAGCAGTTGTAAACATGTGGACACAAAAATCACGAAAAGTGCGGTCATCTTCATGGCTCAGTAGAATCAATGAAATATTCCTTTTAGGGCGGCGTTCAGAGTTCACTCGCGTCGCGTCGCGATGTTAAAATCAGCCTACGTATCGGTCCAGCGACGTCGCGTTGTCGCTGGATGTTCGCAGAGAAGAGATATACATTAGAAATGACGCGCGATTTGCCTTCGCGTAAAGTCCATCGAGTCGCCTTGCAATGCAGCGCGACGCCATTCACGTCGAAAAGCTCGTCGCTGCTTTTCTTCAGTGTTTTTGTTATTACCAGAACCAAATCTAACGATTAAAGGAATAAATTAAGCATATCTGGGATCACATGCACCTAAAAGAACACGAAAAAACTGTTGGTAATGTTAGAATAAAAATACCGTTGCTTGTTCACGAGAAAATGCGTACGTACGCAATTGCGCGTAGTCGCCCAGCTTTCGCGCAGCGTTCACACATAAATACCCGCGCGACGCGATGTTCGCGTCGCACTGACATGTGTCATGGCGTCACCCCGCGAAAACTCCGAACGCAGCCTAAGAGCTTGTATGTGCTCAGAAATTCGATCACAGGGAGAGGTGAAACGGATCTTAGAGAGTTTTCAGTCGAAACAGAGTTGTTAGTTGGTTTGGTGTATTCTCTCGTAACCTGTGCATACTTGAGTCTCCACCTGTGTCGCGCCGTCTGTACAGTCGACACCAATCGAACTGACTGTTTTGGTTCCCCGTTGTCAGCTGAGCATGCGTTGGCGCAAACTCTGTGTGCACCGAATTTGCGCCATAGCAAAGCACACCGCCAAGGGGAAACCGAAACGGTTAGTGCGATTCGTGCCGACCATATCTATTTGTGCAGTGTGCGCTTCTAGTTTTTGTAATCGACGAACTACAACGAACTCAAAAAGAAATCGAATAAAAATTTCTGCTTGTCTCACACATAATTCTTGGAAGCTCCATGGAATTCTTTCAGGGGTCCGACACTCGGTCGTACCCGGTTTACATCGCTATTCAAGACTATCAGCCGGAAGCCAGCGATGTGGAAGGTATTCCGCTCGAGCAGGGTCAAATTGTGGAGGTTTTGGACAAGAAGAATCCGGCCAGCTGGTTGGTGCGAACAAAGGTTTGTAGTGGATCACGCTAACACTGAGTTTCAGAATTGAATGTAATAAGAACAAGGAGAACATTAAGATTTCGTACAGACAATTGAATTTTCCTATGCTCACTACAATGGTTCAACTCTTGTTAAGAGCTTTGATTTTATTTTGAAATCACAGATAACATATGGGTTTACGAAGAAACTTGAAGCGATATTGTGAGGTATAGAATCCTCGGAAAGTCTCATGATTTTTGTTAGATCGATAAAGCTTTAGAAAAAAGTGATGCAATTGAACGCGAACGTTCTCTACAGAACGAGTAAGGTTAGAATGAATCTTTCTCCACCTTCGCCATCTGAAGAAGAATGAATGCCTTGAATCCTCTTTCATAGTTGGCCGACCGACTTCGGACGACTCGTTATCAAATGTGAAACATCTATCTACCCTATCCTATAAATCTTATCTATCTTGACTTATCAAACTTGATAACGAGTCGTCCGACATCGGCCGACAAACCATAAAAGGGGCTTTTGATGAATTGCGATTCATGATAGCATACAAACACGAAAACTATTGTTCATATCGGAGTGAAACCCACCTTCGCAGTTGCAGACAGCCGCTGTTGCGACACGCACTGCAGCGAAATCGTGCTGGGAGCAAAGGGTACCCGGACGATGAATCTTGGTCCCAGCACGATTAGCTTCGAGCTGCGTGCTGCAACAGCGGTTACCTGCTACTGCGGATGTCAATGAATTTCGTGGAGACTGTGTCATTAAAGGCAGCATACACGCTCCGAGACGATATCGATTTTGTGACATAAATCGAAGGTTTGGAGGTGCTTGTTGAAAACCGAGAAAAAACCGGCGAAAACGCGATGCAAATGAAGAAATAATATATACTCTGATTTGGGGCCAGAATTACTCTGTTCCTTCGCTCGCTTGTGCGGATCAAGGGAAGAGACAACCAGAGAACGTGGGGGGAAGGGAGGCGCAGCGTAGCGCGCAGACGCATGCGTTGAACGAAAATAAATTTCACCCCGAAACAGATGATATACGCTCGGCTTTAAATAGCCAAGCTAGCGATAATATTGGTGAGATAGTAAGGCCAATAGATTCCTATGGCCTGCATCAGATCTTACGTCGTTGGAAGTGTATGCTGCCTTCATTCTGATAAAATGGGGAGGGCTTTAATGCTCTGTATTTATGCCTAATTCAATCACTCATCTGTTCTGAAAGAGTCGGAGAAAGAAGACATTAGCAGTTGCTTTGTTGATGAAGTCCGAGTTTTTAGGCTCGCCCTCCCAAGTCCGGCTGGATTCCTGGTTCGTACTTCGAGACCCCGACGGAGTACTACAAACAACGCAGAAGAACGCGTGAAATCGAAACTACCACAAAAACGATGACCGAGGATCAGGAAGCACTTCTGAAGCGAGAGTGAGCCACTCTACATTTATAAGTCAAGCTCTGGACGTTTTCTAGTGGGCTGTCGGTTTCGAATACCACTAGCAGCAAGCGATGTCTTTTTTGTTGAATCATCTTTATCAGCAGCTATATTGCTCAAACACACCTTGTGGTAATCGAAATCGAAGGTCCACTAGATATGCCCCAGAGTTTACCTATTGTTCTAACGTGCATGAACTTCTTACTATTCCCCGAAGATAGGAGCCTGAATAAGAAATCAGCAGAGCGGCCTTTCATGTCGAAAAATCACTTTCGATATCGACATGATCGACGGCTTTGCTGCTCATACCCGTTTTTGATTTTCGGAGAAACACTTTGCCCAGTGTCATGTTAGTTATTTATTCAATTACATATTTATTTTTATAATATTTATTAATTTATTTAATTGTTATTCAATTACTTAAATATTCGACTACATATTTATGTATTTCATTATTTATTACTTGATTAATTATACATTCATTCAATGAGTTTTTAACGGAGTGATAATAAAATATCACGAAAGAATTAGGACAAATTTCATAGAATTTTTTTTTCAAGTAGAAAAAGAAAAGTTCCCAATATTTGAAAGGTTTATTGTGGAAATCGCCACAATTAACCACATAGGTGGTATGAAGGCAACGAAACTGCGATGTTCCGCAAGTAGACACATACCCTCTGTGGAAAATCGGAATTCTCAACTCTCATGGCGCGTGCGATGCTGTAGCGTAAGTTTGCGGTCGCTCTCTCGCTGTCTCTAACCTTCGCTCCGCACCAGTACGCGATGGACCCGTGAGAATTCGGCGATTTCACAGCCTATTGATGCTTGCCATCATTGCATTTATCACGAGAGTGGCAAAAGCGATTTCAATAGGGGTCTTTAGCTAACAGAAAGCGAAAACCGCCGCTAGGAAAAGTGCGATTGAAAATCAGATATTGATTGTAGCTCGCAGCGATTCTACCCAACTAGCTGGCGTCAGTGAGCTACGATCAATATTTCATTTGCAGCCCACCTACATACAGGCTATCAAACAGCGAAATTCACATGGTTCCTAAGCGTGCTGGTGCGGAGTGGAGGTTAGATGCAGTGAGAGAGCGGAGGGAAGACGGAGGCTGAGGCATCGCGCGCGCCGCTCGCTCCTCGAATGATGTGAATTACGACGTTTTATAGAGGGTACGTCATGTCTCGAAATTCAACAGAATAATTTCGAGGCTCTTCACTAGCAGGAATTACGTAAATTTTGGCTTTTTTCCGGGTTTCAAAGGTCAGGGTTTTTTTTTTGAAAAAGTGTGCTGATAGCAGCTCTAAAAGAGCATCCATGGCTAGCAGCACAAGCAATAAGACCGGCATCATACTTCGAGCTACGCGACGTAATGTTTACAAATCATATCGGCCGAAAATCGATATGCCTGGTATGCACTGTCGCTTGTCGGTGTAAGTATGATTCCGCCTTAACCGTCGCTTTGGTATTGTCCTGTCAGAGAGCAGCTGCGTCGCTGCTCACCGCCCGCAGCCGTTCGCTCGTGACGCAACACTTTAATTAATCGATGGCGCGACACGCCAGCTGTCTACAGTCGGAGACAGTTTACCCACGGACTTTCCTACAAGCGGGGAGCATTCGTAGCTAACCAGTGCCAGCTTGCTTCAATCAATAATTCATCTTCAACCACTACTTATCATCTGTTTCGGAACCAAATTTTCTCTGTTCGTTCTCGCGTTTTTGCGGAGCGTGGGTAAAGACAGCGAGAAAGAATGGGGAGAAGGAGACGCTGCATACGAGCGTAGATGCACGCGATGAACGGAAATAAATTTTACTCCAAAGCAGGCGATACTTGTGTGGCCAGCGAAGGACACTCTGCAAGATCCCGTCACCTGAAAGAGACTGTGTTCAAAAACTTTTCTCGTTTTGTCCTGGAAAACTCTGAGTCTGCTGTTGATTCGAGTTTGGGTAACATTGTAAAATTTGTGTATTCATGTTGTCTTCATAGCTCTTTCAAAACGTGGGAGATTTCAGTGGAGAATGTAGATGCTGACTCAACATTCAAAAAAGAAAGTCATCTGTCACCTCACGTCATCGATCACAAAACAAGGTTTTGCTATGGCGTAGGGGAGCCCATGGGTCCTGTGTAATAGATACACGAGCAGTTAGCGCCAACTCAATGAGAGTTTAAAATAGATATGAGGTCAGAATTCGTCACAGAAGAGTTTTACTGCATTTTCGATTATCCGGATAGCGGTTGCGTTGAGGGATCCGACCAAATTATTGTAGAACAATCAGAAAGGCGCGGTTCACGATAGAAAACATTGAAGGGCTTCTGTAGAAAGGTCAAGCTCAGACGTTGCAAACAAAATGCGAAGAAAATATGAAAGTTGCATGAAACAAACAACACTGGGTTATCCAAGTCCCAGTACTGTTATTCCACATTTCCTGATTTTACTTCTTCGGATAAACTTCGACAAAATCCTTGAAGCAAACGCTGTCGAAGAGCTCTTACAGCTCTTATAGTTAGAACAGCTTTCGGACAAACTCCTGGAATGTCGCGATTCTGAAGAAAAATTTTCTTTTCCTCATCTGTGGTTCGAGTTGTTCGGGCAACAGCGATGAACTATCAAGCAGGTGGTGCAATGGCGTTTCAACCCTTTTCTTACACACTGGAGGTGCGGCCAACTGATAATGCTGGAAGTTCTCTTGTTCAACAAATATACAATCGATTAGGGAACAAACGAAGGAAGAGGGAGTTTCCAGAATTGGACTGTAATGAAACTGGCAAGACTCACTGAGGACAAGGCTATCAAGTCGAAGGCAGTGTTCACGACAAAAAAAAACATTTTTCGAGCTTCCATTGAATATCGAAAGGTTGGGGTCCATTATCCAATCCAACAATAATGACGAGAAAACTGCTAAGATTTAGCCCGAAGTGGCCCTAAATCTAAGGCAGCGTCCATAGGTGGCGCCACGCAAAATCGATTTCTATTGCTTGTACACGCGCTGCACACAAGCAACACGTATCGATTTCGCGTGCCGCCATCTATGGACGCTGCCTTAATGTGGTACGTCCGCCACGCCCACTCCCCTCAACGGTCACCACTCCAAGTGAGCAACTGACGAAGCGACTTCAAGAAAACAACCGATAATCAAAACATCATACTCAATTCGATGAGCTCCAGCCAAGCAAAACTTGCTTCATTTGAGTACTGGTTGTTTACACTGACACTAGTTTCAGTTACAGACACAGTTTCAGTTTCAGACACAGTTACAGCTGACTCTAGTTTAGGGGATTAAAGGCACAGTACACCCTCAGACATGAGTTTTGTGATTTTCATTTGTTCGTGTAGTAGACCCCTTCTATATAACACGTGCCAAGTGCGAGATTTCAATTCCTCCAAATAAGCGAGACATAAGCGACCACCGCGGGCCCGACCTCCTTCTCTCACCACCAGGGGCCACACCCCCTACCAGATTTTTGAACTCCATAGCGGCTTGATCGATGAATGAATTCTGACGAGTCTCCTTTCTTCACCCCATTGCTGGACTGTCTCCTTATCCTGTCTCGCTCTCGCCTAAGGCCCTAGTTATACACCAGCGTTTCGCCGCCGCTGGCTTCCGCGGCATGTCTGCTATTGGTCAATTTCGAAATCTGACCAATCGCAGACGTCCCGCAGAAACCAGCGGCGGCGAAACGCCGATGTATAACTAGGGCCTAACGATTGCGGATGAAAAGAAATACAGGCCTGGGTCAACTCGTCCACCAAATTTGTGCCCTCAAAATGCAGGCATTTTCAAGGAGCCATATCTCGGTTTGTAGGGGGTCTTGGACGATTCCGGAGGCACCATTGTGATCAGCGTGCGACCCTCTACAAGAAAAGCTTAGAACCTAAAAAATAATTTCCTGGATGTTCTGTGCCTCTGAAGCCAGCATACACGTTCGTAAACGTGGTTGAGATAACACCGGAAATGGAGTGGTATGGCACAGAATACAACGCGTACGCATTTTGAAGCGTCAGAAACGACCTTGAATGCCGCTGCATGAGTGAGAAGTTAGCCCCGCCCCTGTATCTGCCCGCCCTCTCCGTATTTGAGTCCTCCTCCAAAACAGAGGTTGGGACCATTCCTCGGCGACGTTTGTGGGTGGTACAATAAGTACAATAAGTAAACCATTTACAACGCCGACGGTGAGAATGGCCCAGCACCCCTGTTTTGAGGAGGACGGCAAATGCAGGGGCGGAGAAGTACAGGGTGCTGCCAACTTTTCACTCGTGTAGCGGCGTTGTGGACCGTTTTTGACGCTTCAAACTGTGTAGGCGTTTCCTTCTGTGCTATACCATTCTAAGACCGTTGTCATCTCAGCAACGTTTACAGGCGTGTATGGTGCCTATAAAGTTGTTTTTTTTCTGTTTCTAACATCGATAGCCTTTAAACATAGTGGGCGTGGCCGGGTCCCTTGAATGCAGCATCCGCGTAAAAAACCACATTTGGGTTTTTCTTCTCAATCCAATCTTCTAACCAAGTGAAAATAGTTGGCTAGGTTTGAGACCTCAGTGTTGCGTACTCATAATGCCATAGCCTCACGAAAACAGCTCCGTGGTCTGAAAAGGCGTTCTCCCGCTCGATCATCTAGCACGAGGAGCAGAAGCGCCACGACAGGCCCCGACAGGCCGCGAAAATCTAAAAACCTATATTCTTTATCGTGGGAGATCCTCGAATTCAAACCTGCGTGTTGGAAGCTTCAGACCTGTAGAGAATTTTCGACAACAGAAAGACGAAAATAATTATGCAACCTAAAAAGTTAAAGGCAGTGTTCACGATAAATTTCACTTCCGATATCTCTACGGCTTACGGAAGGCCTGTTGCCCAATATAGCAAGGCATGCTTAAAAAGGACGCGAAAGACGCGTTTTTGAGCAAAAATAGGCCCTCTCTTGTTCACGTTGATTTTTGAACGTGGAGGAATCGGCCGCTAGAAGGATGATACCTATTAGTGCAATGAAGCTATCAGCTCACTTATCAGCACTTCCTTGACTTGATCATTCCTGTAATCTGAGTCTTCATATGTTCATTCCGAGGGGCGGATCTGGGGCACCAGGCGTGTCTGGGGCACCAAAACGCTTGTTTGCAGCCGTTATTTTGCCGCTCCTGGCTCGTTTTCTACCGTTCTTTCGACACTAGGAGCCTATCATCCTTCTCGCCTATCATTTGACTGGGGAAGTCAACGAGGATGATCATCGTGAACGCTGCCTTTAAAGGCAGTGTTCACGATGAATATCGCACTCGAGTTCCAACCAAAAATGGGATTGTTTGGTAGTAAAGTACCTAAAGAAACAGGGAAGAAAAACGTTTAGAATAAGTCAAAATAAATTCAGGGCGTGGACGAGAGTCATGGGCCCTGCTGATTTCGGCAAGCGCGCGCTAATCGCGAAATCTGTGCGAATCGATAATGCTAACTGCGGCAGAGTTGCTTGGCAATTTGCCATCGTAACGTGTGCGGCGCCACAAGCTCGTCCGATTGGGGGGCGGACCGGGAGAGCTTTCAAAGCCGTTTGTATTTATTTCTAGCAAGTTTTCGTTGCTTTTTTCGACCCTATCCTCTACAGCACCTGCCAACTTAGTGTTTCACACCGAGACCACGAGAACGAGATTTATCATGAACACTGCCTTTAAGGGGACTAAACCAATTCAGACGTTCGAATTTCCTGCATGCGTTTGTGTATTGCACAAAGCACACCGGACAGTAGAGTGTTGGAGCGAAAAATTTCAATTTTCAGATTGATTCTAATATTTCCTCAGAGCCGTTAAGGTTTTAACTGTCATTGGTTTCAAAAATTACGTGAGGGGCAAAGTTACCATAGTTGATGAAAAAGTAAAATTCTAATTACAGAAGCGCTATTACAATTTATTCGATTATTCGAGTATCCGGATAAAAAACTCACTTTAATAAAGAGAGCATACACGCTCGTAAACGTAATTCAGATAACTGCGGAATTAGAAGGGTATGACACAGAACACAACGCCCACGCATTTTGAAGCGTCATAGACCACCCACAATGACGCTACGCGAGCGAGAAGTTGGCCCCGCCCTGTATCTGCCCGCCCCCTGTACTTGCTGTTCTCCTCCAAAACAGAGGTGCTGGTCCATTTCCACCGTCGGCGACGTTTGTGGGTGGTGAAATAGGTACAATAGGTAAGCCATACACATTGACGGCGGTGGAAATGGCCCAGAACCCTTGTTTTATCGGAGGACGCAGCTACATGGGGCGGGCAGATACAGGGGCGGGGCCAACTTCGCGCTCGTGTAGCGTCATCGTGGGCCGTTTTTGACGCTTCAAAATGCGTGGGCGTTGTGTTCGGTGCCATACCATTCTAGTTCCGTAGCTATCTCAATTACGTTTACGAACAGTGTTCACGATGAATATCGCACTCGAGCTCGACCCACAAATGGGAATGTTTGGTCGTGAGGTAACTAATAGTGAAGAAACAGGGAAGAAAAACGTCCATAATAAGTCAAAATAACGGTTTCTAAATTCAGGGCGTGGACGAGAATCATGAACCCTGCTGAATTCGGCAAGCGCGCGCTAATTGCGAAATCTGCGCGAATCGATAATGCTAACTGCGGCAGAGTTGCTTGGCAATTTGCCATCAAAAACTGTTCGGCGCCACAAACTCGTCCGTTCGGGAGGCGGACCGGGATAGGTAGGCGCACCGGGAGAGCTTTCGAAGCCGTTTGTATTTATTTCTGGCCAGTTTTCGTTGCTTTCTTCAACCCTATCCTCTACAGCACCTGCCAACTTAGTGTTTCACACCGAGACCTCGAGAACGAGATTTATCGTGAACACTGCCTTTAAGCTTGGCATTTTAATGAATGGACGGAATTTCAATTTTTTTATGAAAAAAGAGAATAAGAGAACCTTCCACTCACCGTACCGTATGAGAATGAAAGCTATTGAAACCAGTCCGATGATGAAGAGAAAATTAGATTTATCCTAAAAAAAATCGATTTTATTCGTTCCAACACTCTACCGGACAGGAAAAAAGGAAGCTGAATGTTCCGAGATTTTTGAACGAGTTTTTCTCCGAAACCTGAGTGTTCTGTGTGACCTATTCACTTATTTTTTTTCACAAATTTCACAACCTGGTAGGCCTACCTGCGCTAAAAAACAAAAAAAAGCGAATATGGTTTTTTGCCCGTACGCTGTCCTTTAAGTTTAGGGCCGTGTATGGCCATCTCAGGCCCGTTTTCAGTCGTTCTTTTTCGAAATTGTAGTTTGAATGAACCTGCTGAACTTTCGATTTCCGGTGAAAACTCAAATACTGTTTTCATCGTGAACAGTGCTTTTGAGAGAAGAGGAGAATATTTTTCCCGGATTTTCTGCGCCTTTTATGATGAATAAACTCTGTGACATCTGTAAGGAACTAGGGGAGATGCTTGCTGCCATTTGTGGGCGGTTACGTTGCGCGCTGAATTTAGTTAGGTGGCCTGCGGCAGGAAAGTGCAGTATATTGGAGAAGTGAATAAAAAAATTTGAGGTGGAAAATCAGCCTTTTGGATTCATAATAGTTGAGAAGATTAGAATATGGAGCGGAAAATTTCCGAAATCAGCTGTTTCCTGCCGCAACTCACCTAGGCATATTTCATGGTCCTCGCCGCAAGCACGGGAAGCGAGGTGGACTATGAAAGTTCTCACCGCGCGGAAAACAACTATGAAACCTCCGGCGGCACCGTAATGGCGGTGCAGGTTGAAATTGGGCCTCAAGTGTGAAGTGCACAGAAGTTCATGGCTTGCGTTTGCGCATATGGTAGCGTAGGATTGTTCTAGAATTATTTATGTTGCAGTGGAATTAAACTGAGGAGCGAGTATTGATTCAAATGGTGAAACCGCCACGGCGGTTTGAACGGTGCCGCTATGGCGGTGCTGGATGGGCGGCACGTGCGTCTCTCACGCGCGCTCGTGCCGCGCTTGCGGGGAAAACTTTGAAAGATGCCTTAGCAGGAATTAGCACGCGCCACGACCGGACCGCAGGTGACGGTGCGCCCCCTCCTCCCCCCCCCCTCGCAGCTCTCTACGGATGCTCCAGAGTTACTTGAGGAGGTTCCTACATATGTTCTAGTCGAGTGGCTATGAAAGCCAAATTAATATGTAATTTTTCTTTTCTTTGACTTGGTGTGCAGTGGTACAAAAATATCGCTTTTCTTGCCGCTGTGTGCAGTATGCGTAGGGTGAATTTTGCACTAAAATTAGGATTTCAATTATGTTGTAATCAGTTGTGTTGAGTGCAGGTATCCATGGAGTTTGTTAAATTTTTAGTCCGGCAGGCAGCTGTTGCTGCAGGATGCTGCTGTCGAATTTGCATGTCCACACAATCCGCCACCGCAAATTTTTGGAGGTTTAAGAGAGTTGCAAGGTGTAATCGGGGGATGAGAACAATGCTACAGAACTGTGCTGAAAGTTTTGATTGGTGTTTCGAATTTGAAATATCTGAGAGCTCATAACATATGCTGTATTAACCAAACACTATTAAAAAAGTAAATTAAAATTTTGGAGACATAGATCTCATATGTCTTGAAGGAAGCATACTTGAAATGTGGTTGAGATTATTGGAGTAAAACGTCATTTAAAGGCAGCATACACGCTCGTAAACGTGATTGAGGTAACTACGCAAATAGAAGTTTATGGCTCAGAACACAACGCCTACGCCTTTTGAAGCGTCAAAAACGACCCACAATGACGCTACATGAGTGAGAAATTGGCCCCGCCCCTGTATCTGCCCGCACCCTGTATTTGGGTCCTCCTCCAAAACAGGGGTTCTGGGCAATTTCCACCGTCGTCGATGTATGTGGGTGGTAGAATGGGTACCATAGGTAAGCCACTAACGTCGCCGACGGTGGGAATGGCCCAGCCAGGGCTGGGCACACGTCCCGGCATGGCGAATCTGAATATGCACCCCCCTTAGCTCGGTAATTTTTAGGCACCCCCTTATGGGAAATCGAAATCGGCTGTTTTCCGAATAGTTGGACAGCTATGATCTTGACTTCCTGATTTTGATGAACAAGAATATAAAAAAAGCACTGAATAGAAAATATTCCGAAAAAGGCAACAAGAAAGGTAGTGTAATTTCTGAACATCAAAACAACCCCATGAGGAAAATTTGTTAGTAAGACGGTAAGTTATGACAAAAGATAAAACATTTTTCAATACAAAACAATTGAACATTTACCAACAACAGAACTACTACTATTGCAATAATTAATGCTTCCTGTCAAATGTTTTCATAAACCTGTGAAGGATTAGTTAATCTGTGTTTGATTGTTCTGATGTGGAAATCAGAACTATTTCAAGTTGTGGAACAATGTTAGGATTCATGTGATTGGTAGGGAGTAGAAAACCCGAATTTACCCTCCTAGAATGCCGCAATCCCTTAAAAAATCGGCTTGCCGTGCGATACGGTGTTTGTACGCAGCTACACAGCGCACATGGGAATGGACGCGCACACAATATTAATAAAAATATATTTTATTACAGAACAAGGAGGAGAAAAGGATTGAAACTGAAGGAAATGGAAGATGGTAAAGGTAGTCTATTCTGGATGTACCCATTTTAGAAATTTAATGTAAATAAACAAAGTTAGAGCAGGTGTAAATATTTAGCCGTGACAAGGTTAATTCAAACGAACCTAGTTGATCAAAACTAGCATTAAACTGAGAGCAAAGGATATTGTTAGAACGAGGAGAATCTTGCAAACATTTTAGCATCAATGGGACCGGTTTTCAATGTGATTTAAGGACCTTAAATCTCGTCCCGGTTTTACCCCGAAAACCGGGACAAAGCCGGGACAAAACCGGGACGAGTTTTAAGGTCCTTAAATCACATAGAATATCAAACCTATTGCTGTTAAAATCTTTGCCAGATTCTCCTCTTTCTCTCAATGCTCTTAGATCTCATGTTTATTGGTGTTTTTAATCAACTAGGTTCATTTGAATAAACCTTGTCAAGTCCAAAAATTTCACTCCGCTCCAACTTAGTTTGTTTACATTAAATTTTTATAATGGAAACATTGAAAGAATCCTATTTCTGCCTCTCTACATTTACTCTAGTTTCAATCATTTTCTCCGCCCCGTTCTGTAATAAAATAGATTTTTTTAATTAATATTGTGTGCGCGTCCACTCCAGTGCGGGTTGTGTAGCTGCGGACAAACACCATTTCTCACGGCTAGCCTAGTCTATGAGAGATTGCGGCATTCAAGGTGGATAAAACTCGGGTTTTTATGATCAGGGTACTTCTCAATGAGGAGGACACGGTCATTCGCTTCTTTCATAGTAACTTGCAGTCTTCACTTTTTACAGTTGGCTCTCTTCATGAGCCACATTCTCATGAATAAAAATCTATTGACTAGTTGTGATGCTGACTGTGCTATCTGTACTTTTAAACTGTCGAAATAAATCCTAGCCTGCTTGGATGAGTCCGGGCAGAGTAAGCAGCGGAGCGGTTGGTCATGGCAAAGTATAACAGTGATAAGAAGATTTTGACATGATAAGCCCGATAAGCCTTGCTTCGACCGGCTCAAAATGAGCGACCTAGGCTATACATCAGTTCGCTAATCTTTTTTTGAACTTGAATGATAGTTTTCCTGGGCTCTGTCTTTGTATTATATCTTTGCCTCGAATCGGTAGCCACCCGCGTAATCAATGAACGTTGCACCAAAGAAACATGACACCACATCAATCCTTACTTGCTACAAGATAACGGAGTAGTGTTTACTCCTCCATCGAAACAAACTTCGACAGCAACTATGAATTATTGCGAACACAACCTGTCAATAATCTATCAATATTATTGCGAACACAACCTGTCAATAATCTATCTCTATCAATAATTTGAATTCTTTAAGTGTTCTACTCAAAAAGCGGGGAAGAAGATACATATGACAAATCAGAAGAATAGTGCGTATTATTTTTTTCCTGAAATTCGACAGAACATGCACTTCGTTCTCTTTTTTGGTGTTCGGTTTAGGCACCCCCCTTTGCCCTCTCTGCAACTTCTACTATGCACCCCCCTAAGGTTAACCGGGACGCGTGCCCAGCCCTGGGCCCAGCACCCCTGTTTTGGAGGAGGACGCAAATACATGGGGCGGGCAGATACAGGGGCGGGTCCAACCTATCACTCGTTTAGCGTCATTGTGGGTCGTTTTTGTCGCTTCAAAATGCGTAAGCGTTGTGTTTTGAGCCATACCATTCTATCTTCGTAGTTATCTCAATCACGTTTACGAGCGTGTATGCTGCCTTTAACGCTTACGTCATTGAAAGCGTCGAAAAACAGTCAAAATGACTGAATTACGGTCACTTTGAGCCACCGAAACATGCAGTTCCCACTTCGTTCACAGTCCCCGCCACTCAATTCAAATACCCTCGAAATCAATGCTTGAATATGGTATATTTATTCATTTATTTATTTATTTCAGCCAATACAAAAAATTATCAATGCCCATAACCAACAAACCAGGAAATATTTGGCTCGTTTTGATGATGCTTACGGAGTAAGTGTTTTATTGAAGACCGTAGGAGCCTCTTAGACTCGCTATCTCAACCATTTTGTCACTAGCTTCGGTATTTCAACCCAGCGTATCTGTTGCTGCATAACTCGTCCACTTCCATTCCAATTTCACCAATACCAAAACAACGCGTTATTTATTTATTTGCATCGAGTTTTCGTCAGCTTCCGATTCTACCAGCCATAACTTTTGATTTAGTCTATAGAATCGATTCTATTTCGAGCGTGTATGCTGCATTTAGTTGAGGAGATTCCAACTGATCCCAATCGCATGCTGAACGCTTTCGCGCTCACTTGCGGCTCCAAATGCATGGGGCGCAGGCGCAGTACAAAGTCGTGGTAGCGGCACGTTTTTACGTGAGCAGAACGTGATTCCAACTATGGTTACCTACTTAGAAAGCTGAGAGACGGCATTGAAAGGAAAAAGAACTTCTTATGCGCTTGGGAAATTGTTTTTGCAACGACTTTTCTTATTGAGCCCCGCCTATTTTCACAAAAGCTTGAACACTGGAATATAGTGAAGCTGGACCACGACTTCCGTAGTCGAGTCTAGGACTAGTTATTACATTGAGCATGAGAAAGTTTGAAAATTCGTCCTTCTGGCTCAGAAATCGATCTTTGAAAAGCGTGTCCCACCAGTGGGACACGTTTCCGTGAATGGGTTAACATGTTAAGCGCGGCATGCACGTACCGCTCATACAGTGCACCCATCACCATTGTTGTCTCATCAACTGCATTATTGGTCGACCGTAACTTTCCCTCCCTTTTATTTCAATTGATTTCGATATCTTCTTGCTTTGCCGTTTGCCAAAATATGCGTAAATCGCAGTTGACGTCAGCTTGATCCCGCTTCGCCATAGCAGGGTTGTTGGGCTATTCAGCGCGTTCCGCGTTTGCGGAGAGAACTGTGAGATGTGTCCTTGCCATGAAACAAGTGCGTCTATCCTCGGATGGAGAGTGCCCTGGTCAACGGTGATCGTCGCCATGATTAAAGGCAGTGATCACGATGAAAAACGTTATCAAAAAAACTACAAAAATCAGCTTAGATATGAAACAGCTACAAAACTATGAGGGTAGCGCGGTGAAAAACGGGCTAGAATTAGAGTTATTAAGACCCTAAATTTTCAGTTCGTGCACACGTGCACAGCGCCGACAAAAAAGATCGCAGTCTCATGTCGAGCAGTCAAAAATCATCGACGTTCAGAGGAAGAAATAAATTCAAATATACCTAATAAAACAGTTGAACAATGAAGGCAAGCACTTCAACCAATATTTTTGACTAGATGTGTACATAAATCCGAAGGTTCATTGATTGAAATTCAATTTCAAGCCAGCTGATGTTCTTGATATAAGAGGTCATCGATGCCGATAGTGGGCTCGTCCACCATCGAAAGACAAGAAAGTTCAGGCCTCAAGTTCGGCCCAGAACAGCGTTTTTTCGCGATTTTTTCTTATAGGTTCTACTACTCTATACCCAGAAAAGGGTTTAGAGAGGAAACGAAGACGAGCGTATTTGAGCGCGACCACTGTCTTTAAATTCAAATAGCGTAAAATTTTCAGAGAACTGTATTTGGAATTCCTCGATACTCCAACTTTGAAACATGGAAATCGGGTTCACACAGCTCGGGCAGACCCACCTGGCTGAAGTTCTTAGGAAGGTTGGATTTCACCGTGCGCTGCTCTCGAGTACACTCATATCATGTGCATGGCTTTGATCGACACACTTGCTCTATTCTTGACAAGAGTCTTCTCTACTGTGTTGCATAGGTGCGCCCATTGCTTTGAGCACGAAGAACTTTCAGCGGTTATTGACGTCTCATTGCGCTTTAAACATCGTGTGAGGGATATGAGTGGGCGGGAAACACTCGTTGATGAAAGCGAACGTCATCGATCAATTCAGTGTTGAAGGTAAAATGCAAAAATCCTGGAATAAACGGGTAAAATCCAGAAAGCTTGGAGCTCACTGAAAATCGTTCGGAATGAAGCCTATTTCCGAAGAAAAGAATGTGAAATGCATATTTTGTATGTTTATGCTTTCATAACTGTAACACGTAAAACTGAACAATTCTTTTCAAAAATCTCACATTGCGTTTTATGCAATACACTGGGCTTTTCAGTAACTTATACTGACAAACCTTCTTTTTTAGCCAAGTCTATCACGATCTGCTGCGATCCGAAGAGGAGTTCGTCGCTGAACTTCGCGCCTGTGTTGACAACTATGTACGGCTGCTTGACGACATTGAAGTTCCAGCAGCAGTTGCCAAAGAAAAGGAAAAACTCGCTCTCAATCTCACAGAACTCTACAATTTCCATGCCAAGTAAGCACTCATTAATCTCTCATTTCATATTGTCCTTCGTTTCACCCCTTGCACAGCCTTATCACTTCCTACTGAATTTTTTTGTATGCGCATCTACCTGATGGTTGTCTTTGATAAACCGTTGACGGAATATTTTGATCAGAATGTTTCAAAGTTGGAATGTTCAATGCCTGCATTTTCAGTGTGATGCTCAAGGGACTCAATTACTACTCAGACGATCCTGGAAAAGTAGGTTTTCATTATACATAGAACCAACTTTCTCGCTTTTTTTGGCATACACGATTTTTAATGACAACCAGTTTCGCCTGCGTGCGGCGTGTCGCGAGTGTGCTTATGTATCTTCTATTTTGGAGTGAATTTTACCGCTGTCGATCGAGTGCGTGTGCGCGCGTATGCTGAGTCTCCTTCTCCCCACACATTTTTGCTCCCTCTCCTTGCTCCGCATAAGCTCGTGAGAGAACAAACTAAACTTGCCTCCGAAACAGATGATATGTGCAATTTAAGACAGTCAAAATGAAAGCGAAGTTTGGTTCGTGAGGTTCTTGTAGGAAGCCGCGAAGCAGAAACATAACGCTTGTTTAATCAATAACCACTACCCTCTGGCTTCCGCGCATTCCATGTACGCCATGTAGAAGCGTCGCGGCTGCCTACGAGGATGACACTGACAACACCTTTTTGAGTGACTGTATGATCTCAGTTATTTAAAGGCAGTGTTCACGATAAAAATCGTTTTTCTGTTTTTCCGCCTATCTTGAAAACGGCCCCATACTGATTCCAATGATGTCTCTGAGATCGTACTAGACCTTCTGGGAACGGAGTTATGGTGCCTCAAAGTTTGAGCTCAGGAAACATGGTGGACGAGTTGTCCGAGGCTTGTAACTTCCGTTTTTTGCAGCCGATGTATGCGAGCTGACCTGAGTAAAGAGAGAAGTTGAGAATGAAGGGAAGAACGGGGCTAATGATCGGAAATCATCGCTCCTCTCACGATCTCGAGCATTCATTTGTTCACGTCGGTGGGCGTGTGATGCGCTTTTCGGGTTTTCAATGCGCTCGAAGTTGCAACTTCGGGCTCTTTTGGGGCTCTTCCTGGCTCGTTTTCATTCGTTCTTTCGACGTCAACGTTACAGTGTGCCCCTCCACTACCCATTTCTAGTGGAAACTGAAACACATTTTTTATCGTGAACACTGCCTTTAAGTAGGAAACCGCGACGCTGCTTGGCGGGAAAACGAACGGAAGATGGCTATTGATCAGATAATTTCGCACCCGGTTGCAGAGTGCGACTTCCTATTGGAGGCAGCGTCCATACTTGGCGAGAGCGTGCGTTCCCGCTGTTGTGCGCCTCTCAACGCTCCTCAACGCTGGAGTAGCCTGTGGCCGCAAATAAGCACTGACAAAAACAAACACCTCATTTTCATTGGATTGACAATTTTTGACCGGGTTATCAATCGCTCGAATCGGCGCAACGGCTAATCGTTTCCTAGAGTTTGCTTATTGTGTGGTGGGGTTGTGGGGTACAAGAGCAATAGTTTAGCAACAGGTTTAATGTCTCCTACTTTAGGTGTTGAGCAGTAAACTCGAAACTTGCTGCTTCCTTTTTTGAGCTGACGTAAGCGTGCGAGAGCGAGCGGGCATGAGCGCCAAGCAAAACGTGTGCCATTGATGAACATCGATTTTGCGTAATCGCACGCTCTCGCGACGTATGGACCAGGGGTGTGCGTTAATGAAAAATATATTTTTTTTCGTTAAGCGTTAATCGTTAATTTTCGAGAAAAAAACCGCGTTAGCCCGTTAATGCGTTAACCCGTTAATTTTGCACTTCGTCAAAATTTTTTAAAACATTACTTGACCACAACGAAAATCTCTAAATCACCAGAGGTCCCAGGAAAATAACATACGCCTTCTAATGACGTCAGCAGGACGTCGTGAAAAGCAGCAGGGCTCCAGAAGCCGTAGGCACGGCCTCGTGGAAAATAGCTAGAGCTCCAGATGACGTCGTCAGGACAACGTCGTGAAGGGCAGGTGGCGCTCCATATAAAGTCATCATGACGTCGTGCAAAATGGCTGGGGCTTCAGATGACGCGGTCAGGACTTCGTGGAAATGGGTATGCCTTTAGATGGTGTCATGGAAAAAAGGCAGGGTTTCAGGTTGCATCAGCAGCACGTCGTGGAAAGAAGGCAGGGCTTCAAATGACGACGTCAGGACGTCGTGAAGAGTAGATGAGCGCTCGAATGGCGTTAGCATGACGTTGTAAAAAATAGGCGTGCGTCGCGTTCTAGAAAGTCATTAGGCGTCTTTCAGATTGCGATCGCTGATCGCCGCAAAGGCTTGTTTTGAATGCAGATCCAAGTGCGACGCGAAGTCGATCGATGCTCATGACTATCATCCCATTGCGTCGCGGGGCGATCGAGCTCTGAAAGAGGCCTCAAGGCGTGCGTCGCGTCCTAGAAAGTCAGTAGCGCTTTATGTAAAACGTACGACGCGTGGTAGAAACTGAGTAGCGCTTCTTGTGGAGTATGCGCCACGTGGCGCACTCCATACAGAGCGTGTGCCGCTTGTTAGAAAGTGTGTGGCCTTCATTCCACGCTCCCAACCCTCATTTCATAGCTTACTCAACCGTAGAGAGGTGAATCAGGCTTCACATTTCCTTTTTGGAGCACAAAATTGAATTCTTCGATATTGGGAAGAAATAACTAAAATAGATAGGCAATGTAATGGGACAGACTGAGATTAGCGATATATCTCACAGCAACCGAAAATTGACCGCGGCAGATCGGTCAGTGCCATAATTCCACTGCAATTAACGAACTCAAATTAACGTGATTTTAGGACTTTTTCGTTAAGCGTTAATTTTCCAGAATAAACCGCGTTAACCCGTTAATGCGTTAACACGTTAACGTTATAACGCACAGCCCTGGTATGGACGCTGCCTGAAACAGACGGATGATACCCAATGATCTCCCACTTTAGGTCGGTCAAACGTTCATTCGCTTGGAGCGCGATTTCGATCACCATGTGCAGTTCTTCAAGGATCTTCCAGCCACTCTAGAGCTGCTTGAACAGAAACCCTTCAAGGACTTCTTCCAGGTCAGCAAACAGATTTTGAGCTAGATATGGATGCTTCGGCGTGGTTTTACCAGATTTTGTCCTAGTTCTTAGAAATTACTGCTTTATCCCGAATTGTTTGTCTGTAAACGGCGGAATGTTTCTTTTGCGGCGTCGTCAGTTCTGGTAAAATGGCGCTCGGTCTTGTTAGTGCTGTGTCGATTTCGTCAGTTCCGCATGTTTCGTCCGTCATTTACGTTGTTGTGTATTCGACGGCTACTGTATTCTTTATTATTACGACACTATACGCTACTATATTCCACTATTATTCCTATTTTTGCTGAGCGTTTGCTCAGCAATACACTGTTGATCTTAGTTTACAGATCTATTGATCGCTATTTTGATCCTTAGACCGCGTCCTGCATTCATTCTGAAGAAACATCTTCCTCCATTTGCTATAATATTCGTTTTCCTTATCGATTTCTGAAGCACATTTCCAAGCGTCTGTGTCATTTTCAATTACTCCGGAAGCTTCGAATTCTTCAAAATCCACTGCTGAGAAGTAAGAAAAAATGCGAATTTTTTTTCAATTGACGGGACAAAAATCAATAATTTTGTATTCGTTTCTGTTATATCGTCTTCTGTCTTTGACTTTTTTCCCATTGCTTGAGTTTATAGTCGGCGAAACGAGCCACAAACAATTGTACGAAACTCGTCCTGCAGAAGTCTAAGAGGAGTCTCAAACGAGGTGCTACAGTGCTTCTCTGGGCCAAATTCTGGTCCGCAATTGCGTCTGGACACGCTTCGCGGCCGCTCAAGTCAGTCGAGTTTCCAGCTCCAAAGCCGACTTGATATGGCTTTTGTATACAGTTTTCTCCAATTTTGTTTAGTTTACAGTTTCTTAAACCCACTTAGAGTCAACAGATCGGCGGCTGCTGCGCTGGAAACTTTTCCGATTCAAAAGCGCGCGGTCGCAAAGCGGGTCGAGACGCAATTGCGGACCGGAATTCGGCCCAGAGAAGCACAGTATGTGAGCAGGGGGGGGGACCATGGCGCGATGCACTTGGCCACGCCCATTTCACCGTGCCGCGCCAAATTTGAGCACTTACCCGGGGTTTCCTCCCTGCCAAAATCAGGAGAGTCATTACGGCACGTAAAAATGGGCGTGGCGAAGTGCCATACAACAGTGCCCCCCCCCCGCTCATAGTGCACCTCGAACGATGTTCCCTTCCCACTATTCGTTGTAGCTTCACAACGACACTTAACCCTAACGCTAAATAGTGTTACCTTTAATAGCGGCTGTCTGCATCAGGGTCAAGCAGACTGTTGTCCGTACCTCGACGGAGCTATCTCAACAAGGAAAACTAAATTTCTATCACTCCTCTCGGCGAGATTCTTTTTCTTTCTAAAATTTCGAGTTCGAAAAATTTCTTTAAAAAAAGTGAATTTTTGTAACGTTCATTATTTTGTAATTGAAAATATACTCCTTACCTTTCTGACAACTGACAATGCTTGGAGAGGCCTAGACCAGCTTATATTAAACACATCCCTAAATTCGTCTTAGCTTTTGATATAACATTTTAACCCCCTCCATTTTTTTTTCAATGTTCCACGTACCCTCTCTTCATTGTCCCATGAAACAGTAAACGCTTAACTTTGATCTGCATATTTCTCCCCGAGCGTTGCCGTCCCCGAAAAACAGATCTTTGGTGGGCGAGGAATCACCCTTGCTCATCAAGAAAAGTGCATGTAATCTCTTATCTGGTCTGTTTCCGTCTGAGTATTGGCTGACGATTTAAGCCGTGTTATTATACTCTGTTCCAATCGAGTCCGCTTTCCGGGAGCGCCAAGAGACGTGCTCGCCTCTCTGCGTCTCTATCGTTCTGTGGCAGTAAATTTTGCTCCAAAATATAACGTATCCATATCATGGAGCAAAATTCACTTTGTTTCTTCTTGTTCGAAAGAGAGAGGTGATAACGAGAAAGAGTAGTGGACAGCGATAAGCAGTATACGCGCGCACACGCACGCGAAACACCCGAGTAATTTTCGCTGCAAAATAGAGTGTATGTGGCTCGTTTCTCCGGCTATAAATGGTGAATGCGGGTTTCAATCGTTCTCATCATTTTTTCATGCTTCTTTTTTTTCGAGGCTAAATCTTAATTCGAACTTATTCAAGTTTTGAATTTATTTAGATTCTCTTTGTCATCTCACAATTCTCAGAGGTGGTTCGTTCCAACTGTTAATCTTCCATTTTTTTAAAATATGTTTTATTTGTGTCTGGAAATGTGAGTGATGAATCATTGTGTTGTTTGAGCTGTTCGAGACATTTTGACATTTTTCATTTTTGGCCATCATATTGGAGAAATCCTTTCCCCCTAAATTTGAACTGCTCATTTTGCCGAATTCCTTGCCTTGCCTTCATGACGCTTGGTCGGGATTTATTTTGGAAGTTTTGATACAATTGTCGAAGTATTCTTTAATTTGTGTTTCTCTCCAAGTTCTTCTTCTAAGCTCTCATTTCCTTCGTTTGTGTATTTTCCCATTTTTCTGTGTATGGAACGGAACTCGGTTTTTCTCTCATGATTCGTATTCATGTTGTCGTTTTTGGGAAATTCGTAGGACCACATACCCTCATTCAATTTTTCCTTTCAAAGTTCCACACGCTGAGCCTCATCGTCTAGAATGATTTGGTGATCAGGATTTTACTATTTTGCTCTTTTCATGCTTCTTCTGCTCATGATTGAAAAGCAATGAATTGAAATACAGCTCTAGACGGGTGAAAATGAGAAATTTGAGAGAGGTCTCGCACTTACTGCTAGGGATGAACAACTTATTTTCTTTACATGCAATGATGGTTGTGAAAAAATAAAGATGTGCAGGAATGGAAAATGGAGAAAAATATTTGTGCCGCCATGAAGATGTATCATTTGAATTGAAAATTACACTTCATCGGTGCAGGTGACTAACGAGAACTGCTTTGAATTTTGCAGCTTTAGCCAAAATTCGCCCTGTTCTGCTCAGCTTCACGAACTCTAAACCAGCCCTGTTCGTGAGAAAAATGCGCCTAATGGAAGCGTGCGCCTGCCGAATTTTAGGTTTTGATCTTTTACTTTCGTATTAATCTGACTAGATCTGAGAATGATTTAGTTTTGAGGCGTGACCTCTTCGTATAAGGTTATATACCATGGTAGGGTAATTTTTTGCTGGGTCTGTTCTGTAGTGTGTCCAGATTTCGCATTAAATTCTTAACAATACCACGGGGTATGTTCCTCTAAGTAAAGCTCAGAGATCTTATAAAAACCTTCCCCAGTGAAATTGTTTCGCATTCGTTCCAGTTTTTTTACATAAATTTTCTATGAGAAAACTAAGCACATGTACATACCATACTCCAAAATTGATCGACCGTAAATCTTGAACGCCTATATGGGTAACACGGGTTCCCTTGTTTTCAATAATTTGAATGAAAGGAACAGTTTGTCATAAGCTTTTGTCACGATACTATGTATCTACATTCTTATCAAAACTAAGGTTTGAATGAATCAAAAACTCCAAATCTCCAAGTGAATCGGTCTTTTCCACTGGTAGTCCACTGATCAAGAATTGCAAAATTGGATTAATCAAATAGACCTCACAAGGGCGTCCTCTCCGGGGAAGAGACGTTCTGGAAAAAGTTCTTCTGAGAGTTGTGGGGTATGGATAGAGTAACAATAACCTATGTGGGGTTCAGGGTACGTCACGAGCTGTGGACAATGCTGAATTTACTCAGACCCCCCCTCCGAGAGCAAAACGGCGATTTTATCAGACGCCGTCCAAGAAGCGTTAATGGGTCATTATTTCATTTTTGACGATTTTTTCAGACCTCCTTACAGAAGCGTTATTTTGTGTTTTTTGTGCCATAAAATATAAAAATCTGTAAAAATTTTCATTTCCCTGGTCAGAGTGGTTGAGTTGTTCTCCCGGCTGAGCTCAGTCCTCCCCTCTACCCTTGCGCAGCCTAGGCCCCCGGTGTGGATATTCACACCCCGCGCCGTACCCTGATTGGGTTTTCCCTACGGGCCTTCCGATAATTCAGGAAAAAAATGAGAAAAAAACAATCGAAACTACTTGTAACTTCCTAATCGGAGCAACTGGAGTGAGTTCATATGCTCGGCACACATTTAGTTATGTACAATAGAATTACCCTAACAATAGAATTGCCCTATTCAGGTTTTAGCGATTTGATTCTGGTCCATTCGTGAGATATGAGCCTTTTTACGAGCTCACTGTGCATTCCATCTCTCTAATCAATTAACTGAAGTTGCTGTAGGCAACAAGCAGGGGTGGTCGAGAGGATAACGCTGGGAATACTAAACGGCGAAGGAGTGCTGGGGTTGCGAGTTCGAATCCCGCAGAGCTTCTTCTGTATAAATAGTTTTGCATTTATTCTATTGGTTGTCCTTGAGGTGTCTCATTCTTATTTTAACCTTCTCTTTCCAATCTTGTTGGATTTACAATTTCTATCGCTTGAATCCCTGCAGTATATGGGAATTTCCCCACTTTATTCAGAGAAATCATTCTTCTCACCTTCTTGTGGTAGCATTTCGGGTTCACTGAGAAATATTGAAATATGAGCATCTTTTAACACCGTATTACTTTGCTCAAGTAAAGAAAAACACCTATCTTGAACACATAGAAGTCACAAGGTAGCTGTGTTGAACGCAGAACTCAGATTTCAGGCAGGACTCGAACCTGCATTGCACGCTTTCCAGGCGAGAGTGTTACTATTACATCACCGACACCCCGCTCTGAATCCCTCAGCTATTCTCACATGAACTGTGTAAGCACAACAGCAATCAGCCGTTAACGGGTATGATCTGGCAAGCACATATCGGCATTGCATCCAGCTAAGCTGAGGCCTCGGAAGATGTAATTCCGATGTTTTTCGAATGTTTTGATGCCTTTTTATGGCATGGTATATGATCACAAGATGTCACAAGGCAGCTGAGTCGAAAGTTGAGTTAAAATTCATCAAAACATTCGAGAAAAAAGCAAAATTACATCTTCCGATGCCTCAGCTTAACTGGATTTAATGTCGATATGTGCTTACGAGATCATACCCGTTATCGGTTGTTTGCTGTTGTGCCTACACAGTTCATGTGAGAATAGCTGAGGGATTCAGAGCGGGGTGTCGATGGTGTGATGGTAACACTCTCGCTCGGAAACGTGCAATGCAGGCTCGAATTCTGCCTGATATCTGAGTTCTGCGTTCGACTCAGCTACCTTGTGACAACTTGTGATCATATACCATGCCAAAAAAAGACATCAAAACATTCGAAAATCACATAAAAGTCGTATGCGAATCATCGTAGAAAAAAACATTGCCAGTGTAAGAAGCATAGCGATGAACACTTAGTTAAAATTTATCATCATGGCCGCAGTTTTCATTTTAAAAAGGCGTCAACTGGTTGCCCAATACTTCTGCTAACCCTTCATCGTAAACTTTTAATATTTAGATTTTTTCGATTATCTGGAATTCAAGGGTGAATGAGTGAGTATACTATGGCAAAAAAAAATTCGAAAAAAAAAACCCTATATTGATCCAAATAAAACAGATTGGGGTAGACGGGAGTTAGATGAATGTAGTAGCCAGCCGATTTTCGCTCCTGAAAAACCGAAACCACAGCCATGATGGTCGCTTGAAGAAAAAGCGCCTTCTAGTTTTTCATGTTTTCCCCATTTTTTGCTCTACCTGAGGGTCCATAGTGAAAACTCAACATACAGTAATGTTACGCTATCCATCCTCCACAACTCTCATTAGAACTTTTTTCAGGACGTCTCCTACCCCGGAGGTCCTACATTGTTAATGCAGAACTTTGATTTTATGAAATAGTGGGAATCTATTGGGTCTGGACCATTGAACTAAGGCATCAATGACATTTTGCATCTAGATTGAATTATCTTCTTCCAGTGTGTTGTAGATTGTTTAGATTATTAGCGAACATTATGAATCTGACTTCTGTATGACTTATCCCGCTCAAATGAGCCCGGGCGGAGCAAGCAGCGAAGCGGTAAATAGATATAAACGGGATAGGAGACAGAGCACCGTATTGAGGTTTTTATTTCCATATAGCTTAGAAGTTGGGGTCAAGCGGGGTTGCGAAATTTCGCAATGGGGGAAGGGGAGGGGGTCGCAAAAATTTTGGCCCGAAAATGAATGTTAGGGGGATAGCAAACCATTCGGTCCAAGAGTGAAAATTTGGTGAAGAGATTCCGAAATTTTTTGGGTGAAGAGAGCCCGAAAATCCCTATATTTTCGATTACCAAAGCGAAGGATCGTAGCATTGCTCAGGTTTTAGACGCGTGAGCTTGATTACTGAACGAATTTTCGGCGTCTGACAGTTTTCGTAATCAAACATAAATTGCTCAGAAATCGCGCCTCGGGGAGGGGATATCAAAAATTTTGAATTTTGAGAAAAAAATCTGAATGTAGGGAGGGGGTCGCTCCGGTTTGGAAAAAATCACGCGACGATCCGCTTGACCCTGTCAGAAGTCCAATGGTTAGAGACTTGAGCATGCTGGTTACACTAGACTTAGGTACCTTTTATGGAACCCTGTAAATGCTCAGAAACAAATCTAAATGAGGAACGATAAGATCGCTGTCATCCACAGTGGTCCAAAATTGTGTGGGTCATGTGCCGAAGACTTTTCCTTCAGCGGGACGACAAATGCATGTCGTCATCTTTTCGGAACTACTGTGTGAAAGAAAATTAAATTGAGAAGAAACTCCGGCCGACTCGATATGTACGCAGATATGCCCTTGATAAATATAAAATGGAGGCCTTCCGGTCAGTGAGAGGAGGAATTACCAGGCCGTCCAATAATTCCTGTCCGAAAATTTTCAAAATTCTATAATTTTCCTTGGAAGTGTTATAATAACAGACAAGTGTAAGAACCTTCTTAACAGACAAGTGTAAGAACCTTCTAGAAGGTTCTCCAAAGTTCTACGCTAGGGGCATATAAGGCGCAGTCGCCGCGTCTAGCTACCAGTACAAGCTAAAATGGACCAAGGTCGAATTCGTACGTTCGTGTACTACGAGTGCCTGCTGGGCGATGACACGGGCACCGCGGCCGCCAACATCTGCAGAGCGTGCAAGGAGGATGCAGTGTCACAACGCACAGTCAGCCGCTGGCTCAATAGTTTCGAGAGCGGCGACACGAGCCTCGAGGACAGGGAGCACAGCGGAAGACATTCTACGAAGGATGATGACGAAGTCCGTCGCTGTATCAAGGAGAAGCCGGAAGCCATCACCCGTGAACTAGCGACGACGCTCGGCTGCAGCAAGTCCACCATCCACAATCGACTCAACTTACTCGGCTACCACAAAGTTCTGGCCCGTTGGATCTCCCACCGTTTGACGGACGCCAACAAGCAGAGCCGCGTGGCCGTCTGCCAGTCCCTCCTCCTTCGTCCGCATCGCAAGGAGTTTCTCGAGAACCTGGTCACTGGGGATGAGAGCTGGGTCCTCTATGACAACGTTGCCCGCCGTGCCGTCTGGATCCCGCGCGGAGAAGAACCGCCGACGACGCCGAAAGCCGACCTGCACCCGCTGAAGATCATGCTCTGCTGCTGGTGGCACAACAAGGGCATGCTGTACTTCGAGCTGCTCCCGCAAGGCAGGACGGTCACCGCCTCAATCTACACCGATCAGCTCGAGAAACTAGCCACCGCCATCCGAGAAAAGCGTCCCCGACGGGCCTCGGTCCACCTGCAACCTGCCCAATCGATGGGCCACTGTTGTGGATAACTGTGGGGATTATATTGTTGATTAGACTTGTTGTTCACTAAGGTTGAAAAAATTAAAAATGGTGAAATTTTCGGACAAGAATTATTGGACAACCTGGTAGATCATTTGGCTAGAAGATTAGGAATTTTCTCGACGATCGAACTATACAAAATCTTGCATTGGAGGAAAGCAAGGAAAGCTATTGTCTACGTAAACTTCTTCAAAAATATTGGCCAGTAATCTGCTCTCTCGCCACATGACATCGCCTTAGAGCCGTCCGGTTTTAGCAAAGCGCTTACTGTCTCCTCATAATTACTCTAGTAGAAGCGGCAGCCTACTTCTTTATTCGAAATCAAAGCATTTTCGTAAGACTCTATCTTGACATCGTGTGCCATTAAAAACAGTTAGGTAAATGTGACCTGGAGTGGTTCTGCTTTAAAGGAGTCTATACTGAGCATGATTGTGATCGCAGACCTTTTGCGGCCGAGCGAAGGACACTGAATTAGTCTTGCGGGGGCGTAGAACTGGCAAAAAATGCTGTTTTGACTTCATAAGTGCTACACTAGTAGCTGAATTGAGGGGGGGGGGGTGGCGCGAAAATCTTCAACGTGGAGAGGGCCGAATTTTCTATTGGCACATCCAGGGCATGTATTACCCTGCTAACAAGGGAAGTATATAAAGCGTAGGTCGGATCTGCCAGTACGACTAGTATCGTTAGTGTCTCTTGTGGTTCGATAGTGAAACTGCGCATTATCCCGCCCCGAGCTGCAGGTTCCAAGAAGTTACAAGTTTAAAAAGTCGTTTTTTGTGCATTTTGTTCCTCCCGAAAAACGCATAAGTCTTCGGAAAATCCGGGAACAGACCTCATAAATGTGTTCAGTTCAGCGCCCAAAACTACCCCTCCGAGAAGAGTTTGGGTGAAGGCACATTTTCCATACTTTGTCCCGACTGACAGCGTTTTGAACTTACGGATTTTTACGGATTTTCGGTTGGGCGTTTATTTATACCAATTAGAGTGCTCTGGAAGCATTTGAGAAAAATGTTCCAGGTTTGTCTCAAAATTTCCCCAGGGAGGTTTTTTGGGGCGCTGATCACGGATCTGTGGTTTATTAGTCGATTTTCCAAAGTTTTCGGCTAATTTTGTTCGAAGTTTCCCAACCGGGAAAATTTTGAAGGAAAAACGCCACTTTCGAGATTTCCGGATTTCTACGATAGATATGTCTCAAAATCATTCTCTGAGGGTTATTTGGAGTGCTAAACACGAATCTGGAGTTTGTTCATCGATTTTCTGCAGATTACGGTAGTAGATTATGGTGGGTATACGGCAGTTTGGTCAAAATCTCAGATTTTACTAAAAAATTTGTATTCAGGGATTATTCGGGGTGGAGAATACGAATTGAACGTCCGTTTGTCGATTTTCAACATACTAAGATAGGTTTCGACCCCTAAATGACATGTTACCTACCGTAACCTCCAAAAAAAAATGCCTGATGCCCTTGCCTTTTCGCGAGGCTTAAAAAATGCTCACAACTTTTTTGAACCTGCAGCTCGGGGCGGGATACTGCGCATTTTCACTATTGAGCCAGGGGAGATACTAACTAAACAAGTCGTTTAGGCAGATCCGACCTACGCTTTGCATACTTCCCTTGTAAGAATTTTGAACTCCCTAGCAAGATATGGGAAGGGGTTGTGCAACAGCAGCGGTGTTGACAGCAACACTACAATAGAAGCTCCAGAATCTACAAATGGGATTTACAACAAACCTCGATGCTAACTCCGACGTTTCTGGCCTTGCTTAACTTCAAGGTTTGGTGAAATTATGTAAAAAAATTTTTATACAAAATAAATTTTTTAGATAACATTGAAAAAATCAAATTTTTTTGTAACGCTGAGTCCCAGGATTTTTTGCATGGTGGCCACTTGAGGATCTGCGCACCGCATCTCTACTCTTGGTGGTGGTCACCGAGGGTGCATAACTCGGCTCGAAAAGTTAGAAGCCCAAAACCGTGTCCGGACCAGAAAAGTAAAAATTTTCTTATTCACTTAAACCCCGTCAAAGGCGGCTACATATTTGGGGTGCTAAACAGTACGAATGGAGGATTTTGGGTTATATCGTTGCTGTTTCTGTAGATAAAATAGTTTCCGAGCTTGGCATCCTCGTGCGAGGTGAGTTGCTCTATGAGCTGCCTGAATGAAGAATGTATGTGATGCCATGCATCTTTCGGGACTCGACTTTTCCACCATTCAACGTCTCGGCCTTTACACCGAACAACAACTGCGTTTTCGTACGAGACCTCTAATCACCCGGTGAGGGGTTTCTGCTATGCGACTACTGATCTTTTGGGGCCGGTTCCACTGGCGGTAGCCTAAGAATCGAGAAGATTGAGCATATTAGCCCTATAAAATTTAGATAATTCATGAACCTCTGTTCCTGTGTTAATGTATGCGGAAATTTCGCTTTCTTCTCTCCTGAGGATTATCTTGAGAATTTCTGAAAACGGAAACGAATTATTCTCCCCTCCGCATGGTAATAACTTCAGCATCTTGAATGCACAGTAACGCACAAATATTTCCTAAAACGATGTTGTCGGGCGCTATATCCGCTCCAAGTCCCGCTTTGCTATAAATCGTCTTCAAGCCAACAAAATCAATTTTCGAGACTATTGATGGGTTCCTCCAGTGGGACCTAGTGCAATATCTTGCAGAAGTATTATTAACTCCTTCTGGGGCGGCATGCATGAACGCAGCGAACGGTGTCAGGGAGCCGCTCCGCGTGCCATGCGCGCAGTGTCGAGCAACGGGGCGGCCCCGAATTTCGTGGCGTGTATTGAGGTGCCTGATTTTCGGGACCGCCCCGTTGCTCGACGCCATGGCACGCGGAGCGGCTCCCTGACACCGTTCGCTGCGTTCATGCATGCCGCCCCTGTATGTAATTCGTCGACATTTCGTATTTCCTCCTGGATAATTTCTGCAAAACGAAATACGTTTCCGCCAAATGACGTTTTGAATCCAGCGAGGTTTTGCAAAACCGTGTTTTGATAGCTATAGGATTGAGACAGAGCATGAATCCATGCTCAAAATTTCCTAATAGCCTCATGGGATTCCAAGAAATGGCGTTTTCATAGCTTCGCAAAGAAGAAAGGTACCCAAATAGCGATTTTGAGGCTGTCCAAATGAATTTCTTGGGATTTACCTCATTTTCTTCTAGAGTTTGTTGTGGGTGCTCATTGCGAATATATGTAGGGTCCATTTCATGGTTTTCCAAAGATTACGGCTGATTCGTTATGAAACATTCCATCCGGGGGAAGCTTTGAAGTCCAAGGGCTAGTTCTGACCATTTCCGAAATTCTGCGGTACAGCTGGCAACAACTTTTTACTGGGGGTCGTCTAGAGCGCGAATATGAGGTCTGTTTATCGATTTTCGATAGATTACGGTAGGCTACAGTTTGTATACAATAGTTTGGTCAATGTCTCCGATATAGCTCAAAACTCTTCTGTGCAGGGGCTATCTATACACGAATTTCGCGTCCGGTTGTTGCTTTTGGAAGAATTGCAGGGTACGTCAGTTAAATGGCATTCTGCCTGCCCTGGACAACAGTATCCCTCAGCATAGCGACAAATGGACTCCCAGATTCTTGTGCAGCGCCCTAAATAACCATCAGTAAAAAGTCTAGAGCTAAATCTGGAAAAAACTTTTCTGAACATCCTAAAAGTTCGTTGATACTCACCCCATCACTTTGACCCGAAGCTATGAAAATGTCTTTTTCTGTAACTCCATATTCAGGTAGCTCGTGCCAGGTTCAATCAGAAAACATTCATTAATTTTCTTATGAGTTAGAGAACTCTGCGGGTTTTTCTAGTTAGTAGTGATATTTTGTGAAGAGGAAGCGCTTACATGAAAGTTTTCTTCGTTTCGCGATGGAAGCAGTTCAAAAATAAGTAGATAACATGAGAGTAATTGTGAATTTTCTAATGACATGAGTATTTTACTGTTTCTGATACCAAATGCAGATCACTATAGCGTTGTGAGCAGGGTTAGGCACGGAGTGGGGTAGGGAGCTCCACAGCGAGATCTGAGCTGCGTAGGGGTGGAGGGCGGGGGTGTCTGAGCACCTCAGGAAGACTTCTTCGAGTACCCCATATCAGGAAAACCTTTGTCCGTGAACTAATTCACTATTTATGTCTTTTTTTGAATAATTTTTTCCTGTCCTTCAAATTTTACAACAAAAACAGAAGAAGTCAAGCTCCTGGAGGGGGGGGGGGCTGAGGAAATTTAGCCTTTTCCACACCTCGTGCAGTACCCTGGTCGTGAAAGATATTTGCTTAAACGCACAGTCCAACCTCAGACGTAATTTCTGATATTATGGTCCGGTCGCCGCCTATAGCAACCCTGCCAAGCCTCTCAATTCGCTCAAATAAGCGAGAAAAAGCTAGGAAAACGTCGGCCACGCCCCCTTGAAAGAAAAAATGGGTAACGCCCACTGCCAAGTTTCCGACCTCAATAGGGAAGAGACGCGCGAATGATTTTTATTGAAAACCTATGTTCTTCGATTTGTTTACGGTCTGGCTTTGTATTGTAACCTGGTTGAGAACAATGGTTGCGAATAAAGAGAAAAAACAGGCTCGAGACAACTCGTCCGCGAACTTCTAGCCGTTCAAAATCGAAATTTTTGAGGAGCCGTAACTCCGTTCGTAGTGAGTTCTGAGCGATTCTGGAGAAACCATTGTCATCAGCGTGAAATTGTCTCCAAGATTGGCAGAAAAACGAAAAATCGACTCTGAGGTTAGACTGTGTCTTTGAATGTCGTCGTTCGAAGAGATTATGTACAGCCAACAAGTAAGGGCTCGTCGAGAGGCTGTGGTCTACGTCTCTGCAATTTTCGAACTCATACTAAAATCTTATTTTATTTCAGTGAACTACTACAATTATGTGCGTCATAAAAATGTTGAATATAAATTAAGTTTCGACTAAGTAATACAAACCTCACAGAATACAGCATTGCTCACAGCGACGATTAAAAAACGAATGAGTGAAGTTTGAAGAATTTTTTGAAGTCGACGCTTCACATCACTACACTTTTACAAGAGGTTCTGAAGCCTGCACGGTATTTTCTCACCTATGTGAGGGACTGAGATAAAATCCGTGACGACGTCGATAATTGAAGTTCACTGATAGTTTTTCAACAGTATTCAGTGAAAAATTCAGTCAAAATAGTTAGCCAATGAGGACAGCAAACATGGTTCATGAGCCCAAGGTGTCTTCCATTACTGGAGCAGGAACAATCTCTTTAAGTGATCAATGATTGGAACCGGCGCGAAAATCCACAATAGATCCCGCTTTTGATCGACGTATGATCCAAGAGAATTTCCGCAAAATGTTCGAACTTCACCCTACATATTTCCATTTATTGTTTTCACTAGACCAATAGCTCATTTATTCGAAAAAAAAGAAGAAATCGAACAAAAAAAAAGAGAGACTTTTGGAGACAGGCTATGGATTATTTCAGCTAGGGTTCCAAAACTATCAAGAACGACGGATGAAGATGGGTCAGGAAAAAAATCAGAAACCCCGAGTATGAGTAATTATCCAGATTTTCTATTTAAAAAATAATGCACGATTGCAATGGTTCGGTTCTCTTATATTGTTAAATACTTCAATCTCATTACCGTAAACTGGTTAAGTCTTCAAATATCGAATAATCTGAATATAGGGGTTTTATGAGAAAAAATCGTGCACGAAAAGAAGAGGATGCGAAGAATGAACTCACAAGGGAGTCCCCTCCGGGTGTCGATACTTCCTGGGAAACGTTTCTCTGAAGGTGTGAAGGATGGATAGATAAACCATAATGTATAATACAGTACCGAGCATATTTTTTGCAAAAACGGCGTTTTGCTGCGTTTTTTGAGTTCACAAAGCGCCGCATCGCCATAACTCACTTCAAAGTTGACTAGATGAGTTTTTTCAGATAGTTTTCGTGTTCCTCTCAGTATGGCGAATGTAGTGGTATGTGTTGAGAGCTCTTTTAACCCTAGCATTTTGTTGAAAAATGTGTATTTCCTTCTAAAATTCACATCGACCACAGGTCAAAAAATGACAGATTTCTGTTATCATGACCGACTGATCAGTTCATTATGAGGGGTTTAGAGGTGCAAATATGCAAATTTCGATGAACTTTCGGAGTTGAATCTATTCTTTTGGAACACTATTGTATAGGACTAAATGGAAGCAATCCAGAAATGACTTCAGAATTGAAATTGGACCACTTTGAAGCAAGTTATGGCGTTGCGGCGCTTTGTGAGCGCAAAAAACGCCGCAAAACGCTTTCTTTGCAAAAAATTTGCTCGGTACTGTATGCTCGATTTCTCAATGGACCTTCCGGTAGACCGAAAAATTGGAAAAACATGAGGATTTAGTGGACGCATTCTCTTCAAGTGGCCGCCAAGACCGTATTTCTGGTTTTTCATAGGCGAAAATCGGCTGGCTACTAAATCTGGCATCCGTCTATCTGAAAGTGTTTTATTTGGATTGGGAGGGTGAGAACCAGGGATGAGCGGAGTTCCGCGTTCCGCATTCCGAAAACCACAAAAAAAGCTGCGGAGTGCGAAAATATCGGGTCATCTGGGAGGAAGAAAACATTAGATTATTCCTGATTCTTCTTTGCGTTCCGAAAACCGCATTTCCGCGCATTTTCAGGCGTTTTGCGCCCGATTTCCGAAACCCGAGAAAAAAATTTGTTTCGAAACCTGAAAACCGAGTTCCGAAATTTAATACTTTTGTTCCGCTCATCCCTGGTAAGAACTCTCCCCCGATTGTTTCTCGGTGTACTCTCACTCGGTCTTGAGATTGTGGAAAAATTGTCTGCGATCAAGCCAAGTTCAGTATTTTTTATCAAGGGTTAGCAGATAAACTAGGCAACCGATTAGCGTCTCCTGAAGATAAGAACAGCAGCTATGGTGGTTGTTTACGAAATGAACAGGATTGATTACTTTGCTCCTATAATGGCGACGCCTTCTCTTCTCTTAAACGCAAACGGCTTTGAAGGGTTTGAAACATGAACATTATTCCGGTTTTGCAAACAAATTCGAAGAAATACATTGTTAATATTAAAATATTTCTCTATGACATTGAAATACTGGCACAATGAGGTGAATCAATCTGTTAAACTTATTATTGGGCAAATTCATTCTGAATAAATGCGTTTCGAGCAAATGAACCATCTGTTTTGAATTGAGGGTTATAGCCAGTTTCAAGTGGTTTTCACAATTTCGCTTGTTAAAGGCACTGCTCGCGATAAACTTCATCCTCCAATTTTTCATGACAAACGCATCTCGTGGCCCTCCGAAGCAAAACAGCGTCGAAGAAACGGGACGAAAAGCTACCCAGGAGCCGCAAAGCGGCTTAGAAAAGTGGGAAAACCCCGCCATTGTGGGCAAGTCCCGCCTCTTCCCACCCCTCGACGTGAACAAAGGAACACTCGAAATCGTGAGTTGAGCGATGGTTCCCGACCAGTAGCTCCGTTCTTCCCTTCATTCTCAACTTCTCTCTTTACTCAGGTCAGCTCGCTCACATCGGCTGCAAAAGACGGAAGTTCCAAGCCTCGGACAACTCGTCCACCATTTTCTCTAGCTCAATTTTTGAGGTACCATAACTCCATTCCCAGAAGGTCTTGTACGATTCCAGAAGCATCTTTGGAATCAGAATGGAACCGGTTTCAAGATAGGCAAAAAAACAGAAAAGCGATTTTTATCACGAGCAGTGCCTTTAAACAGAAGGTTCGCTGAGAGAACGCAACATACATCCTTGTTCTCTACCCATCCTCCATACCCTCTAGAACAACGATTTTCTGGACCTCTTCTGGCACGTCATGTTGTGGATGCTTGGTGGCACAATATTGAGATCTGAAAAAAGTGACCTGTCAACTTCCTTCTCATTGATTTCAAAAATGCTGTGTGCTGACTCCGTTTTATTACAAGGGTTGTGCTATATCTTTTATGTAGATATTATAATCATCTATTCAGTTTTCAAATTTTATTGTCTTTTGAGGGATCATAAGAGCAGAAACGAAAAGTCTTTTGTCCTCGCAATTGTGCAAGCAGCTTTCCTCCAGCCGTTCTCCGCCCCTCTTTTCGTCAGGACGTAGCACTCATTAGTTGCGAGTTACACAATCTTTCTATTGATAAAATGTGCTCAGAAAATGGAGGAAACGTCTGGGCCTCATTTCCTGTATGAACAACGATTAAATGAAATGGGAAGGTAAATCTGTGCGTAAAGAGAGACATACCTTGTCTCCAACCTCTGAAAAAATGTGTCCTTCTCGTCATACCACCCTACAAAACCGTTGCTTTACATTTTGAATTATCAGTTTTTTTTTGTGGATGAAAAACGAAGCCAGATATCTAATTACGAGAGGTATTAATCGATATTGAAATCACCAAAGATTTTCGAGCTACAATTTGTGACAACGGCCACGATTATGTGAAAATGATTAGTGCAACTGTTATATGGGGATTGTCAGTGCTACAACTATGTAGCTTTCCACGTTCCTTGAGACCATTAACGGATGGTTGGTGTTAAACTTTGTCCAGATTCGAGTTGAACTCTTTCTGAGACACGGTGGTTCAGGTAGATGATCTTCAGGTTCGATTTCGCATCTAGGGGAATCCGTCAGTAATTTAATTGAATACATTTTGTTCTTGGGACTTGCTAGTATCAAGGACAACTAATGGTCAGCAGGCGAAGCTGTGAAGGGTACCAGCTGGTGTTTGCGAGGGCGTGAAGTTTCGTTGCCGCGCTGAAAAAAGCTGCAATTTTCAACCTGACAACACCAAAAAACCTGCAGAAAAGGTGATTAATATTTAAAGCGTGCAATTAATATTCGTTAAAAATAGGGCACGATTTATGCAAAAATGTGTGTACATGTATACCTAAGCTACGCAATTCTCGAGTATCTATATCCTGGTGTGCTCACAAGGGAAGTGCTTCTCTGAGAGAACTGCCCGCAATCGTACCGCAATCGTGCCTCTGCGGCGCCGGCCGGCACCGCAGGGGCACTACTGCGGTACGATTGCGGGCAGCCACGACCTTGCCGCAATAGCCCCGCAAGCGCCCTCGTCTCAGCTTTGGCGCTCCTGCTGAGCCTATAATTTTGTTTCCAAGCCATTTCTGCTATCACCAAGTCATTATTGGCTACGTCTTCTTGGTTCTTATGTAATCTCTACTGAATAAAGTATATTCCGCGGCCCATAAATTTAATTCACTTTCAGTAGCAATATCCACACACTAGACGCCAAAGAATCGGCTGCCTAAACCACGAATACGTGCTGTGTAGTTACGTTGGCACTATAGTTCACGAGAAAGCACAGCTACATGGTATTACATGCAGCTATTTGTTCCTACATATCTATTCTCCGATGAACTTGTGTCTATTTTGAAAGTCTATTTACTTTTGGTATGGAACGATTACACTCAATTTTTTGTCACAGTAGAATTAATAAAATTTGTATTGCTTCCACAGAGTATTTCAGGTTTATCCGAATGAGACTGCTTGCCCACGCGGCCGGTGGGCATGTTGACCGGCCGCCGCGAAGGTTTTTTGGATTCGTGAATAGATTACCACGAATATCAGCCCAATTGGGAACAATATTCCAGTTAGCTGCCTCTCAGTCGTCGGTCAGCTCTCTGAAAAATGCCTTCGTGAGGCCTAGTGCATACTTCCAGCAACGAGCGACGCGGTGGGTGTCGTCTCAAAGTGAGAAAATCTTTGGTAAGGGACCAGAGAGTGTTGGGGTCGAAAGACGCTTCAGTTGCCCACTTTTCCCATTTTTTCCTTGGATAGCGGCGGTATTGTACTTCAATTAGAGGTGTACTTCTAATAGGAGGTGTACTTCTACCATTTCGACAAACAGATCCCAGATTCGTTTTCGGCACCCTAGAATACCCTTACATACAAGTTTTGAGCAAATCCGATTTCTTTTTCAAAACATCCCAAATACCTCCTGATATCCCCTTACGTGATATCCTTCGTGAAATTTTAGCAAAGCTCATAACTCAGGGAGGTCATCGTATCTGCGCGTGGGGAAAACCACCCTCACTGCCAGGTTTACGATGTCATTTAAACGGGCAATGGCTAAAATTTTACTGAAGTCTTAGATATGCTTGTAACTCGTATTGTTTTCTGAAACTTCGCGACTTTTCCTAGCGTCTGTTTTATACGACATACTCAATGAATGAATGAATGAACTTTTTGGAACCAGCAGCTTGGGGCGTGGTACTGCAAAGTTTTACTATAGATGTACGAGAGGTACTGGCATTACGTTTCGTTTCCGCAGATCCGATCTACGCTTTGTAAACTTCGCTAGTAAGATGGTCATTCGTTTCTCAAAATCCAATTTAAAGGCAGTGCTCACGATGAGAAAATTGCCCGTTTTTCGCAGAAAAGTAAGCTTTGGGTCCTTCTGAGAATAGTAGGGATGGAAGTAATTCGAAAAACGGCCAGGAATCGTGTGAAAACCTCGTGAACCAGTCGACCCATTGGATCACCCCGCCCAAGCCATATGGCAGTTGTCCATAGTTTCTAGTACTAAAGGAACTGTTGCCGCATTTTTGAGTACTCTTTATTCCCGTGAAATTGTAAGATCCAAACATGAGCATTCAACTTCCTTATATTTTTTCAAGAGTTTCAAGTACACGAAAACAGAAAACAAAGTCACTTACCTAACAAGTTCAAAGCTCAAAACAATTTGCGACGTTTAGTCTGACGTTTTGTCTGCAGGGCGCAAAACACACCAACAGGCGTAAATACATGGTTTTTTTTAAAGAACTTTTTTATTCGGCTTTCAAAAGTTCTATAGGGACGTTTCCCAATTATCCTCTACATCGAGAACTTGCCTACTGAAAAACATAGAAAACTGGAATACGGCTTTCTATCGTGGACACAGCCTCTAAAAATGTCAGAAAAAAATCCGCTTATACCTGGAAACACACGCGAGAGAACTATGGGACCTCGGCTTCACACAGAATGCGCATATTATAGAACTCCAGGTTTGTGAATTCAGGAAGTGTGGTCGAATGTGCTCAAAAAACTCAAAGTTCAAAACTCAAAAGCTTCTTGAAGGCACAGTTCAACCTCAGGGGAAAAATTTGATATTATAGTCCGCCCACCGTGAATAGCAACCCTGCCAAGCGAGATCTCAATTCGCTCAAATAAGTGAGAAACTACAGGGAAAATGTCGACCCCGCCCACGATACCCCCAAAACCCTAACCGCGCACACCATCCCTGAAAGGAAACCCAGAGTTCTGCTATTGTACGTTTTGCCTTTGAGCATTGCCATACAAACCGACTTTTCCGTTCACGAAGGTTTTAGTTCTCTATTTGGAGCAAAACGCCTAATTAAGTTTTAGGGTATTAGGGCGGAGCCGACATTTTACCTGTAGTTTCTCACTTATTTGATGGAATTGAGATCTCGCGCTTAGCAGGGTTGCTATTCACGGGGGCGGATTTTTAATATCAAATTCTACCCCTGAGGTTGGACTGAGACTTTAAGCTCAAAAATTATTCTAAACTTTCACGAGAAAAAATGATTCAAAACTTTGTTAACATAAACCCTTATAAGACTGGAGGAGGATTAATGTGTCAGTGTTTCCCTAAGAGAGGTAATGATTTTGAGAAAAGCAAGAGACACGCTTTCGTTCCAGCAGAACTGTAAGACGAAGACGAGTGAATGAGAAGCGTAGCAAGCCGGGTTGAGTGAATCGATAAATGGCAAGGCTGGTTTCAGCAGCACTGTAATTTTGCCGCAGTAGCTCCGCAATAGTACCGCAATCATTGCGGCGCTATTGCGGTATTTGACACAAGTGCGAGCCCACTGCATCGTCATTGCGGTACGACTGCGGAACTATGGGGACTGCGGCACGATTGCGGTACTACAGCGGCCAGTTCTCTCAGAGTTAGGGTGGTAAACGCATCTGCCGAAACGATAAGTATCGTTAATGTCTCTAGTGGCTCAATAGTAAAACTGCGCGGTATCCCGCCCCGAGCTGTAGGTTCCAAGAAGTTACAAACCTAAAAAGGTCATTTTTGTGCTTTTTGTGCCCTCAAAAAAGGCTTTAATCTTTCGAAAATTCGGAAATGGACCTCACAAATGTGTTCAGCGCCCAAAACTACCGCCCTGAGCAAAGTTTGGGTGGAGGCACATTTTCCATCTTTTGTCCAGACTGACAGCGTTTTGGACTTGTATGGATCTTCGGTTGGGCGAATATTTATACCGATTAGAGGGGACTTGAAATCCTCCCAGGGGGTTTTTTGGGACGCTGATCAGGAATCCGTGGTTTATTAGTCGATTTTCAAAAGTTTTCGGCTGTTTTCGTTTGAAGATTCCCAACCGGGGAAAATTTCAAGGGAAAACGCCACTTTCGAGATTTTCGGAGTGTTACGGTAGATATTGCTCACGTTGCTTCTCTAGGAGGTTATTTGGAGTGCTGAACACGAATCTGGAGTCAGTTTACACGTAAAAATGTTATCGAAATCATTATTTTACAGAAGTAGATTTCTTTGACTGTCCCGCCTGGTTAAGTAGGAGTGAGAAATGAGGCGAATAGTGAGTGTAAATCATCGGAACCGTCTCGAAAATATAGTTAAATAATTTATTCATAAACAAATGAGCAACCTTTGTCAGATTTTGTCATACACGCACTTCTTCCGAATGTTCTTTAATTTCTTTAGATTATCGTCTCTCGGGAGTGTGTATACAAGCCTGTTGGTACCTGCTCGTTGGTGCCCCTGCTTCTACTGAACCCAGCAGACATTTGAGTTTGCACAGGGAACGTTCGAGCGATATAGCGTGCACAACTATATCGCGAAAGTATTCCATACATTGCATAAAGGTGTCGCCGTCCGGCACTCTGAGGCCTCTGGTACATAACACCTTAGGATCCGTACCTAAGGAGTCCATGGAGTCTTTGGCCACAAGCCACAACTTCGCCACCCTGAACTGTCGATCGCTGTCGAGTGATATCCAAAAAACTGCGCTATCCAGACTTCTGAGCTATTTCCATGCACCGTTTGCTGCTTTGCAAGAAACCCGCCTCAAGGATAGACCCGTCATCAGCGTCGGAGACTACACCATCTACTGCGGTAACGCTGACGATAGGAGAGTGGGAGGCTGTGCAATAGCTGTAAGGAAGGATTTCAATGGTATGGTCAAGGAGTTCGGCTCAACGTCGTGCCGGAATGCATTCGTACGACTGCGGGATCACAGAGGATTCAATCTGTGGATAGTGAGTGCTCATGCGCCCACTGAAACCGCCGAAGACAATTCGAAGGATGCGTTTTATGAGGAACTCAATACGTTGCTGGCTAGGATACCTTGTCAACATGGTGTTGTCGTGGAGATTGACGCAAATGCGAAGACGGGACTTGATCAGGAATCCGAAGTACTCGGTAAATGGTTCTACCCAGTGGAGCAAACATCGGACAATGGCTACCGCCTAGTCGACTTTTGTCAACGCAGTGGTCTGATTATTGCATCGACATTCAGTAGGAGTCATCGCCGCCATCAGCTTACGTGGCAGGGACCAACCCAGCTATCTCCAGAAGAGCAGCGGAAGCGGAAGATGACAACTTTAAAACTACAGCTCGACTGTGTTCTGACGAGGAATATTCAAGTATCGGACATTCGAAGATCTAAGGCTGTGTGGGATGTCGCATTCGATTCGGATCACCGTCATGTTCTGTTGGACTTCAGTGCGAGGACTCATAAGAGGAAGCGAGGGGCTCAGCCTCTCCAGAGGATTGACATGACAAGTCTCAGAGATGAAGAGTGCAGAAGGAATTTTCGACAACGCTTTTCTATTCACATCGGAGTACGGACTAAGCAGAAACTTTGCGACGCGGATTCTTTTGTCATGTGCTTCCAGGGCGCTTCGAAAGAGGCACTCCCGGTTGTACAGCCTAAGAAGAAGTTCGCCTTCGTCTCAGAAGAAACAACATCTACCTACAACAGAGTATGTGCTCTCCGAACTGCAGGAAACTTCGTGGAGGAGAAGCGTCTGAGGAGGAAGTTGCGTCGGCAGCTTCAAAAAGACCGCGAACGAGAGTGGACGTGTAGAGCTAAGGAGTTCGAGAAGGCTTGGGAGATAAAGAATCCGAAGAAAGCCTACACGTTGCTGCGACAATATAGCGGGAATATGAAGAGATGATTTCCTGTCTTGAACACTATCAATGGAGTTGCAGTTGGTGATGCGACGCTGCCAATATGGAAGGATTACTTCAGTTCACTACTGAATCGTCCAGCGCCATCAGTACCTGAGCTCCCGCATGTTCAGAGAGCACAATACGATGTCAGTGAGGAACCGCCGACTGAGTCTGAAGTTTTGGATTGTGTCCGGAATATGAAGAATGGAAAGGCTGGTGGAGATGACAACATCACTGCTGAAATGCTGAAAGCTCTTTCTCCGTCTCGGATGCGTGAAATGACCAACACTATCCGTGCTACATGGATGAGCGAAAGGATACCCGATTCGTGGAGACATGAGATCATCGTACCTCTTCACAAGAAGCTATCCGTCACGGATCCTAAGAACTACAGAGGAATCTCTCTACTTCGTGTCATGTACAAGGTTTTATAACGTATCATTCTCGAGCGACTTATCAAAAATCGTGAAGGAACGACCAGAGATGAGCAAGCCGGTTTTCGACCTGGAATATCGAACATCGACCAAGTGTTCGTCGTGAGAAGAGTAATTGAATCGTGGCAGCGGTATTCGGAGCCATTACAGCTTGGTTTTTTGGACTTTGAAGCCGCGTTCGACTCTCCTCATCGTGATCGATTGCTCAATGCTCTGCGAGCAGGTGGAGTCCCGGAAAAGTATGTTCGGTTAATCGAGGACATGAACAAAGGAACAACAGCAGCAGTTCGTACACCTGTCGGATTTACGTCAGCTTTCGAGGTGAAAACAGGAGTGAGGCAAGGAGCCGTTGCAGGACCTTTTCTTTTCAACTTCGCCGTTGATGACATTATGCGTAGAGTTGCAGAACAGTTTCCTGCGGATGTGATCCTAACACCATCAGGTCGCTCCCTTGTCGACCTGGAGTACGCCGACGACATTGTGTTATTCGCTGAAAACAACGCAAAGCTGTAAAGAATTGTGAACCTCGTTTCAAAGTATGCCGCAGCCTATGGACTTCGTCTTCGTCCCGACAAATGCAAGCAGATGTGGGTCTCTCAGAGGCCTTCAACGGGAGTTTGTGTGGACGGACAACGTATCGGACTGGTGGACGATTTCTGTTATTTGGGCTGTTTGCTGAAGAACGATGGTAGTTATGCAGCAGATATTCGACAACGATGTGCGAAAGCTACGTCTGCATTTAATTTTCTAACCTAGTGTTTGTGGTCTACCACCTTCGCGAAGGAAGTCAAGTTGCGTGTTTACCTATCCGCTATTCGCCCTATCATGATGTACGGATCGGAGACGTGGGCAGCACCGAAGATGCAGATGGAAAGGTTGGACTGCACGGAGAGGAAGCTTTTTAGGCGTTTGCTTGGATATTTCTGGCCGCGTGTATGCCATAACGAAGACCTTTACAATGAAATCGACGCAGTACATCAACGCTTGACACGGGGGAGGTGCCAGCATCTCCTAACGCCATCTCAAGCAGCAATCAAAAGTCGACTTCGACTGCTCGGGCATATACTAAGAAGAACGCCGGATCGTCTCGTACAACACGCTTTAAAAATGCTTCCAAATCCTGTCTGGAAACGGCTACCTGGGCGTAGGCGAAAGTTCTGGACGGATGTGGTTAAAGAGGATTTAAAGTCACTCGGCATCGAAAGACAGTTCAGGCGCGATGTTTCGTTTCGCAGGAAATGGAATAGTGACAGCTGGATGGAATGAGTTCAAATTGTGGCTGAAGACCGTGAAAAATGGACACGGCTGACTACTAGGACGGCACACCTCGGTGAAGATGCGGAATGACCGCGTCAGGCGAAAGCCAATCGATTAAAGGCAGTGTTCACGATAAAAAATGTGTTTCAGTTTCCACTAGGAATGGGTAGTGGAGGGGCACACTGTATCGCTGACGTCGAAAGAACGCATGAAAACAAGCCAGGAAAAGCTCCAAAAAGAGCCCAAAAGTTTGCAATTTCGAGCGCAAGGCAAACCTCAAAAGCGCATCACACGCCCACTGACGTGAACAAATGAATGCTCGAGATCGTCAGATGAGCGATTATTTCCAATCATTAGCCCCGTTCTTCCTTTCACTCTCAGCTTCTCTCTTCACTCAGGTCAGCTCGCATACATCGGCTGCAAAAAACGGAAGTTACAAGCCTCGGACAACTCGTCCGCCATGTTTCCTGAGCTCAATCTTTGAGAGTACCATAACCTGTTCCCAAAAAGGTCTTGAACGACTTCAGAGACATCATTAGAATCAGCATGGGGCCCTTTTCAAGATAGGTGGAAAAACATAAAAACAATTTTCATCGTGAACACTGCCTTTAAGTTAAGTAAGTATCGTTTCTTGATGAACGAACAAGTTCAACCGTCTTTTCACTTCGGAACAGTTTTAATTCAATAATAACATTATACTATCACCTCATCAGTGATTCAAACCGTTCAGGACATTCAGATAGGGTTCGATTTTTTCAACCTAACTTTTCTGAATCACTGCAATTGCCCATTTTTATACTTTTTCAAGTTTGGGAGTGTTAACGCATCTATGATTACCGCTCTGATAAAATCCAACTAATTTCTGCACCTTCTAATCTCGAAATCTTCAAGAGATGTCATCTTGACCTCACCTTCGTCCTCTTCCATTCGTTGTAAACTACAAAAGAAAAGTGAGTGGGCCAGATCTCTTAGCGGATGCAGGCGTATAAATAGCCCGTTCATTTTTTGAGGGGGTGCAAAGTTCATTCTTGGCCAAATATATCGCACTGATAATGTTAAGGAAGAGTTTGCGATTGTCGAAATGCTCTCAATGAACAAGTGGTCAAGAGGTGGTCGCGAAGCAACGATTGATTAGGGGAGGGTTGTAAAATTTTGATTTTTGATAAGAATTTGAAGGTTTCAAAAATCTGTAAATGTATGATTCTCCAAACTCTGAAAGCAGGATTGAGCAGGGTTGTGACTCAGCGCTGCGATGGGGTTGTAAAAATTTTAGAAAATTGTGAAAAAAAATGAAATTTTTGGGGGCTCGTAAAATTTTTGGAGGAGAAACGAACTCTGGAAAAGAATTAAAAATCTTCAAAAATTTGCAAATTTTCTTCAAAATCACAAGTTTGAGAATTTTTCCAATTTGCCACTAAAAAAAGAGCTCAAGCAATTTTCCATCTCGAGAGGGGGAAGTCATAAAATCTTTTTCAAATGCCTACAAAATTTTAGCGGGTCACTAGAAGACTCATACAGCCATGTTTGCTAATCGACTACGTCCCCGACATTCGCAAAAGTCTATTTAGATTCGTTTTTAAGTCCCAAATTACTTTCCTGGACTGGACAAAGTTTGAACCGAAAATTTCTTTTCGATCCCTGAACCCCTTGAAAAGGGGATCGGGTGGGGGCTCCATGGGGCTCCAGAGGTCGAAGGATAAAAATTCTGTCTCGCCAATGACACAGACTTCAAATGTTTTAAAACACTCCAGTCGCTAACTCATCTTCGCAGAAAAAATGAAATTGCGACACAGACATGATGCTCAGATTTGAAGAAAACCAGACATGGAGAATATATTCTTTTTGTATTTGTAAGAAAATTTTCCTTCCAAGGGGGAAGATATTTATTTTGCTCCTGCTCCACTGAAGTCCGAAACAATTGCCAGCTTGCTTCTGTCATTGAAGGTGTCCGCTCCTGAGTTTGCAAGACTGTTCATGACCCGTGGAAAAAAAGTTCCGAAGTCATCAGGCATTTTCGTAAATTACTCTTATTTTCTATGGAAATCAGGTTATGTAACGGGGCAATTATCATAACTCTGTAACATCTTGCCCTATTTCTCTGCAGTAATAAAGGCAGGGTTCACGATAATTTTCAATTTTGAGATTATCCGCTATATTGAGTAAGTGGCCCCCGGGTAGAACTAAAAAGACGAAGAAATCGAGAAAAATGCCCCAAAATTACACGAAATCCTTAAGTATCACCCCGCCTCTTAAGTCTCACAGGAACTGTTTGTTGTTACAACAGAATTTTTGTGGACCCGTCCTCCGCAATTCTCTACTCTCTATGGCTCCGGTCTTTCCTTAGGGCCCCAACTAATCCTGCTTTGCATAAGATCTTCTTCTATTTACGATTGACCGATTTTTCCACCGGTGACAATCACCATAAACATGTTCATGCAACCGAACAACTAGTCCGTGTTATAGAATAATGTTACTGAAATACGACGTTTTAATGCGTTTCTCGCCGTTTTTTTTTTGCATTTTTGGTAACACTTTGAGGCCAACACATTGTTTTATGTAAAAAACTCGCGGACGAAAATCATCGTGAACACGGTAGTGTTTGCGATGAAAAAGTAGTCCGCTTTTTTTCGGCAAAAACGTAAGCTTTTTGACTGTCTAAGAAGAGTAAGAACGCAAGTAGGACGAAAAATGGCCCAGAAGTGGATGGAAATATCGTGAACCAGCCAACCCATTGGATCACTCCTCCCCGCCCACGTCATACATATAACGGGTTGTCCTGCATTCGTTTCACAATGAATAGCCGAATTTTTGAATATTATTTATCGCGAAAGGTTCAAACTTTCTAGCATGTGCATTGGCCCATCTTGTTTTCAAAACAGGAAACAAAGTCACTTACCCGAGGACTTTGAAGCTCAAAATCATTTCCGACGTCAAGTTTGACGCTTTATCTGCAGTCTCTTGAAGCACACCAAACAGGAGGAATTGAAAATTTCAGAGATTTCTTTCAACAGTTTTTTCTCCAGTATTTGAGTGTTCTGTGGGAACTTCCTTATTAGCCTCTACTTAGTGGACTTAACTACTAAAAACATCGAAAACTAGAATACTTTTTTTTGTCGTGAACACTGCCCTTAAAGGCAGTGTCCACGATAAACTTCGTCCTCGGTTTCTGGCCGGAAATCGAAACATCAGGGTCTCACTGGAGCATTGGGGTCGAAAGAACGAACGAAAACGAGCCCGAAAGAGCTCCATACGGCTCCGAAGTCCGCTCGCGCTAGCCCTTCCGCTCGCGGTCGAGTTTTCCGAGGAACAGATTGGTCCGCTTTTTATTAGCATTGGAGCGCGAGCGCGGCTGAATTTTAGCATTGGGGTGCATCTACACCCGCTGTCTACTTCAGGCCCATGCCCGCGCAACTGATCCACCGTTGAAATGTGGCTTTCAGGAAGAAGAGCTAATTTTTGTATGTTTCGCAGTGTTCAACCTTTCTTCACTGACGAATCAGTCAGACTCTAAACCTTCGTTTTCTGGTGAAAACTCGAAAACGAGTTTTATCGTGGACTGCCTTTAATATTTTGGTCGTGATAAAAATGTTTCATCGTGACCTAAACGTGAGCACATCATCGGAGCGAGAAGTTAGTATCGTTGCTTGCATTCTTCTATTTCCGCTGCCTTAAAATGTAATCCCATTGCTTGGATCCTCCATAGCCGCTGAGTTTTCGGAACGGAAAACCGGATATTGAGCAGGTCTAGGATAACAGACTTCCAGAGGATGAAGCGGTGCCTAAAACAGTCGCAGCTTTCAATTATAGCGTATCCTGATAGCACTGAGGCCGTTCAACTCAAATTCGAAGAGAAAATACGTTCCTTCGTATATGATAATCCCAGTTTGGTCTATTATTATAATTAATATGGTTTTCCATATGCTCATATCTATCATTGCATTCTGCACGCAACGACATTGGCCGATTTTCCTTCACGCCCACACTGGAATGCGAATTTCCCTCCAAAGTCTTCGTGCTTTTTTTCTGGTCAAAGTTCTTTACCTAGTTAGTGTGACGAATGCGCTTATTACGTGTTTCAGAGGCTCTGAGGAAAATAGAATAAAGGAACAACGTAAACGGCCGGAAAGTGGATGAAAACCGCATGGATCAGTCGACACACCGGAAGTAGAAGTAGTTGTCGATGTGCTCTTGTCTCGAAGCCCGAGAGATTCTGACGTGTTGACATGCACATTAAAAACTTTATTCTTGAGGGACTTCAGGGAGAAGATAATAATGATAACAATAATTTATTGGTCAATCAGATATGATGAACAGAAATAGTAAACTAATTTAGATAAATCCAGAATGTCAATCAAAAAGAATGCAATGTTATGTTCTCACTTTCAAAAAAGTACCTCTCCTCGATAAGTTTGATGGGTTAATTTCGAGCTCATGGGAAATTGATGGTCTTTCATTGTTGGAAAGAAAATAATAAGTTATATGTAGTTCAGATCTGCAGCAGCCAGCAAAAAAATAAGTTATATGTAGTTCAGATCTGCAACCTTCAACGTTCATAGTGACTGTAATACATACAATAAACTCTAATACAAGAAAAACAGATGGAAGTCACTCACCTAAGAAGTTTAAAGCGCAGAACGATATCGGACGTTTTAAGCTCTACTGCACCAAACACAAAATATTATGGGCCGGAATCCCATGCATCAGAGAGGCTTTTTGAAGAAGTTTTTCTCTGAGAATTGGCGATTTTGTGTGGCTTCTTCACTATTAGCCTATCTTATGAGCGACGCGAAAACGTCAAGAAAAAAGAAATATGGTCTCTATCATGAACACTGTTTTTTTTTCTTATGTTTGATTCTTCCTCGTCAATTTCGACCCTGTTAGGCGAATTGTAATCTTGAATTTGAAAGCGCATTTCTTCCTCTTCATAAGCAATTATTGCTTCCCGTAAATTATCATGTTCGAAATCCACATTCGAATTTTGTTCGTGGTCCAGTCTCTGAATGTTTGATACGTTTATATTAGCCTTAACGTACCACATAAGTTATTTGATTGGACATAGATATAGTACCTCTCAGGAACTTAAAACAGGCTAGCGTAAATTCTTCGGTTAGGTGAAATTTTAAAAAATAGTTAAAAAATTCTACAACCTCTTTTTTTTTGTCGGAATACTTTGGGGCCCCAAAATTTATATCAAGTGCTGTGGAGGATTCTCTTCTCATTCATAATTGTTCTGCGAGTTATCAACTTCTTTTAAAGAATTGGTACGATTTTTTGGAAAAACGGTCGGTATTTGCAAAATAAGTTTAGTTAATTGGGGTTACCACGTAGTGCTTAACCGTTAAGCTTAGTGCCTAAATTTTCTTGCGAAAAATGAAAAATCTATTGAAATGAGAGTTTTTGCGAACCTGTTTCGTTGCTATCATTTAATCCGCAGAGGAGACGAAACTTCAGTCAACCATCGGATTCGAGGAGAAGTTCGTTCGCTTTCTGCAGAGCTTAATTTAAATGATTTGTTCGTTTGTTTAGCTCTACAAAACTGCGTTATTTGCTTTGTCGTATAATTTTATTTTTCCCTATTTTTCGGGCTTGGAAGTGAAATACCCTTCAGATCTTTTCTGAACACCTCGCGCGCCAGCGAGTAACACGCCATCATAAACAGCGCTTTTTGTACAGAATAGTCACGGGAGATGAGAAACGGTGTCTGTATGTCAACATAAAGCAGAGGAAGGAGTGGGTGGCTCCAGGAGACAAGCCGAAGCCGGGGGTCAAGCAAGATCTCCACCCAAAAATGACTATGATCTGCGTTTGGTGGGACTGGGAGGCACGCTACACTGGGAAATGCTTAAAGAAAGCGCATCGGTGAACAAGGAGCTCAACATTGCTCAACTGCGGCACGTAAATGAGGCTGTGCGACTGAAAAGACCTGATCGACAAGGCCAAGTCATCTTGTTCCACGACAACGCCAGCCCCATGTTGCACAGCACGTTAAAGCCGCACCCCTTGAACTCGACTGGGAAGTTCTTCAGCATCCACCGTACTCTCCGGACCTTGCGCCAACCGAATATTTCCTTTCATGCTCCATGTCGAATCAATTGAGGGGTGTTACCTTCGACGACGAAGTGCACCTCAAAATCTAAATCGTGTGCACTACCCTGCGTCATGTTATACTTTGTTTCAAACCACTCGGCTCTTCGGAGGCGTCGTCTCCTTGCCCCTCTGAAGAGCGGACTGGTTTGAAACAAAGTATAACATGACGCAGGGTGGTGCACACGATTTGACGGTGAAGAGGCATTCCAGCCTCCACCTATACCACAGACTGCTTTCTCAAAATCATTCAACAAAAGTTATTACAATGCTAAACGATCTTATTCTTCAAATCCAACCGGACGTTATGTGGTTTGACGGGTTGTGGTCTCAGCGCACAAATATGGATGAGGCGTTCAGTCTTTTGCAGTTTGCATTCCAATGACCCTTTGCTTGAATGGAATAGCCCAATGTTTCGAACTGCAAAAGGTGGGTAAACATTCCCACTCTTGTCTGCTGAGGCCATAACCAGGGTCAGGCGGTGATTATCCAGCCGGACAAGGGAGGGGGGACGATTTTTTTTTAAATTTTTAGATTTTTTTCGGGGGGGGGGGACCTAAAGGTGTTGGACCATGAGTAAAAAAAGTAGGGTGGTGTTTTCAATGGAGAATAAGCTTTTGACATTGTAAAAAAACGGAATTTCTCAAAAAAAAGGAGGCTACGCATTGCAATTTGTAGTACGTAACGATGTAACAAGTTCGAAAGCAACAAGTGATAGACGTCCGATTTTTTCCTTCCTCTTCTCACCCCAAGGTAACACATTGCGTCATTGCCATTAAAGTCCTCTTTTTTGTGATTAAAAGCTTTCTACAAACCTGAAAGTTGCAAAGGAAATTCGAAGAGTATGGACCGAACTGGAATATTTAACGGTAGCAATATTAGCAAAGCTGTAAACTCCTTTGTGATTCACTATTCACATCAGGTAAATCAACTTGTTCCTACTGTTTCCATTACTTTTCAATGGCTTCTCAGGACGAGTAAAGGAGAGAAAGCTATATATTTGTATTTAATAATTTTACCTTAAAAACTTTCAACCTAAACTCCCCTACTTTTTGCTCATCATCTCCGTATCTATCAGTTTAGATGCTTATCTATGTTTATAGCGTTCATTTCTATGTTTTGATTCTTCTGCTTCCATGCATTTTCATTTATTGTTAGTTGTGGCGAATTCATATCCGATCAATCAACTGTAATTACTTCTCTTTTCATTAAAGCTTTTTTGTATGACATCAAGCCATTCCCGAGAGTTATGTACCTTATTAGCATGCACATTCTTTTTTTCAAATTGCTCAAGGTTCGCTAGGGCGCTATCATTCGTTCAGCCATTTAGTCCCCATTTGTGTATCAGGTTCCCACCGGGGGTCTGCGTAATCACGGTTTACGATTTACGAGATTTTGGACCGTAAATCGTAATTTTTCGTAAATAAGAATATATACAATGGAAGCAAATCGCAAGATATCTCCAATTGACTTGCTCTAATCCCACTTTTATATACATACTAATGTATTTGGTCAGGAGATGGGACCAACCTAGTCGTGTGACTGCAGCACGACCCCGTTATCAGTCTTTGATGTGATTCTATCATTATAACGCGGGACACACGGTTGGATTAGGAGGCGGCGGATAAGAGATCTGCGTTGAGCGCCGCGCACGTCTGCCGCCGACGACTCAATGCAGTCTAAAAGCACTCTTCACAAGGAACTTCGTTTTCGCGTTTTTCATGAAGATCAACTGTGCTCAATCGTATAACTGGATTAGCGTTAAAACATCGAGTTAGGCAGTCTAATCGATCTGAAATTCGCTTGACATAGTGCTCCTGGCCCCGTCTTTTGAGTAGATTACGCCTACTCGGAGTCCACAAGAATCAACAAGAGGAGCGTTCGTTTCTTACCCCAAACGTTCGAAGCTCAAAATCGATTCTTGCAGGTAATTTCTCTTCGTCCGCAGCAAGCGAAACCTCAGAAAAGGCGTGAGCGGAAGTTTAAAGGCTCATCTCCGCCCATTTTCTGAAACATTTATCTCTCACAAAGGCGAGCGTTTGATGGGGCGCTTTGACTAGATTTCTTAACTATGGGGACTAAACTACACAAAGCGGCAGAATTTAGAAAGCGTTTTTTATGCTTACGTTGCCTTTATCAATCTACAGTATCGTCACCATGAAGCTACGATTCTGCCAGTGATTCAGTGGATATAGAAAAAATAACTTGAGCTGGGCGACCGATACTGTGCTCTAAATGATATGGAGTTGCCATCTGAATGTTAATTTGCCATCTCTATTGAAGGTTGGCGCAAGCCCGGTGTCATATTGTTTAACGTACGTGCACTGAGGTTGAGCCAGCCTTCAGTAGGAAGCTCGTACATATCAGTGCGATTCTTACCGACTTGATCGGTGTTGCGGTATCGTTAGCAAATGGGAGAAGTTCTCAAATTCGGCTGTTGAGAATCGCTCAAATACAGTCATTTCGGCTCGTTTTACGCTTACAACGGCGTTAGCGTTTCGGGAGAGGTATAACGAGTATAATTGTGTCCCTCCTGTTGCCCTGCAGATACGCGGAGAGCTGAATCGGACATGCGGATTTCTCAAGATCTGGGAAGAAGTTGAGTAACAAGAGAAAGCAAAGAAATCCGTGTAAGACGCAGTCATTAGGGGTATGGTATACTTCTACGGGACACGGTCGCGTCGCTCTGCACAGCGACAGTGACCGCCTGTCCCGGAGCTCCCGCCCTTTAGACCTGCCGCATTCGCAGTGCGCTGAACATTGGCAGCGACAGGCTTCGGCAAATTTGCAGTATGTCAGCTGACACTTCGCTGCGGCTCACGCGCGATAACTCTTCCTACGACAACCTATGTCGCTGCTCCGATGCGGGTCCTGACGCGTTTTTTGCTAGATTTCATGCTTCTCGCTGATGACAGCGACAAAGTATATCATATCCCTTAAACATGGTTAGCTGTCAAATAATGAACGCAACCTAATATGTACTGAGTACGTGAAACGGTGGAAAGTAGGTAGTTTCTCTTGTTTCACCATGGTATTGATATTTTTAATGGCTATAGTTATTATTTGCTGTTTACGATTTACGATTTACGGTGGTTTTGTCGTAAATACGCTTCAGGATTTACGAAATTTGAAATTTCATTTACGCACACCCCTGGTTCCCACGGGTACATAAGCTCTAGTACATCCCTAGTGACCTGTTGATTTCAAATATCTCCAGCAGCGGAGCGGTGGGCCTCGGTGAAATCGCTCCAGCCGCGGAGCGGCTGGAGAGGTTTGGTTTTGCCTGGCACTTGTGATCACTTAGATTTTGGTAAAGTAGTTAATAAAACCTGTAAAACAAATTTTCTAGAGATTTCCTTCTGGATTCAAGTGAGAGAGTCTAGAAGACACCCGCTGACGAAAGTTGAGCCAAATCGATTGAAAATTGACAAAGTTGGATCGGCGGACGCTTAGCTAAAACTCGCGTTTTTTCTTGTAATGCGTCCCTCGTGTCCTGTTCCTCGTTCCTCGTTCCTCGTTCCTGCCACTAGCCACTACCAGTGGTCGCAGGCGATCAGTTGGGCAGGTAGGTAAGTAGGTATGTGGACAGATGTGAGTACTTACTGTTTAACATTAACTACTTCACCTCTTACTGCTTATCATATCAAGTGATATTATCAGTTGGTAGACCAAATCGCTTAAACACGTTGTAGGCTGTACTTTTCGTAGGGAAGGGACAGGGGATGTGACTAACAAGTTTGTTACTTACTGTTTCACATTACCTACTTTATTTTTTACTGTTTATCATATCAAGTGATATTATCAGTTGGTAGATCAAATCGCTAAAACACGTAGGCTGTACTTTTCGTAGGGAAGGGACAGGGGATGTGACTAACAAGTTTGTTACTTACTGTTTCAGATTACCTACTTTATTTTTTACTGTTTATCATATCAAGTGATATTATCAGTTGGTGGATCAAATCACTGAAACACGTTGTAAGCTGTACTTTTTCGTAGGGAAGGGACAGTGTAAGAGACTAACAAGTTTGTTACTTACTGTTTCACATTACCTACTTTATTTTTTTTATTTGTCTGCCAATCAATACTATTCCAGTATGTGGCGCCTCCTTTTCTCATCCATTCCATTTTCGTCATCTCTCTCGCCATCCTTTGCCAGTTGCGCGTCGCCAAACATGTCTGAAACATATCTCGCCATCTTGTTTTTGGCCTACCTACTGGCCGTTTGAGCAGCGGCTGCCTCTCCATCAGTCGATTCGACCACTTATAAACTCTTGATGTCGCCAGTTTCCAAGCATACGACCATTTCTTCTCGATTGCAGAGTCCACCACATCCTTGACCTTGGTTACACCTCGTAGCCACGCATTAGATGTCTTATCTCGGAGGGATATTCCAACCATGTGTCGTTCCATCTTTCGTTGAGCTGAGATATCGTACATTCGCTTTGGTAAGTATCCACGTCTCGGGCCCATAAAACAACGCCGGAAGTATGCACATGTTGAAAAGTCTCCGCTTCCATTTCATCTCCACCGTTCTTGAAGTTAGTAAGTCTTTGTACTGGCAGAAGCTGCTCCACCCCGCTCGAATCCTTCGTGAAATTTCCTTGCTGTGATCTCGATTGAGGGAAATTTCTTGTCCGAGATATATGAACGATTCCACTCTGTCTAGTTGAGCTCCTCTGAGCATTGCGACGGTTGGGTTGCTGGTCATGATCTTTGTTTTCGACGTGTTCATACTTAAACCGTACTTGCTTGAACATTCGTCCAGCTCGTCAATCATCGTCTGCAGTTCTCCGGCAGACTTCGCCACAAGTACGACGTCATCAGCAAACCTCAAGTTGGTTAAGTGTTCTCCATTGATTACGAAGCCGTGCGTGTCCCATCTCAAATTTCGGAAAAGATGTTCAAGAGTTGCGATAAACAGTTTAGGCGAAACTGTATCTCCTTGACGAACTCCTCGGCAAATTCTGATCGGGATTTTCGTCCCTTGAATCTGAACTGATGAATTCGCGATTTCGTTGATTTGTCGGAGAAGTGCGATAAGCCGCCCACTGACTCCTTGGTCTTGAAGAGCATTCCATACTGCATTCATTTCGATGCTGTCAGAGGCCTTTTCGTAGTCGATGAATGCAAGGTAGAATGGTATTTGATGTTCGCTGCTCCGTTCAGTGAATTCATTTATGGCGTGGAGATGATCGACCGTGGAGAACCTTGTTCGAAAACCTGCTTGTTCTGGCGTTTGCCCAGCATCTACAACGTTATCTAGACGTGTACTGATAACCCTTGTCAGTAACTTGTATAGTACTGACAGCAATGAAATGGGTCGGTAGTTCTTCAGTTCGAGAGGATCGCCCTTTTTGTGAATAAGGGTTGTTACAGAATCTGCCATCTTTCGGGAACAGTGGTAGACTGAAGACAGTGATTGAAGAATTCCGTTATCAGCGGTACCAGCCTCTCCTTGCCCCATTGCAGCATTTCGGTTGTTATTTGGTCTTGTCCTGGAGTCTTTCCTGTCCTCATTGAACTGATAGCTGCTTCAACTTCACTATGGAGGAATGGTGGACAATCATTTCCAGCGTGAAGTGAAGGAACATATCTGACAGCAGTTGTGGAGGCGTACAACTCTTCATAGAATCGGGAAACACATTCTTTGATTCCAGACTTCGTGTTGCATATGACACCTTGTTTGTTGCGTAATTGAAAGAGTCGTGGACGACCAATTGACGTCTCATACCGTATTCTTTTTAGGCTCTGATATGACTGAATAGCTTTTTGAACAACAGTGCAATGATGAGAGCGTATATCTTCTCGTATCAATCGCCTGAGTAGTTTACATGCTTCGGTGTATGCGATGCGGTCGATCGGTGTTACCATGGCTCTCTTCAACCGCCGTCGGTATTGCATTTGTGCGATGGTGATGTTCGAAAAGGTATAACGGTACGTGGGACGAATATGCATGGCTGTTTGAGCTGTTTCAGTGATATAGGTGCGGAGTTCTTCGTAACCATTTGAGACGTGATTGAGGGTAGAAGGGCAGATATTAGATATTGCAGAACGGTATAAGCTTCTGTCCAGATCGTATTTAAAATGCGGTCTTCTTCTTGAGGCTGTCGTTGGTTCTTGCCATAAAATCACACCGCGCAGTAGACGATGGTCGGTCTCGAACTGCAAAGATCCAGTTCTTACGCTCTTGAAGTGAATATGTCGACAAGTCAGAATGTGATCGATGCAGTTAAACGTCCTTCCATCAGGTGACTTCCAGGTCCACTTTTTTCCGCTTCGTGTTTTGAAGAAACTAGCAGTGACTCGTAGTTGTACTTCTTCACACAAATCAACAAGCAGCTGTCCTCGAGTGTTTCTGTCTCCATAACCGAAGCTTCCAACAGAATTCTCCGCATAGCTTTCTCTTATTCCAATTTTTGCGTTGAAGTCACCGAGTAGAATCGGATGTAGCACGTGGGGCGAACACCTTTTCCTTGTGTTTCGACAGGGGATACCATCAGTACTGGATCGTTCTAATATTGCATGAATGGTTTCGACAAGACAACAAAACTCATCGTCATCTTCGCTTCCAGAAGCTGAACATGGAGGTGCATAGATGGATAGGAATCGGAGCGTATGTTCACCAAGCCGCACGTCCAGTCGAGAAAGTCTGTCATCTTCTCTGAAGAACGAATCGACAAATGGAGTCAAACGTGTGCTCACCAGAAAGCCTGTGCCCGAAGGTCCTTGTGCGTCTTGAGGACCAGCATAATAGAACCTGTACGGAGAATCGAATAAATCCAGACATCCTGTTCCTCCCCAACGCAACTCGGTCAGTGCCAGCACGTCGACGAAGGTGTTCTTGAGTGCTTCTTGCAGTTCCATGAGACGTGCTCTGGTACAAAGTCTCCTAACGTTAAGAGTTGCGACGAAAATTGAATCGATAGGAGGTTGGAACATACTTGATCCTGTTGCTCCACGACTTCCTGGATCAAGGGTTTCTTCGGACGGTGATTAGTTGAAGAGCAGCGGAAGGACCGACCGCTCGCCGAGCTGTTCGGACGAAGAACCACTTTATTTTTTACTGTTTATCATATCAAGTGATATTATCAGTTGGTGGATCAAATCACTGAAACACGTTGTAAGCTGTACTTTTTCGTAGGGAAGGGACAGTGTAAGAGACTAACAAGTTTGTTACTTACTGTTTCACATTACCTATTTTATTTTTTACTGTTTATCATATCAAGTGATATTATCAGTTGGTAGATCAAATCGCTAAAACACGTAGGCTGTACTTTTTCGTAGGGAAGGGACAGGGGAAGGGAATAACAAGTTTGTTACTTTCTGATGACGTCATCAGGATGCCATGTAAAGTACATAAGGCATCTGATGACGTCATCAGGGTGTCATGTGAAGTACATACGGCATCTGATGACGTCATCAGGGTGTCATGTAAAGTACATAGGGCATCTGATGACGTCATCAGGATGTCATGTAAAGTACATAGGGCATCTGATGACGTCATCAGGATGTGATGTAAAGTACATAGGGCATCTGATGACGTCATCAAGACGTCGTGCCAAGGTCGTGCCAAGTGCATAAAGCATCTGGTGACGTCATCAGGACGTCGTGCCAAGGTGGTGCCAAGTGCATAGGGCATCTTCTGACGTCATCAGGACGTCGTGGAAAGTGAGTAGCGCTTCATTTGTAGCGTGCGCAACAAGTTTGTTGCTCACTGAATATTATAGCAATCCATACAATTCGAGAAAAATATTGAAGCTTTTTCAGGGATATTACTTCGTAATATCAATAAAAAATGAGCAATTCTATCAAAAAGGGGTCTTCCAAGCAAAAGAGGTTTGGTTGGCGTCAGAAACGTTCCAACAAAAAGGGAACAATAGGCAAATTGTGGTGAGCGCGAAGCGCTCACCAGGATTTGGCTTTGATCTCTTCCCGCGCGGGTGCCCTACAATGAGATCACCTATTCATACCGTCAACAGAGGTATGAGCTGTAAGCTGTACACTATTCGACGCGCTGCAAGAAATTACATATGTGTGCAACTTTTCATCCCAACTGGTCCCCGCTTTCTAAAGTTATGACCTCTCAAAGTACGCAAAAACGTTCTCCACCACCGCCTCCGCCTCCGCCTCCGCCTCCGCCTCCACCTCCGTCCGTCGAAAACCATTTTTTTGGAAGGCGTGGACCAAATCGCTCGAAAATTTGTGACTAGAGGTAATCGGCCACGGGAATGACGAAAATAATTGTCAGAACTCACCATAATGACCTCTGGGCCCCTAACGGGCGTTTGAAACTCGGAAACCGGCCTCTCAAGAATAGTTTATGAAAATGGTGGATTTTTCGTTATCAGTCATTGTTTTCTTAGACTCCATATAAACACCTTGCTCTCCAGGGTGGTGTACTTTGAACGTCCGGCTCGGAAGAGGACGCTGTGCGGGTTGATGTACTTGACCGCGGCGCGTATTCGTTCAAAGCGCACCATCGATAAGAAGGCGTCGCAGGATGTGCTGTAGTGTCGGTTGACTATGTGAGACCTCAGTAGGGGTGTGCAGGACGTCGTAGAATGTGGGCAGGGCCTCAGTAGGAGTGTGCAGGACATCATGGAACGTGTGCAAGACCTTAGTAGGAGTGTGCAGGACATCATGGGACCTGTGCAAGACCTCAGTAGGAGTGTGCAGGACATCATTGTACCTGCGCAGGACCTCAGTAGGAGTGTGTAGGACATCATTGTACCTGCGCAGGACCTCAGTAGGAGTGTGCAGGACATCATGGAACGTGTGGAAGACCTCAGTAGGAGTGTGCAGGACATCATGGAACGTGTGCAGGACCGTAGTAGGAGTGGGCAGGACATCATGGGACGTGTGCAAGACCTTAGTAGGAGTGGGCAGGACATCATGGGACGTGTGCAGCACCCCAGTAGGGGTGTGCAGGACGTCGTAGAATGTGTGCAGGACCTTAGTAGGAGTGTGCAGGACATCATAGGACCTGTGCAGGACCCCAGTAGGGGTGTGCAGGACCTCAGTAGGAGTGTGCAGGACATTATGGTACCTGTGCAGGACCTCAGTAGGAGTGTGCAGGACATCATGGGCCTGTGCAGGACTCCAGTAGGGGTGTGCAGGTCGTCGTAGAATGTGTGCAGGACCTCAGTAGGAGTGTGCAGGACCTTAGTAGGAGTGTGCAGGACATCATGGGCCCTGTGCAGGACCCCAGTAGGAGTGTGCAGGAAATCATGGGACCTGTGCAGGACCCCAGTAGGGGTGTGCAGGACCTCAGTAGGAGTGTGCAGGACCTTATGGGACCCATGCAGGACCCCAGTAGGGGTGTGCAGGACGTCGTAGAATGTGTGCAGGACCTCAGTAGGAGTGTGCAGGACCTTAGTAGGAGTGTGCAAGACATCATGGGACCTGTGCAGGACCCCAGTAGGGGTGTGCAGGACCTCAGTAGGAGTCTGCAGGACATTATGGAACGTGTGCAAGACCTTAGTAGGAGTGTGCAGGACATCATGGGACCTGTGCAGGACCCCAGTAGGGGTGTGCAGGACGTCGTAGAATGTGTGCAGGACCTCAGTAGGGGTGTGCAGGACGTCGTAGAATGTGTGCAGGACCTCAGTAGGAGTGGGCAGGACATCATGGAACGTGTGCAAGACCTCAGTAGGAGTGTGCAGGACATCATGGAACGTGTGCAAGACCTTAGTAGGAGTGTGCAGGACATTATGGGACCTGTGCGGGACCTCACTAGGAGTGTGCAGGACATCATTGTACCTGCAGGACCTCAGTAGGGAGTGTGTAGGGACATCATTGTACCTGCGCAGGACCTCAGTAGGAGTGTGCAGGACATCATGGAACGTGGAAGACCTCAGTAGGAGTGTGCAGGACATCATGGAACGTGTGCAGGACCGTAGTAGGAGTGGGCAGGACATCATGGGACGTGCAAGACCTTAGTAGGAGTGGGCAGGACATCATGGGACGTGTGCAGCACCCCAGTAGGGGTGTGCAGGACGTCGTAGAATGTGTGCAGGACCTTAGTAGGAGTGTGCAGGACATCATAGGACCTGTGCAGGACCCCAGTAGGGGTGTGCAGGACCTCAGTAGGAGTGTGCAGGACATTATGGTACCTGTGCAGGACCTCAGTAGGAGTGTGCAGGACATCATGGGCCTGTGCAGGACTCCAGTAAGGGTGTGCAGGTCGTCGTAGAATGTGTGCAGGACCTCAGTAGGAGTGTGCAGGACCTTAGTAGGAGTGTGCAGGACATCATGGGCCCTGTGCAGGACCCCAGTAGGAGTGTGCAGGAAATCATGGGACCTGTGCAGGACCCCAGTAGGGGTGTGCAGGACCTCAGTAGGAGTGTGCAGGACATTATGGGACCCGCGCAGGACCCCAGTAGGGGTGTGCAGGACGTCGTAGAATGTGTGCAGGACCTCAGTAGGAGTGTGCAGGACCTTAGTAGGAGTGTGCAAGACATCATGGGACCTGGGCAGGACCCTCAGTAGGGGTGTGCAGGACCTCAGTAGGAGTCTGCAGGACATTATGGAACGTGTGCAAGACCTTAGTAGGAGTGTGCAGGACATCATGGAACCTGTGCAGGGCCCCAGTAGGGGTGTGCAGGACGTCGTAGAATGTGTGCAGGACCTCAGTAGGAGTGTGCAGGGCCTTAGTAGGAGTGTGCAGGACATCATGGGACCTGTGCACGACCCCATTAGGGGTGTGCAGGACCTTAGTAGGAGTGTGCAGGACATTATGGGACCTGTGCAGGACCCCAGTAGGGGTGTGCAGGACGTCGTAGAATGTGTGCAGGACCTCAGTAGGAAAGTGCAGGACCTTAGTAGGAGTGTGCAGGACATCATGGGAACTGTGCAGGACCCCAGTAGGGTGTGCAGGACGTCGTAGAATGCGTGCAGGACCTCAGTAGGAGTGTGCAGGACCTTAGTAGGAGTGTGCAGGACATCATGGGACCTGTGCAGGACCCCAGAAGGGGTGTGCAGGACGTCGTAGAATGTGTGCAGAACCTCAGTAGGAGTGTGCAGGACATCATGGGACCTGTGCAGGACCCCAGTAGGGGTGTGCAGGACGTCGTAGAATGTGTGCAGAACCTCAGTAGGAGTGTGCAGGACATCATGGGACCTGTGCAAGACCTCAGTAGGAGTGTGCAGGACATCATTGTACCTGCGCAGGACCTCAGTAGGAGTGTGTAGGACATCATTGTACCTGCGCAGGACCTCAGTAGGAGTGTGCAGGACATCATGGAACGTGTGGAAGACCTCAGTAGGAGTGTGCAGGACATCATGGAACGTGTGCAGGACCGTAGTAGGAGTGGGCAGGACATCATGGGACGTGTGCAAGACCTTAGTAGGAGTGGGCAGGACATCATGGGACGTGTGCAGCACCCCAGTAGGGGTGTGCAGGACGTCGTAGAATGTGTGCAGGACTCAGTAGGAGGTGTGCAGGGACATCATAGGACCTGTGCAGGACCCCAGTAGGGTTGTGCAGGACCTCAGTAGGAGTGTGCAGGACATTATGGTACCTGTGCAGGACCTCAGTAGGAGTGTGCAGGACATCATGGGCCTGTGCAGGACTCCAGTAAGGGTGTGCAGGTCGTCGTAGAATGTGTGCAGGACCTCAGTAGGAGAGTGCAGGACCTTAGTAGGAGTGTGCAGGACATCATGGGCCCTGTGCAGGACCCCAGTAGGAGTGTGCAGGAAATCATGGGACCTGTGCAGGACCCCAGTAGGGGTGTGCAGGACCTCAGTAGGAGTGTGCAGGACATTATGGGACTCCTGCAGGACCCCAGTAGGGGTGTGCAGGACGTCGTAGAATGTGCAGGACCTCAGTAGGAGTGTGCAGGACCTTAGTAGGAGTGTGCAAGACATCATGGGACCTGTGCAGGACCCCAGTAGGGTGTGCAGGACCTCAGTAGGAGTCTGCAGGACATTATGGAACGTGTGCAAGACCTTAGTAGGAGTGTGCAGGACATCATGGGACCTGTGCAGGACCCCAGTAGGGGTGTGCAGGACGTCGTAGAATGTGTGCAGGACCTCAGTAGGAGTGTGCAGGACCTTAGTAGGAGTGTGTGAGACATCATGGGACCTGTGCAGGACCTCAGTAGGGGTGTGCAGGACCTCAGTAGGGTGTGCAGGACATTATGGGACTGTGCAGGACCTCAGTAGGAGTGTGCAGGACATCATGGGACTGTGCAGGACCTCAGTAGGAGTGTGCAGGACGTCGTAGAATGTGTGCAGGACCTCATGGGAGTGTGCAGGGCCCCAGTAGGAGGTGTGCAGACATCATGGGACCTGTGCAGGACCCCAGTAGGGTGTGCAGGACCTCAGTAGGAGTGTGCAGGACATTATGGGACTCTGTGCAGGACCCCAGTAGGGGTGTGCAGGACGTCGTAGAATGTGTGCAGGACCTCAGTAGGGTGTGCAGGACCTTAGTAGGAGTGTGCAAGACATCATGGGACCTGTGCAGGACCCCAGTAGGGGTGTGCAGGACGTCGTAGAATGTGTGCAGGACCTCCAGTAGAGTGTGCAGGACCTTAGTAGGAGTGTGCAGGACATCATGGGACCTGTGCAGGACCCCAGAAGGGGTGTGCAGGACGTCGTAGAATGTGTGCAGAACCTCAGTAGGAGTGTGCAGGACATCATGGAACGTGTGCAGGACCCCAGTAGGGGTGTGCAGGACGTCGTAGAATGTGTGCAGGACCTCAGTAGGAGTGTGCAGGACATCATTGTACCTGCGCAGGACCTCAGTAGGAGTGTGCAGGACATCATTGTACCTGCGCAGGACCTCAGTAGGAGTGTGCAGGACATCATGGAACGTGTGGAAGACCTCAGTAGGAGTGTGCAGGACATCATGGAACGTGTGCAGGACCGTAGTAGGAGTGGGCAGGACATCATGGGACGTGTGCAAGACCTTAGTAGGAGTGGGCAGGACATCATGGGACGTGTGCAGCACCCCAGTAGGGGTGTGCAGGACGTCGTAGAATGTGTGCAGGACCTTAGTAGGAGTGTGCAGGACATCATAGGACCTGTGCAGGACCCCAGTAGGGTTGTGCAGGACCTCAGTAGGAGTGTGCAGGACATTATGGTACCTGTGCAGGACCTCAGTAGGAGTGTGCAGGACATCATGGGCCTGTGCAGGACTCCAGTAAGGGTGTGCAGGTCGTCGTAGAATGTGTGCAGGACCTCAGTAGGAGTGTGCAGGACCTTAGTAGGAGTGTGCAGGACATCATGGGCCCTGTGCAGGACCCCAGTAGGAGTGTGCAGGAAATCATGGGACCTGTGCAGGACCCCAGTAGGGGTGTGTGCAGGACCTCAGTAGGAGTGTGCAGGACATTATGGGACCTGCGCAGGACCCCAGTAGGGGTGTGCAGGACGTCGTAGAATGTGCAGGACCTCAGTAGGAGTGTGCAGGACCTTAGTAGGGAGTGTGCAAGACATCATGGGACCTGTGCAGGACCCCAGTAGGGTGTGCAGGACCTCAGTAGGAGTCTGCAGGACATTATGGAACGTGTGCAAGACCTTAGTAGGAGTGTGCAGGACATCATGGGACCTGTGCAGGACCCCAGTAGGGGTGTGCAGGACGTCGTAGAATGTGTGCAGGACCTCAGTAGGAGTGTGCAGGACCTTAGTAGGAGTGTGCAAGACATCATGGGACCTGTGCAGGACCCCAGTAGGGGTGTGCAGGACCTCAGTAGGAGTGTGCAGGACATTATGGGACCCGTGCAGGACCCCAGTAGGGGTGTGCAGGACGTCGTAGAATGTGTGCAGGACCTCAGTAGGAGTGTGCAGGACCTTAGTAGGAGTGTGCAAGACATCATGGGACCTGTGCAGGACCCCAGTAGGGGTGTGCAGGACGTCGTAGAATGTGTGCAGGACCTCAGTAGGAGTGTGCAGGACCTTAGTAGGAGTGTGCAGGACATCATGGGACCTGTGCAGGACCCCAGAAGGGGTGTGCAGGACGTCGTAGAATGTGTGCAGAACCTCAGTAGGAGTGTGCAGGACATCATGGGACCTGTGCAGGACCCCAGAAGGGGTGTGCAGGACGTCGTAGAATGTGTGCAGAACCTCAGTAGGAGTGTGCAGGACATCATGGGACCTGTGCAGGACCCCAGTAGGGGTGTGCAGGACGTCGTAGAATGTGTGCAGAACCTCAGTAGGAGTGTGCAGGACATCATGGGACCTGTGCAGGACCCCAGTAGGGGTGTGCAGGACGTCGTAGAATGTGTGCAGAACCTCAGTAGGAGTGTGCAGGACATCATGGGACCTGTGCAGGACCCCAGTAGGGGTGTGCAGGACGTCGTAGAATGTGTGCAGAACCTCAGTAGGAGTGTGCAGGACATCATGGGACCTGTGCAGGACCCCAGTAGGGGTGTGCAGGACGTCGTAGAATGTGTGCAGAACCTCAGTAGGAGTGTGCAGGATATTATGGGACCTGTGCAGAACCCCAGTAGGGGTGTGCAGGACGTCGTAGAATGTGTGCAGAACCTCAGTAGGAGTGTGCAGGACATCATGGGACCTGTGCAGGACCCCAGTAGGGGTGTGCAGGACGTCGTAGAATGTGTGCAGGACCTTAGTAGGAGTGTGCAGGACATCATGAAACGTGTGCAACACCCCTGTAAGGATGAGTAGGACTTCATGGAATGTGTGCAGGACATCAGTAGGAGTGTGCAGGACAGCATGAGGCGTGTGCAGGACCCCAGTAGGGATTAGCAGGACGTCATGGAATGTGTGTAGGACCTTAGTAAAATTGTGCAGGACATCATAGAAAGTGTGCAGGACCCCAATAGGGGTGTGCAGGACATCAAGGAATGTGTGCAGGACCTTAGTAGGAGTGTGCAGGACATCAAGAAACGTGTGCAAGACCCCTGTAAGGATGAGCAGAACTTCGTGGAATGTGTGCAGAACATCAGTAGGAGTGTGCAGGACATCATGAAACGTGTGCAAGACCCTGTAAGGATGAGCAGGACTTCATGGAATGTGTGCTGGATCTCAGTAGGAGTGTGCAGGACCTCAGTTTAATGCTCAGGACACCGTATGCAAGCCAGGCATCCGAATCTACAAGAACGATAGTTAAGTCCGCCAGAACAGGGCTACCGTAATCTCACTCGAGTTAGCTCTAAAATTTTCTAAGTTCTGACTCCGAATTCGCTTCATCTTCCCTACAGGTGGTGATGTTTTCCTGCTTTGTAGTCCATGCAGATCCTCAACTGCTGACCTCTGGAGCAGGACGGTGTGTGAATCAAGACACACCGCTCTTCACTTCTTTTATACTTTACCCTTGGTCAATTTTGTATCATCCAATTTGTTTACGAGAGCCGAATAACATTATTCCTAAGATTACGGTAGCCCTCTTCTGGCGCACTTAAAGGCAGTGTTCACGACAAATCTCGTTCTCGAGGTCTCGGTGTGAAACTCTAAGTTGGCAGGTGCTGCAGAGGATAGGGTCTAAGAAGGCAACGAAAACTGGCCAGAAATGAATACAAACGGCTTTGAAAGCTCTCCCGATGCGCCTACCTATCCCGGTCCGCCCCCGATCGGACGAGCTTGTGGCGCCGCACGCGTTTCGATGGCAAATTGCCAAGCAACTCTGCAGCAATTAGCATTACCGATTCGCGCAGATTTCGCGATTCGCGCGCTTGACGAAATCAGCAGGGCCCATGATTCTCGTCCACGCCCTGAATTAAGAAGCCGTTATTTTGACTTATTCTGGACGTTTTTCTTCGCTGTTTCTTCACTATTAGTTACCTCACGACAAAACAATCCCATTTTTGGGTCGAACTCGAGTCCGATATTCATCGTGAACACTGCCTTTAACTATCGTTCCTTTTCCGAAACAGACATATGGGCCGGCGCAGACGAGCCACATCAGCATGAACCGGTGAAGTTTGGCTAGAGCGGCTGACCCTGGGTATATCCTAGACGTGGTGGGGCCACCCAAGATTTACTCATAGAAATGATGAAAAACTCTGATAAAAGAGGCTGATACTGCGCTATCAATCATTGTTTTTATTAGAGCTCTGCGGAAATACTTCGACTGGTAGCCTCACCAATTAGCCGTTCATTTCATTTCTGTCTTGAATGGTGCGTGCCCCCGTCTAGAATAATAGTGCCTAGAACCCTGTACAATTGGGTCATTTTGAAGCTCATTTCTTCATTTTTCGACTTTTAAATTCAAAAAGTATGTGCCTTGCATCTGTTTGTAGGAAGCCGCGTTGCAACAATTATCTTGCAGTCTTAGCAACGGAGCGGTTGTCTCCTCATTTCTACCACTATGTTTTCGAAAAAACAACAACTTGACTTTTAGAGATTGACGATGTTTTAGAAGGGAAACCCTTGAAAAAAGTTGGGAAATTTCTGAAAGTTGGGCTCCGCAGAAAAGGTCAAGGATTTGGCATTGCTCTAAAATGTCGTGAAATTGTTCCATTAGATGTGGCTATCAAAGTGGTTTTCTAAATGTAGTGAAATTGTTGAATCGATTTGGCTGTTGTTGGTATATGCAGATAACATAATCATTAAATGTAGTGAAATTGTTGCGAACGGATTTGGCAGGAGCTCTATGAATTATCACAGTCAAATCACGCGTCAGAAGGGGTTTTTCTTGGAGCGCATATTGAACCAAATGAGAACAAGAATAAGTCTAGCAGCAAAAACGTTTCCATACAATGTGAATCGTGAAAGCGTTGAGGACACGAAGACATAGCGTCAGTAGCTAATAAATTGTGTTACATTTCGTTTTCGTGATTTTTATCTAATCAGTGAGGGAAGAGGGAAGGTCTAGTACCTAAGTGGGAGCTACACTGAAAAGGCAGAATAACATTCGAGAACCTTATTTCTAGCCCATAAGGCCACGTTTCGTTCAGCATTGTTGACTGAGGTTTATTATTTTTTCTTTTTGTCTTCATTCGCTCGCCAGAGGACCTTCTGACGCGTGATTTGACTGTGATAATTCATAGAGCTCCTGCCAAATCCGTTCGCAACAATTTCACTACATTTAATGATTATGTTATCTGCATATACCAACAACAGCCAAATCGATTCAACAATTTCACTACATTTAGAAAACCACTTTGATAGCCAAATCTAATGGAACAATTTCACGACATTTTAGAGCAATGCCAAATCCTTGACCTTTTCTGCGCAGCCCAACTTTCAGAAATAGAATGAGGAGAGTCTACAAAAAGTGAACAATATTTTCTGAGACTGATTTTCCTGGCCGATACTTCTTAACAGCGAAAACAAACCGTTGCGGTGTTCTGCACGGAAGCACTCTGTGGTTCCAAAAATGGTCTAGATTACGCGAGAACCGTTTAAATGTATGTGCATGTAAACCTAATACTTACCCAGTTGCTACGAGAAGCGAAACTAAGGTGCAGCATCTAATGATAGTATTTTCTTATAATCTCGTCAAAATTGAAGTCCATTCTTGGAAACCATTGAACTCTTCCTCGTGAAATACCACAACGGTTTGTTTTTGCTGTTAAGAAGTATCGGCCACGAAAATCAGTCTCAGAAAATATTGTTCACTTTTTGTAGACTCTCCTCATTCTATTTGCCGATTGTTCCCCTTTTTTTTGGAACGTTTCTGACGCCAACCAAACCTCTTTTGCTTGGAAGACCCCTTTTTGATAGTACAACTACAATACCGCTCGTAGGATTTGGTCAGAAAGCGAGCAAGGTCGGGTTTTCGCGTCTTTTTCGTCTTTTTTGTATAACTCGCTTCAAAGTCAACTTTGAGCGAAACGAGGGAGATATTCATGACCCTGGCGTTGAGGGCTACCCAATGGTTTAGCCTCTGTGGTAATTACGTTGAGAAGTACAGAAGTTTCGCAATCACCCAGGTTTGTGATTACGGTACCGTGACGGATGGTGCGCTACCGTCTCCGCTTGCGTTTCCCTGTGTCTACCGTATATAGAGAGCTGATTGATTGCGAAATTTTCATGGTTGTATGTCTATGTCAAGATTCAGATCTCCTAGCATTATTAGAAATTTATCAGAAAGACAAGAGTCCACAAGAACATCAAGAAGTGCTTCGTCATCGGCAGAGGTTGAGCTGGGCGGCCGATAAAGCAAGACTATTCTGAACGTCGACGAAAACTGCGAATCAAAAGCATCCAGGACGAGCAAGTTCGATTTAAGAGCAGGGAGGAAAGTGCACGATAAGATGTTCATAGAGCGTTTAACAAGGCAACATATTCCACCACCTCTACTACCCCCCCACGATCTGATCGAAAAATTTTATAGGGAAATTTCGAGACTATTTCGGAATTGGTAATCTTAGATGAGATTCATGTTTCTGTTATAAAAGCCGTGGCTGGAGAATGAAATGCAAGGAAATAGTGAAGGTGGTGAATTTTATTGCAAAGGCTTCGAGCATTAAAAAGGAAGCAACTCAAACCTTGGGGTGCTCCGTGACTAACTAGGCGTTTCCCGATCTAGGTAGGTCTTGGACGGTAGATCTAGGTAGGTCTTGAACGCGCCGAATTTCGCCGCGGTACACAACCCAAGTGCGAGAATTTAGTTGTTTGTTGCGCTCTCGACACTCCTGTCTCATTTCGAACTCTCGCTGACGCTCTTCTCTAGTCATACTTCTACGCACGTAAGCGTCAGGAAAGTTGGACCCACGAAGCCGGTGGGTGTTAGCCAGAGCCGTTGCCCAGTACGACCGCGTGGGTAGTACAACTTTAACCAGACGCGGACGTGCGCTCGACTCACTCAAAGCGCCCATGCGGAACACATCTGATGGCCTGCAGTCCACGTTTAGTACGCTCATAACTTGGTCCACTTTGTTCTCCAAATCAGCCCGCTTCTCCAAGGGAGGCATCTCCTTCGGAGCCTCAGGGAGACCGGAGATTACTATGCTACGTGCCATTTTTCCGTTTCAATGCCTGCCGAGACCTGTTCCGGAAACTTAAGTAAAAGAGCACGAACCATCCTCTCTACCAGGGGATCCTTGTTACGTTGGAGTATGGCGTTCATGAGGTCAAGAGCTGACATCTTTGCAATGTCAGCCTCCAGAACCTCATTACAAGCCTGAGGATCCCTAGTGGATGATGATTCGAGCTCTCCCGCGACAACTCCGGGACCCTTATTGGCCTGGCGAGTAATTGGCTTTGACGGTTTTGACATTATCGTACAGCAGGTGCAATCGAGAAAAAAAAATCTCCAACTATCTGGGCAACAACGAAAAAAAAATCTCTCCAACTATCTGGGCAACAAAATTTTAAACTTTGAACTTAGACTGTGTCCGAGAATGTGAGCAGGCGCCGCAACACGTCGAAGTTGAAATGAGAATGATATAAGGTCAAGTACGACCACACCACAACCAGAGAGAGCAGTCGAGATCGACCGCACACGAGGCACACCACTCAAAATTGAGTGTAGGAAGAGATGCGAATAGTAGAAAATTCCTAGAATTTTTCAAGTGTTGTAACTTGTCCCAGTATGTGCGCTCACCAACTCGGGGCACTTCGTTTCTAGATGTAATTTTAACTTCAGAACCTATTTTGGACAATATCTCGGTCATTCCCCCTTTTGCCACTTCTGATCACAATATGATTTCCTTCCGGATTTGTAGCGAATTGCCATCAATCCCGTTATTACCATTTCCAAATTTCAACAAAGCCGACTATCATGCATTATCTGCATACTTCTCCTCCATCGATTGGTGGGGAACTTTCCAAGGTTACACTACTGTTGACGATGTTTGTCAAAGATTTTGCCGCAGAGTATACTCGGGTTTGGCTCAGTTCATTCCATTTGAGACTAGACAGGAAAGAAAGGTACAGTATCCTAGACATATATGTAATCTAGTCTCCCAAAAAATCGCCTTTTTTACACTTTGCCTGAACCTTTATCTCATGCGTGCTACAAGAAGGTTTGCGACGAGCTGGATCGCCATTTGAAAAAATTCTTGGCCAACCAAGAGAAACGTGCCAGTAGCAGTCCTAACAGAAAAGCGATATACCAGCTTATAAATTTCAAACTGAAATCTCAGTGTCATGACTTCGTAATCGAAGACGATACTGGTAACAGATGGATGGACGATAAGGGCAAAGCGGAAGCACTAGCCAAGTATTTTGCTTCGGTTTTTTCCTCTGAAAATGATGATGTTTTCAGTAATCACCTTTGTTGCGATCAAGTTTTGAACTCTCCAGATGAAGTAGTAGTATTCCCGCACGATGTACTCAAAATTTTGAAATCATTAAAAAAATCCAATGCGGCAACTTTCGATGGAATTCCACAAATTGTCTATAAAAACTGCGCGACTGCTCTCTGTAGACCTCTTTCTATGATTTTCAACATGTCTTTGATTTTCAATGAAGTTCCATCGTTATGGAAAGAAGCCATAGTCACTGCAATTCCAAAAGTTTCAAACTCCAATTTAGTTTCGAATTTCAGACCAATAAGCATAACTCCAACTCCTGTTAAAGTGCTGGAAAAGATCATTCGTGGAAAAATAATTTCGTGGTTCACCAGCAATAATCTCATTCCCCCAGAGCAGCATGGTTTCTTGAGTGGTGCCTCCACAATCACCCAGCTTGCCGATGCTGTTTATGACTGGAATGTGGCAGTGAACAATGGATGTTCTGTAGACGTGATCTATTTCGATTTGTCTAAAGCCTTTGACAAAGTAAATCATGACAAACTTTTACAAAAACTCAGTTTTCTCGGTATCAAGGGGCCACTTCTTGAGTGGATTCGCTCCTATCTTAGGGATAGATTCATGTGTGTGAAAGTGGGCAACTCTTACTCTATGCGTTACCCTTGCCCTAGCGGATTGCCGCAGGGCGGAGTTCTTTCACCGCTTTTATTTCTTGCTTACACTTTTGATTTACCAGCAAAACTCAGAACGCATATTAATGTAAAAGTGCAAATGTATGCGGATGACATAAAAATTTATGGCGTTTACAACCAAGAAAATCAGATAGAGGTCTACGAGGCGCTTTCGCAGTCAATCTCCAACATGATGCAGTGGTCGTCGTCTTGGCAATTGCCTGTTAATCTGTCAGAAACTAGTGTTTTTCACATTGGGAGAAGTCAGCTAATGGAATATAGCTTCGGTGATGTTGTTTTAGTAAACTCGGAAGAAGTCCGCGATCTGGGGGTGCTTTTCAATCCAAAACTTGACTTTGAGACACATATAAGCAGAATGGTTTCGAAAGCTTTTTCAACCTTGTTTACGATTTGTAGAAATATCAAAAGCAATGACGTATCGCTGTGATTAAGACTCTATAAAGCCTATGTTTTACCAATCCTAGAGTACGGATCTCAGGTTTGGAGCCCGTTCACTAAAAAACTAATAGAAAAAATTCAGAAAATGCAGAAAACGTTTGTGAAGATCTTGATGTCTAGATGCTCCACTGACTTTAGCTCTCTCCAAAATTTGCGAACGTACAGGCAGCGTCTTTGTCACTTTAAACTACGCAGTCTTTACCACCGTCGTATTTTCAATGATCTGGTCTTCTGTTTCAAATTACTCAAGGGTGATCTGAAACTGAAGGCAAGTAAATACTGGTGTTTCCGACCGTGTAGAGGGCGTGCGTCGAGATTTGGTATTCAGTGCATTAGTGTGAGAAGACGAAACCATGATCGACTTTTCAATTCACTTTTCTTCAGGGGAGCAAGATGGCTTGAATTGCTGTTTTAAGAAGTCATAGAATCTCCAAATGTTTTGACTTTTAAAAATGGGCTGAAGAAACTTGACTTGATTGTTAATTTGAACATTGCAGAAGTGTAGGAGCTTATGAAGTGCATTTGATGGTTTCGTGTTTGTGATGGGCTGTGTTTGGCGTGGCAGACATTCTCGTTTTCTGGCAGCTCTGAAGAGAATTGATGTCTTTCAAGTTATCGGCATCACCGACATTATCTAATGCTATCCTATGACGTCTCATGGCGACCTACTCACTTACCAGTGGCTACATCACCTAGCACTGCACGAGCTCCTCTTCTCATATTGCCTTCTCGCTGTTTAACATTGTCCACCGCTACGTATTTAACTATGTCAATCACTGACCGAGTGTCCATCCCATATCTCATAAGGGTATCGCTACCTGGGTTCGGAGCCATATATTTATTCTTCCTTCGGGTTTCAAGTTTCCCTCTATCTCAAGTTGGTGCTATAGGCCTGCAGCTGGGAACTGAGTTGTCTCCGCCTGTCATATACACTAATTAACCCCTGACACTTGAAATTATCGTAAGATACATCACCCAGATACCTAACAGCGGGCGGAGGACAGTATGTATCCTAGGATGCCGCGTGGGTAGGGTCGCTTCATTGCAGCTTGAATATGAAACGCTTTCATTGCAGCTTGAATATGAAATGGATTACTATGAATTTATTCCCCGTACCAAGAAACACTGAACGGTTCCAAGCCTCTATCACTACTTGGGTTTTCGCCTTACTGCCCCCACAACCTTTAATGGCTCCTGGCTTTGTCTAGTGACGCCTTTTCGATTATTCTCTAATTTGACCATGGCCTTGTGGTCGGCAGTTAAATCGTTGCGAGGAGACTTGATTTGATTTGATTTGTTTCTGTATACATTTTCATGGCTCTTACTCGCTAGTTTGTGGATTATGAGCACGTCGGCTACGGCGTATAATAAATATAAATATAAATATAAATATAAATATAAAATATAAATGGTTGTCAACGGAATTCTTACAATAGCTACACCATTGGATAGCCCTCAACACCTGGATCATGAATATGTCCCTAGTTTCGCTCGAAGTTGACATTGAAGCGAGTTATACAAAAAAGACGAAAAAGACGCGAAAACCCGACCTCGCTCGATTTCTGACCAAATCCTACGAGCGGTATTGTAGTGATAGGTTTAGACGCAACAGCCACCTCTGAGGATAACTGAAACATTAGTTCACTTGGAATGAAACAGAGTCTACATGCAGCCAAGGGCATTCTTAATGAGCTCTGCATTTCGTATTCCGCTAGGAGCAAGCGTGTCTCTTTTGTCTGAACATATCAGTTATATTTCGTCGTGATCGACTCACGTAACGGATTGGCTATCGAAATGAAGAGTTCTCCATAAATGCCCTCGAGTTTATGTGGAAGGCCATCTTCTCTGGTACAGGTGGATCCCAGCGATTTCTTAGACTTGCGGATTGAAATACTCCTATCATTTTGAGAACAGTCTTGAATTCAAGAACTGATGTCAAACCTAACGTCAAAAAGTTTTTTGTTACATATAAAAATAAGTTTTGAAGCGAGATAGCACAGAATACAGTACATATGGTTTTGCTTGAGATCTTAGTAATGGCCAATCAACATTTTGACGCTTACTATACAACACTTGCGCTTTTACGGAGAATGAAAAATTTTCCATGTCCAAGATCTATGTTGAACGATCATTGTACGAGTCAAATTTCTCACTCTTCTCGATGTTTTCTACCGTTTGTAGTTTTTTGCTACCGTTTGTACCGTTTGTACATAGTTCATCGCTTCCCATAGTTTCGCGAAGACAACTGCTTTGGAAATTTCATATTTCAAGTCGTTTTAATTAGGAACAGACCCTGGTACTTTGGTTGCGTAAGGAGTGATTTCCTGTTGCGTGTTGTTGCGGCAGAAGTATGAGCGACGCAGAATCGTTTCGGTGTTATCTATCGCGAAGACGCAGCAACTAGGCGCCTCATATATATAGACGCGCGGAGACGCAGACTGCACCGACCCGAGGAACCATCCTACGTCGACTATATTTCACCATTAAGGTCTTTCCATTTTTTTTTCATTTCACCTGGGATGGTGTGAACTAGGGGAGTGTCCTAATAGATTTTTCCCTACTCTTGAGCGTGTTCATCTTGAAATATGCAGTCTTTATTATTTCTCATGCTCTTATCCTCCATGGCATTGATCAAAAAATGTGTTGCCTGAGGTGCATGTCATTGTTGTGTGCATTTTAATTGGATGTGTTTAGACTAGATGTTACTGGTATGAATTTCAGACAATTGCCGATAAATACGAAGCAGGAGCGCACACCTTTTCCGAACATTTGAAGAATGTCGCCGAGAGGGTTACTCACTACCAGAACTTCTTCAAGGTATGAGGTCTTGCAAATTTCTCTGAACAAAAACAACTGTATTCCTATTAAGCACGTGAATTGGACGATTATCTCCTAGAATGTTAGTATTATGTCAACATGCAATGAGATTCACAAAAATTATAGTTTTGCCGACCTACATAGTTTCTATTTCATTAGAAATCAGAGTTCTTAAAGTTACCTAACTCTTTTGAACCTCGGTATTCGTTCCTTCCCTCTATGTACTGTGTATAGCCTATCTTCCTCATTGTGAGCCGGTCGAAATAAGGCTTATCGGGCATATCATGTCAAAACCTCCTTATCACTGTTATATTTTGCCATGACCGACCGCTTCGCTGCTCGCTCCGCTCGGACTCATTAGAGCAAGCTAGGCTCTATCTTAAAGGCAAGGTCCGGTCAGATTTTGACACCACCGAAATTCGGGTTAGATAGATTGGGCTGGTCTAGCTGGACACCGTCCAAAATTTTCACAAACTCTAATTCCGTATTTCTGGAGAAAACAGCTCGAAAGTCAGGGATTACGGTATTCACAGCATGATAATCATGGCTGGAATGACCGATAATTACATAGCGCTTTTAAAGAATGCGTGGACAACGGCTTAAATATGGACGATGGCCACACTTTTCTGGATCATCGGCTCACGGAAGTGGCTTTAATAACTTGAAGAAGACCGATTTTAACGCAGTTTTCGCATGTTTCTTCGGACTACCTGTACCATGAGCACAGATTCAGCGGAAAATCTCAGAATCGAAATTCTGCTCGGACCCTGCCTTCAAGTTTAAGCCGTAGCTGTTAGCTGAGTTGACCTACATTTTTAGGAGTTCGTTAAATATACGGCACGAGCAAATCAAAGCAGTAAGAGTATGCAGAAAGCGCTGGAGTTGACTATAGGAATCCCACAACGGGTCCATGATCTCGTCTACACAAACAACATTCTACACTATCCCGGTGACACCAACAAACTCGGGCGATTAATCCGACACGTGAGTTCTTAGCTCATCGTGAAAAAAAGTACTAAATGACTGCAAATGAAGAGACAAGTAACATCGAATTGTGGGTTTTAAATTGGTTATCTAGTTCCAATTTGAAGCAACTTTTCATATACTCGGATCTGTACTGACTCCACGATAAATAGAGAAACAATTTTAGGACTCGTTTGAAGTCGCCGAGAGAGAGGAAGGTGAACAGGAACGCTATGTGTTCCTCTTCAAGAACAAAATTATGATCACGGAGAAGAACTCCTCGGCAACGCTCGTCACCTACACGCATTTAGCCACAATCAGAGTATGTCAGCGAAGTTTTGTTTTGTGAACTGATGTTCACATCTGACTAGGAACTGTTTTACCTGACACCCGATGATTCGGAAGACCATGTTTTCGTGTTGTAGGTGCGTGATAATACATAAATAGTAGTGCTCAAAGCTTTCTATTTGCCCCATAGATTCCGAAAATGCGCATTCATTGCTTGGAAGTCGCCAAAAGTCGTTTTTGGCCAGCAACGTGTCCGCGTGGGGGACTTTGAACCAAATAAGTGGGAATCTCTGGAAAATCGACAAATATCCCATGGAGATTTGCACCCTCTTGGTGACGCTTACCCAAACCTACCACTGGATGGTGTGAGAATCTGCGAGGGTAAGAATTGCCTGGAGTCCCCAACTTTGAAGATTTATGGCTAACGTTGGAATGCTATCGCGCGTCTAATATTAGTTTTCACGCCCATCCCTTCCCCCAACATTTAGCATAGATAAGGCTCCGATGAGATAGTTATTAATGAACGTTATTTGAGACGAAACATGAAGATAATATTTGCATTATGAAGATGTGATCTCAGGGAAAAGGAGAAAATATGTAGGGAATCGACATTATGTTCATGTATCTGATTGTCACCGATTTAGCTTGACAAGTATACGGCTAGCACACACAGACTTCATGAAGATACCATTCTTCTCAAACCAAACGAGCCTGGATTACCAGCCTTCAGGTGATTCATGGAAGTCTCTTTCGACTTATCAATAATTTTCATTTGGAGAGATATTTTCAACTTGCTCAAAGTTACAGCCTCAAGCCAAAGGATGCATCCTCATCAGAATATGTCAGGAAGGCTTGGATGAAGGACATCACTGAGGAACAGGAATCTCATGGTAGGCTTATCTTACAGTTGAGCAACACCCCTGAATTGAACCGTTGTTCACCAATTTTTTTCTGACGTTGTACTGGAACCCGTACTATATTGATGACTGCGCAATTTTATCCCAAATAAGTCACTCCTTGGAATGAAAACCCGCTAATCACTGACAGCAAGTATTTCCGGAGCTGGGAAAAATGCGAAATGTTCACAACCCTTGCCGAAGTAGGAGTGATCGGATCACCTGTAAACGAGCGCAGAACCTTACTTTATGTTCTATCAATATACGAACACCCATTAAATTGTAGTTTGTGGAGCTTGCAGTAACTTCTGAGCTTCAAACTTGTCATCACAGTTTTCTGCGACCACGTAAATCGTAGCTTCATGTATATTTATCCTTTTTGCCAATACTTAACCCGCCTACAGAAACTGGACATGATTTTCGACCGTTCCACATATGTGCGAGCACTGCGGAAAGATGCTATTTTAGTGGCGAATATTGGTAAACTATCTTCAATAGCATTGCAATGTGAGGTTAAACTATCAATAAAGAAAAACTTCAAATATTTTACTAGTTAGGCGGTTGAATAATTTTTTTTTGAAAAGAATTTGATTGTGTGTGCTAGGAATATTGAAAATTACGAATTTGAGCTGGGCTGAACCACTGCATTTCTTTCGATTTGCATATTTTTGTCTAGCTATGGTACCCCACAGACTCAAGTTGTGAATCAAGTTGAGAATGGCTGCAAAATAAGTCAAGCGAGCGAAGTTTTCTTCTCTAGCCACGACAGGATAGAATGATCAAAATGAATGCTGTCCCGGGCATATCGGAATCCCTAACGTCCATGGCAGAGAACCGGTGCAATACGACCTTCCAAGACTTGCTAGTTCTCCGCTAAGCCCGTTCTACGAATACACCATTTCTACAAAAAAGAAGTTAAAAGGAATGCCCTAATTTATTGAGAAAACAATTTTAACAATAATTTCGGCAGACATTCAAACGTGCCCCGATGTTCATTATACCTTTTTTACGATTTGGAAGATAATGAAAGCACTTTTTCTGATTAACCTAGTAAAATCTGAAGTGTTCGAGCAAAACTGAATTATTCATTTCAGATTTTAAGAAAAATGCCACAACCACGATTAAGTGGGTAAAAATGTACGTCTCGCAGTTATTTGCAATGGTTTCAATCCAAGTGGTTTTAGGAGTATAGACAAGTCTTGAAGTGGGAGGAGGTTATGTACATAGAGGCGGCGGAAAACCGGGCTGGGGGTTCTGTAGTGATAGATAGAACTTCGGAGAAGGATATGTAATTTATAGGAGTATTCGTACATGCGTGTGTGAAAAGGTACAGCAAACCCTACCAAGAGCAAGTAGGAGAAGCCCTTGAAGCCCAGTTCGAAGTGAGCAAAATGAAGTACCTTGCGAGAATGCCCATGCTATTTTTAATTAAAATTGTTAATGAATCATTCTTGAACCTAGGTCTGAAACATTTCTGTGCTTGAAACGGTAGGTGGAACCTAATGGTTGAAGGAAAAATTTTCCTATTATATTCGTCCAGGTAGGTTTTCTGCAGAGCTGAACACGCATATGAGGTAACATCGGCATGGATCCTAAAGAGCCTTTGCGTTCCATTTTGGAGGTTGGCGCAAACTCGTTGCTCTTACATATGTCATTGCATAAGACACCGAGTTTGTGCCAACTTTCAACAATGAAGGCGAAGTCTCTTCAGGATCCATGCCGACTTACGTTTCAGGGGTTTCGGGGAATCACAATAGGTTACGGTAGGTGAGTTGCATTATAGTTACCCAAACTTTCCGTTATCCAATGAAAAACTGAAAACGGACCTCATCCGACTGCAACACCTCAAACCAATCTCCCTGAACCATTTTCGGATGAAAGAAGACTTCTTCGACCTTGATGTCTAACTACCGCTCTGAGCTTCTGATCCGGAACAACCTTCGCATGAAGATTCAGACTCGATTACGAGATTGACAGCTGATTTTATTGGCTTACGCTTGTTTTGGCGGAATCACCGTTTCAGGAGCCAGAGAGGACGAAATCAGAATAGTGCTTAGCCGGTCAGATGTCGACGGAAACAATTGAAAAATTCAAATTCAAGAGAAAGTGAAATTCAAGAAACTCTTTCTACGAAACGGAGTCAAAGATTAAGAAACTAGGCAATTATCGTACTTTGTAAGAGGGCATAGTAGGAGATCCACACCTTAGAATGATAGATGGAAGCGGAACACAGTTGATGCTGCTACCTCTCGAAGTAGCAATGCGAGTCTAAGGAAAGGCCTGAGGTCTCCAGCTATATAGTTGCATTAATCTTCATTCTAATGTCGACAGGTGACAGCATCAACTGTATTCAGCTTTCTCCTATCGTTCTAAGGTGTGTATCTCCTAGTTTGCTTTCTTACAAAGCACGAAATTTGCCTAGTTTCGTAAACTCCGTTTCGGGAAAAGAGTTCCCTGGGTTTCAGTGGGGTGGGGACGATTAAAAAGAGATGCGCATTTCTAATTAATTCCTTTCAGAATCTCAACAACGCGATTCCGCATGAACGTGCGTCCAATAAAGTCAACTCTTAACCTCGCGGTCAAGTTTCAACACACAAAGCAAGCCTGAATTTTACCGAGTTTTCGATGGAAAAGAACGTGAAGGAAAACCTTTTATTGAAGACGTTCAAAGCGCAAAACATTTTCCGACGCCGCGAATTTTACTGCAGCAAACACAACGGGGGCGAGAATCGAATGTCTTGGAGAGTTTCTTTGTACTAAGTGTTTTTGCACCGAAGCTTGTGATTCTTTCGCGGCATTTTAGTTATCATCCCCGAATACATGGGCTTACCCGCAAAAAAAAAAACGAAAAATTAGTATTCGGTTTTTATCGTGGACACTGCCTTCAATTTTGCTTTCTTGTTTTTTTAACTTTTCGACGTGTCAGAGGATCAAAAAAAAAGGACAATAACGGTTTGCAATCAATGAATGCTTGTAATGCCTTCAGTGTACCCATATCAGGCACCTCTAAGGAGTTCCCCAGGTGGCAGCCTTGTAGCATCTGTAATGTAGGAATGCGCTAAAAAAGCGAACACCACATGTTGTTGCGATCGGCTCACACATCATACCTGGATGCCACGAGTGGCCTGGGAGCCACCCAGCCGGGGCTAGCCGAAGCAGTAACGAGCCGCAATCGCTGCGGGCCACCGCATTCGGTTGTAATACGCGTCGCGCAGAGCCGACTGACTCTCGACATAGCCCCGCTGCCGCTTCTTTTCCTCCAGCGCCTAGCCAGGCCGAACAGCCGCCACCGCACCTATCTCTCCCTCTCGGCCAGCCGATCCTCGTGTAACCTCCACTCGCTCTCACTTGAGCCAGCAGCAAGAGCTATGCGCTGCTGGCACTGATTCCTAACTCCGAGTCCACCCACGCGCGCTTCGCCAGCTCCGGAAAACTCTGTCACCTGTAGATCACCACGTACCCGCTTCTATTCCGCTTATCCCCCTACCCTTATTCGGGAGACACCAGCTCCCCACTGGTGTGCTCCGCTTCGAATTTTCCCTCTGCTGAAATTTACTCGACGAATCGACAATGGTTATAAAAACGCTTTATATTATCGAACTTACCGACACGGAAGAAGGCGGGCTCGAACTCGTTGATCCATCATGGTGTAAGTTATTGATTACTTTATCAATTTTTATTGATTTTCTTAGCCGCTGAACGCGAACAAGAGACCGAAACTACTTCGGAAATGGATGTATCTCTACTGGACATGCGATCCGAGTTCAGCGAATACTCGGGCTCAAGAAAGAGCAGTTTACGTGGTGCTCTATCCATTCGCGTTTCGATTTCCGGGTTGATCAGCTGTTTTTTATTATTTTCATATTGGATTATTGATTTTCTTTACAAATTGGAGATTATAAATGATGACGTCATTGAATGGAAGTCCTAAAGTGCCACTGAAGTTATTCTGAGACATCCTCTGCTTTGACCGATGATTTCGCCGCGAGGAAAGTACGAAATAATTTTGCTAAATTTTCAATTGATCTGGAGCGTTGATAGGAGGAACTGAAATGGAGCCCCAGGTAGGCCTCCGAGTGACGTGAAATATCCTTTGGGACAGCTACAGACTTTCATAGCTCTCAGGAACATCTTGGAGTCGCAAAATCGGAAAATCCAGGTAATGTAGACCTAGTTGGTCCCTGGGAACCTGTGAAGGTGGCTAAAAAAATCAGTGGTCTTATTCTTCTGAAATAATCAAGATGTCTCTGATGATGTTCCAACTCAACTCCCCCACAGATTTTCTCGAAGTTCTGTAGCAGCAGGAAAGAGGGTGAAAAAAAACCCGCGGCATTGTTTGGGAACATCTGACAAATGATTGGGGCATGAGAGGGAGTCAAAGAAGCTGCATGCATATGAGAAGGTTAGGAGTAAAGCTCGCTAAGAACTCGGAGTGCGTTTTTTGATCTACTTACTAGCGTCAGTATGCCTTTCAAGTCCCCTTTTTGGAGATTGGTCTACTAGTTGGAGTTTTATCTGAATGGCGATGCATGTAGGTCTCCTAAGCTATACGGGATTCGATTCTCCTCAATTTATTAGATATTTCAGAAGATTCGTGCCATCATAAGAAAATCTCGCGGAAATGCTCGAGAGTCAGACATTGGGAGAACATTGTGGGGACTGATGGGAATGAGCAAACCCTGCGAAGTCGCTCAGAGTACCCTTCGGACTTTTTGCCAGAAGTAATGTGTTTCCAAAGTTGTGTCATGGTATTCCCAGCTATTATCCAACATTTTCAAAGGTGAAATTCTATAGAAACCTCTTGAGCATTCGTGAAACATTAGGCGGGCTAAGGCGAAACTACGGGAGAGGTATAAGAATTTTCAAAATTGAATACGCATAAAGGTAACACAACTTTCAGATTACTTTACTTCGAATTGTTACAATTTTTAAAGGTGCCTATCAAATCGTCCCCAGATTTCGTGCAGCCTACAGTCCTTGCAGGTTCCGGGTTAACTACTGATTTGACCTTGTTCGACATGCACTTAAACGGCTTTTCAGTCTTGCCTAATAGCTTTCTCGCCATTCCCGGACTAGTTTTCAGATCTCATAGTAGATACAGTACCGTGCAAAGTTTATTCGCGTGGCATTTTTACTAATAATGTTTTTATACGTATCTTGGCTTGCCCTTAGCGAAACTTGATGAAACTTTAGTATGTTTTGGGCCATCACAACCCCTGCTTTACACATACACAAAACTGGTTTTTGAGCGCGCAGTTTTTTTTAATATGGAATTTATTTATCATTTTGTGGTATTATCTCAAATTAGGACTATTCCTTCAAAACATGGCTATCATAAATCCAAACCCGTAGCAGTTTTTCGCCATTCCAAGGTCTTCAGAATCGTTTTATAGCTTTGTGAGAAAATCGTCTCTATCAGAATTCTCTGGAGACCGAAAATTGAACAGGTTGGAGTTGATTTTTGGAAATTCACCTCTATAAAATTATTCACCCCGGAACTATTACAAAATATGTACTAGTTGTGCTTTGACAATGTACAACTGGAACATAATTTTCGCTTTTTTTTGATAACGTCAAAGAGAGATACTTAAAAGGTGCAATATCGCATGATTTTCCTTCAAATTTATTCCTAAAAAACTCTGGATGGAGAGTAGTTTTTACAAAGTTATAAAACGGTTCCAGAGACCTCCGAATAGCAAATAACTGCTACGGGTCCGGCATTGTAATAGCCATGTTTCAAGGTAATAGTCCTAATTTAAGATAATACCACAGAATGGTGAATAAATTCCATATTTCGAAAACGGCACGCTCAAAAACCAAGTTTCTGTATGTACAATGCAAGAGTTGTGATGCTCCATAACATACTAAAGTTCCATTAAATTTCGCTCAGGGCAAGCCAAGATATGTATGAAAACATTATTCGCGCAAATGCCACGCGAATAGGCTTTTGCACGGTACTGTACATACGTGGATGCACAGAACATTCTAGTAATTTTCTCTCCTCAACCTGATTTTTTCTCAGGTTTTTTGCTGCTGAGTTCTGCCCAAAAAAAAAGAAAGTGTGCGAATCTCGCATAGTTACACCATGGACGATTTCTGGATTTTTTGGAAGTAGCTTTGATAATGTGTGAAAAAGCGAAGGAAAATCCCGCACCCACTACAAAATTTGGCCCAGCCAGGTATTACAACCTGGGATGATGATCAGGAATTTTTTCTTACCCATGTTGGAACTTATAAAAATCCTAGACCTCTAATCCATGGTCAAACGTCGTAGGGCGACGTCCTTTACTACCCCATTGTTGCATACAGTGCCGAAGATCCTCGGCTAAAGAAAATGTCAAATTTCAACTAAAAATTCAATACCCCTTTTAGGACCCAGTTTACAATTTGTGATTGCTTGTTGGGAAAAATAACACTCAAGATGCCCCAAGCCAGCTTTGGAACTTCCCAAAATCTCATCTATTTTTTTATACGGTGACGTCATGCCATATAAAGCTCAGGCGAATATCTTGCCGAAAACTGCTAAAAACAATTTACAGGTAAAAAACAGCTGATCAGTTTAATATGTATGTCCGTGGTTGTGATTGTCAGCTGAACAAGTGTTCGTCCGAGTCATCCAGGTTACGAGGAAACATTTTGATTTGGAGACGCATGTATGTATGTATACCATTTTCAACATGCAGTTTACACCTCTCAAAACAATCGGAGCAGTCGTTTTCTTCAATATCTATTCAATCCGCAACTTTCGAATTGTGTAGTGTTAGGAAGGATTGTGTGTATGATTGCTATTTTGCAAATGCGAAAAACTTTACTTTAGAGGAAAAATCCACTTCACAAGGTAATCGAATTGGTAGGGGACTATACAGAAGTTTCAGTAAATAGAAGAGTAACACCGCGGTAAACCCGAGACGTTTCATCTTGCGTACCCTTCACTGCATGTTTTGACATGGTTGTAGAACTTATCTGAAACTCTCGTCAAATCCATGCTTTGACCGGTATTCACCGCCCGTAACTGCTTCAAAGTGCGGTGCCAGCGTGTCATGACGTAAATATGTTGATACGTCTGTTACGTACTATGGTGGTACTTTGCTGTACACTTAAAGTTAGGTAAAAGAATTGATTTGGCTCGCGGAATGTTCAGATCAACCTGAAATCGGTACACATCAAAATCTGCTTTGGTCAGCAAATGTAACCTTCATGTATGCGTGTTCGTCAGTACTTCATGTTTTCGAGGTTATCCCCGGGTCAGGGGCTCTCTACACAAAGAGAAAGTTGTCCTGTTTTTGCAGTTCGACACGTCACGCTACTCAACGCAAGCGAAAGGGTCCCGAGTGGAATTAAAGCCGCAAAAGGCGAGACAACTCCTCTATCGGTGTGTAGAGGGCCCCTGTCCCGTCATCCCCAGTTTCCTTAGAGAAATGAGGGAATATCGATTAGTTTCATTGGCTGATAGCCTGGAGATGATTTCAGGCGGATTTCGCGTTGGGTTTTGCACGTGTAACACTTGATGTTTGTTTGCGCAGAGCATCTTGATCGTAGCGCCCCTTGCGTCTTTGGGGGCGGATTGAACAAATTGCAACAAACCATTATTGATTAGCTTTAGACAAGAAGTAGATTCGTTAAGAACCTTCTAGAACAAGGAAAAAAATCTTGACTGGCCCTACGAGACCTTATGTGAGTCTGAAGTGAGTGGCGTCATTAACCATGTGTTGCTGACTGACATAGTAAGTATATGCCCATGAATGTTGAGTGTCTGTTTTGAAACTAAAAGTCTAAACTGAGACTAGGTGCGTTCCAGGCCCGGAAGAAGGTGGACCACCAAGGAAAAAGGTGAAATCACCGCCGGCGATTTCACCCACCGGTTCCTCAACCAGTATATACTCCGGCGGAAGTAGCAGTATTGATTGGAGTGAGTTGTTGGATTGAAGTTTTGTTCGATCTCCCATTTTTTAAATTCTTCAATTTGAAACATTCCGAATACTTCAGAGATTGTTAAGCGGGGTTTGGTACCCAATGATAATGAGAATTACTTGGTGATTTTTTCCCATGGGGTAATCGATTTCTATTTTTACAACGGTGCATCAGTTACACATTTTTCGTGAGATGTTCTGAATCACTGCAGAGGTGATTAGTGAGGTTTTTCAAGATCGTTAGCTTGCATGAGGTATGGGATGAGCTACAGCTGGGGCTCAACCTTGGTGGCTAGCTGCGTGGGTTGACCTCGCTGCGCTATGTAGCATCAGTGTTGCAACACAACTGACCAATCAGCTGTTAACAGTTGTGTCCAGAGTAACGCATAGGATGACAAGCATGACTCATGAGTTATTTTTGAGCTGCGAGGGTTATGTTGAGGGGAAAATAGTGACATCTAAGTACAGTGTTTGCTTTTTTATTCTTCTATAGATGCACAACCCAGGAGGGTCCACGATAAAAATCGTTTGTCTGTTTTTCACCCTATCTTGAAGACGGTCCCATGCTGATTCCAACAATGTCTCTGAAATCGTACACGAACTTGCGGGAACGGAGTTATGGTCCCTCAGAAATTGAGCTAGAAAAGCATGGTGGACGAGTTGTCCGAGACTTGTAACTTCCGTCTTGTGCCGCCGATGTATGCGTGCCGACCTGAGTAAAGAGAGTACTCGAGAATGAAGGGAAGAACGGGGCTATTACTCGCAAACCATCGCTCATCTCACGATTTCAAGCTTTCATTCGTTCACGTGGATGGGCGGGCAATGCGCTTTTGGGGTTTGCCTTGCGCTCAAAGTTGCAACTTCGGGCTCTTTTGAGGCTCTTCCTGGCTCATTTTCACGCGTTCTTTCGACCTTAACGTTACAAAGTGTCCCTCTACTACCCATTCCTCAGGAATTTCAAACACTTTTTCCATCGTGAACACTGCCTTTAAAGGCAGTGTTTTGGATAAAAAACCATTTAAGCGTTCCCGAAAGAAATCATAATCACGGGTGACTAACTCTGCCAATTCGAGACTTCATGCCTCAGCAAAAGAGACTTGATGCTTATGTACAAGTCGGCATGAAGTCTCAATTTGCCGCGTTAAAGGCAGTGGTCACGATGAAAAACGTTATCGAAAAATCTACAAAAATCAGCTTAGATATAAAACAGTGCAAAAACTATGAAGGTAGCACGGTGAAAAACGGGCTAAAATAAGAGTTATTGAGACCCTAAATTTCCAGTTTGTGCATACGTGCACAGAAAGATCACAGTCTCATGCCAAGCAGTCAGAAATCATCGACACTCAAAGGAAGAAATAAATGCAAATTTACCTAATAAAACAGTTGAACAATGAAAGCAAGCACTTCAACCAATGTTTTTGTCTAGATGTGTACATAAATCCAAAAGTTCATTGATTGAAATTCAATTCCAAGCCAGCTGATGTTCTTGATATTAGAGATCATCGATGCCGATGATGTGGGGTGGACTAGTCCACCGTCAAAAGACAAGAGAGTTCAGGCTTCAAATTTGGCCCAGAACAGCGTTTTTCTCGCGATTTTTTCTGATAGGTTCTACTACTCGAGACCCAGAAAAGGGTTTAGAGAGGAAAAGAAGACGAGCATATTTGAGCGCGACCACTGCCTCTAAATATGTATACTGTCTGGGTGAATTTGCCGCTAGGACAGATGAGAATGGGGTGAATATCCCGTGAAAATGGGGCGAACTTGCAGCGAGAAGGGGTCTAATTTACCGCAAAAATGAGGTGAATTTGCCTCGAAAAAGGGGTGACTTTACTTCGGAAATTATGCGAATCTGAAGGTCCAAAACATGGGAAGCCCCGCCTTGTCCGCAACATGGGCGTAATCGTCACCGAGGTCAGCGGTGAGGAGCCACCCTCCCCGAGGACCGCGGCGAGAATCCCCCCCCCCCCCGCCGAGAGGATACCCACTGTATCCTCTCAGCAGCCATAAATATGCTGGCCTCCGGAGAGTGATTCGAAGTCACCCTCCAGTGCCGGCATCAAAACGCCGATTGAGGACTCCTGTGAGATGAGGCGGTTTTCATACCGGCTGTGCTCACGGTAAACACATTGAGACGTGATCATTCGTTTTGTCATGTTTTCACTGGGATGTTTTCACTTGTTTAGGAAAAAACTGAGATGCCAGCACCGGCGGTAATTTCACCCTTTGCGTTGATTGATGTCCAGCCGCTCAACAACTGATATGCATTAACATGTTAGCTCTGGCGGTATTTTCACTCTTTGCGCTGACTGATATCCGACCGCTCAGCAAATTCACCATTTGCGAGGATAAGCTTTGATGACGGCGCTAAAGGTGAATTTGATGCCTAATGATAATAGAGTGTGTTTAAGGCCGCTTTCCCCGAAGCATCAAGTCTCGAATTGGTAGAGAATGTCATAGTCCTAACGAAAGAATTCCTTCAAAATTGCCGTGGTAGCCGAAAAACCGCCGACAGGGAAAGTCGACGAATCCGAATGGGCGCCCTGGCCGTTTATCGCTTCCGACTACGGATAATGATCTAATATTGTTAAAGGCACTTGTTAAAGGCAGGTCAACTCAGCTAACAGCTACGGCTTAAACTTAGACTTTCTGCTCTCTACAGTGCTCCCTATCTATATCACTGACTAAGGATGATGAACAGCCAGCATGCCTACCCCAACTCGTCCGCGGTTCTTCGGTTTTAACAGCGATTTTCGCGTCCTTTTTAGTAGTGTTCCTACGGTAACCTCACGTATTGCGATTCCTGCCAGGAATTCTGAGACGATTTTCATCGTTAACACTTTCTTTACGAACAAAAGCTAGCGAGACGAGAGCATTATTCTTAGAGGTCGCAGACAAAGAACAGTTCAAACATTCTCCAAGCATTTTCGGACCACGCTCTAATCACTCAATTATGTACTTCTTTTTTGGCGTGTACAGAAAGAAGCGAATAGCGCAAAAAAGTTTTTGAAGGTTTGTGGTTACTACCCTAGCAATATGACCCTTCTATATAACTATTTTATCGATTTTTTGAGCATTCATCTTCTTGGAATTGCATATGTGATTTTTGTAACCAAACACAAAATGAAGTTGTTTAGTGAAGACTACACAGTTAACATTTTTCGTATTCGTCTACATTATTCTATCATTTGAGAGTACAGAAATAAATATCCAAATTGGAAAGTGTCAAAACAAGGAAAGCGAATACAGAAGATTCCCCAGATCGCTGCCTAGAAGCTTAACGCCTACACCGCTAGTTTTTCTGGAATGAATGCCATCGAAGGGCGACTTTCAAAACCTCCTCCCCCACAAGTTTCTTCTGCACTGTAACACTACGACAATGCATTTAGTGTTCTGTTGGAGTCACTCCATAAATGTTCCGTCCTGAGATCTCCCACAAAATCACCACACTGATTCTCCGGGGTTCCAAGCTGAAATGTTTTATTCTTCCCATGATCGAAAAAAGAGGTCAGGTTTTGTATTATGAGGGGAAATCCCGAATACGAGCATCTTCTATCGCTTGCCCAAAGAAAAATATGGGTATTTATGAGGATAATACCTATTCACAAACGAAAACTGCTTTACTTTTCATAGAAATCTAATGAAATTTGGGATCCACACTCAGGTACATAACTGCGAAATTTGTCCCTTTTCCGGTAGAGGTCGGTAGCACCAGAGCCTTAAAAATCAGAGTTCAGTGCTATAAATGAGTTTTTGGGAAAAAATGAACAAACAGTTGGAAGCGTTTCGCACCCCCCCCCCCATCAGAAATCTCATATTCTGCAAAAATACTTCCTCTCCTTTTCTGGAGGAAGCGTCAGTGAGAGAATATTGGTTTCCTATCAGAACAGAAGTTACACATTTCAGCCACAACCGGTACCACATTAGAAATGCAGGGTACTCGAGTGACAAGGACACAGTACGGATTCCGAACCCTGCAGGAATCCTCAGCGAAAATGTGCCTGAAAGTCACCGGATATCCACTGCCAGAAATCACATGGTAAGCCTTCTCGAAAAGAATATGTACAGTCACAAGGTTTTGAGGTTGGTAAAGGCAACCTCATATTTTCTCGAGTTGAACTTCGATTATCAATCTTTAAATCGGTGTGATGTCATTGTTAAAGTCCATCCGGACGAGACTGTCTGTCCACGCGGTCGGCGCGCGTGCCGAGCGGCTGTCACGAAGACATTGTTGGGACGTGTGAATCGATAAGCAGGGACATTAGTGAATGTTATCCCAGTCAGCTGTTTGCAGCTATGAGAAAGCTCGTCCGAAAAATAACACGGCGACGCCCGCTCGACACGCACGCCGACCTCGTTGGCGGACAGGCCCATTCGCACAGAATTTACCTGCTAAAATTTCGATTAGATATTTTTCCCTTGTTGGGTTTGGGTCATCATTTTTGTCATAGGTATAAAGACGATGTTCAATTACATGAGGACGAAAGACACACATTCTACGCAGATGAGGACGGCTTCTTTGCTATGACTATTGATCCAGTACAGGTGAGCTAAAGCGTACAATAATCCAAAAAGGAATATCTACTGATAGCCGTTTTAGGTTGAAGACACTGGCCGGTATACCTGTATGGCAACGAATGAGTATGGCCAGGCGTCGACGTCGGCATTTTTCCGAGTGCTAAAGGTCTGTATGATTGTACCATAATTAACGAGAAGGCGTACATACCTCAAAAGTTCCACCCTAACCACAGTTTTTCTAGGTCGAGAAAGAAGCAGCTCCACCGCAATTCGTTAACTCACTAAAGGATCAGGAATGCAAGGAAGGCGAAGTGATCAATTTCGAATGCGAGGTGAGACTTTTTTTTGAAGGACAATCTTTTTTTTGTTTTCTTTATCTTGTATTTCGTAGTTCGCTCGTACATATTTGGCAGTTCCCCTAGCCTTTTCAAGATACATATTTGGTTATCAGACTTTTTTGTTGCATTTATTTTCCGATATTTAGTTCGTAACTGATTATTAAGGTCGTATTGGAGCTTTGCTAATGTAGTGTAGTTTACTAATGATTGATTAGCTATCAAAATGTTTTTTTTTGAATCTTCCATCACTAAACCAAGGTAGTCAGTTGAAATAGATTCTTTAAAATTTTTCGATGGGATTTCACGAATCGGAATTTTTCACGATGTAAATCACTTTGCTGGATTCGGCTGCAGATGTCAAACTTACCAAAACTAAGACCCACCCAGCTACAGATTTCAATTTTTTTTCTGCGGGTTCCGGTGTGTGATTTGCAAACCACGAGTATCTGAAAAATGGATTTGGTGGTAGTAACATGCTTCGATTAAGAATATTTTTGCGGTATCAAACTTCAACTGAGGAAGTGGTTCCAGGTGGAAGGATGGCCAGAACCAGAACTTGTTTGGTTGTGCGATGACCAACCACTTCGACCATCACACGACTTCAAAATCGAGTACGACGGTGCGAAAGCTATGCTTGAAATCAGGTGGGAAAGAAATCTTTCACGATCTCTCATAGCGTTACTTGTTTATTTATTTTGACTATGCAGATTTCACGATGGGGAAACCTGCCAACTCTTCTATAGAAAATTAAGGGCTTATTAGTGATTGAAGCATAGGTGAGAAACAAAGCGAAAAAGGCCGCCGGAGACGCTTCAAAATGCACTCCTGAAAGTGTTGAACTTCGATTGTTTTGTCAAAATCCGTCCCTTAATGAGAAATTGGTCTATTTTCCAAATCTCAGGAGGAAGCGTGGGGCTGTTGTGGGCTATAATAAATGTGGTTTTCGATCAGTTTTCGAGGGTTTGGTAAGCGTTTTATGGTTCAGAGAATAGTGGAGCTCTTATACTCTACGGAAGATTCGAAATCGGAATTTAGCTTGAACAATGCCTTAGAATATAATTACGCAAACGACACCGAATTTTACTTTTGGCTTCTATCTGCAACCCCTCTTCCCAATTGACATGTTTATAAGTTTTTAAAGTGAATTGAGCATTGTTCAATTCAATGCACACTTCCCAAATAAGTTTTTCTGCAATCTTCTCATGCACTGACTGTATAATTAAAGGCAGCTACAAAAAAATCATTGCGAAAGTGTTTAAAATGAGACTCTAAAATTCCAAACGACTGAAAAAAATTGTCGGTTAGCTTTCCGTGCTTAGCACCTTCGTCGGACCTGAAAACAAACATGTCAATTCCAAATTGCTGAAGCAGATATTACGCGATGTGACAAACCAATGTCTGCTTTGGGAGTTTAAGGCCCTTGTCATCGTTGGTTGAGAAAACCACCGTGGCCAGCCCGGTCGATACGTATGAGAAACATGGATGATGGAGGTTGCAAAAACACCCGATGTATCCATGTGTGTCTGACGCTGTCAATATGTATGAAATATGTGAAACGATACCATGGATATCCTTCATTTCTTACCTTATATCATGTGAGCATCGGTCGGGTCAGCCACATCGGGCGTTTTTTGCATCCCCTCTCATGCATGTGTTTAATGATTATCGACCAGGGTTGGCTACACCGATCATCCAACTATGACCGAGGCTTAAGGGAGGTTTGAACCGTGGCTCTGTTGAGGGTTCAAGCCTCCCTTACACTCCCAAAGCAGACATTGGTTTGTCACATTGCGTAATATCTGCTTCAGCAATTCGGAATTGACATGTTTGTTTTCAGGTCTGACGAAGGTGCTAACAATAAGCACCGAAAGCTAACCGACATTTTCTGCAGTCGTTTGGAATTCTGGAGTCTCATTTTAAACACTTTCGCAATAATTTTTTTGTGAACCATAATTCTTCGCGACAGATCAATTTTGATTAAAGGCAGTGTTCACAATGGAAACCGTCTCCAAGTTTTCACCGGAAATCGAGAGGTCTGAGGGCCACTTCAACATCAATGTCGTAAAACAGCTAAACACGAGCCATAAATAGTCCTATACCTGCAAGAGGCATGCCCGTCACTCCCACTTTGTCAACCGCTACCCACAAGCACGCTCATACCGATCAGTGGACGACGGGCTACCGTAACTATTCTTGAACAAAACATGATAACGAACGATAACACACGGTCATAGCATGGGGTGTATAAAAGGGCAGAGGAGTGGTATGCATTCATCCACACACCGCTGTATTCGAGAAGCCACTGGGAAGTGGCTAAGGAGGTCGAAGTTGTGCAAACATGTCTGTTGGCTAGTACGATGTGCTCATATCCAAGCTGACACTTGGAGATTTTGAAAAGAGGGTTACTGTAGCCCTTCTTCCATTGATCGGTATGAGCGTGCTTGTACCGCTACCCAGTAACTGGGCGTTACGGCATGCCATAGTCAGGTTTAGAGGCCGTATCGGACTATTTATGGCTTGTTTTTAGCTATTTTTGGACACCGTTGTGGTTGCTCTGGACCACGGAACATTTGATTTTTGGTGAAAACCCGAGGACTGTTCAAGTTGAACACCGTCTTTGAGGTCAACAAATCTATTACCATGGATCTCCCTATGAGAAATTTACAGATGATCAATAAAAATAGATAAAACTAACGCGAAACAATATTTATGCCTTGCTCCAAAACGTATCATTGACATGAGAAAATTGGAATAAGTTTCACTTCCTCAAAAACGGGTACAATATTCACGTGGCCAGGGTATCATGTCGATGATATTAGAAAAAAATCCCCCAGTATTGTGGAAATGATTCTTTATGGGCCATAGGTTTTCTCCTAGAGGTATTGAGCGACTTTTGAATCATCATTCAGCCAGTGTTCTCTCCTAGAGGAAAATTAGAAGAAAAATATTCGTCCAGTGCAGCTGGGGTTGTTTTTCTTTTGAGAGGTGGAGAAAAGTAGGGGGGTTGGGGGAGGAGTATGGGAAACTCTCAACCCTTGTTCCTACTTGGAACAATTAACTGTATCCTTCTGTGGATTGAATTAATTTCGAAACTTTCATTTTTGTGGGCGTGTTGCAGAGATGCTCAACCGGACGATACCGGGGTTTACTGTGTAAAAATTCAAAACGAATTCGGAACTGCCGAGAGCAAAGCCGAATTGGTTGTGGTGCCTGATCCAGACAAAAATCATGTCGCACCGGAATTTCAGGTATGTGGCTTATGAAAATTCATTTCTATAGCCTTGGAACCTTAAATTAATCTCTGAATATTTCCAGGCCACAATAGAAGACGTTGAATGCGACGAAGGCGACGAGGTCCGCTTCAAATCAGTAATCACAGGCGATCCAAACCCGGAAATCACCTGGATGATCAATGGAATCCCACTCAGTGAATCTGAAAAGGTATGTTTGTGTATTGTGTGACTTAGCACAAAAACCGAGATACGTTTTTATCTATCTGGGAGATAAAAAAATCTGTTAAGAACATACTGTCAGAAAGGGTGACAAGTGAGACTTTTCTGAGGGAAAAAGAATATACCAATCCATAAACACAATAACATCTCGAAGGGACATTTTATGTTTGTTTATGTTTACAAATGCTCCGGTTTTTCATACCCGGTTTTTCCATCGCAGGTCCGATTCATCTCTGAGGACGGCATCTGCATTCTTATCATCAAAGATGTAACTAGACATTTCGATGGAACCGTGACATGCCAGGTTCGTTTCAACTCACATTCTATATACATAGGTTCTATCGTTTCCTACGTTTTTTCCCGTTATGTATCTGCTTAGTAGCCTTCAATATTGTCCCGAGACCTATGAGTTCCGAGGATCCCTTGATATGTCCCAATATGTTTTTTTTTACCTTAGACCGGATTGGGCTGATTAGTTTCTCCCAACTATCCTAGAATTTTCTTCAATCTGTGCTTGTCATTCCTCTAAATGCTTTGCAAATTCAAAACACGCGGGAAAACTTTGTTTAGACCAGGCTGAATTTCTTGAAAATTCAACCAACCCTGACGGCTTCGTGGCTGTTCTTCTGGTTTCCTAGTTGATGATTCGCTCCCTATTTATGCGTGGAAATGTACTCTCTTCGATTTCAGCTCCTTTTCTCTCTTCTCCCTTAGTATTTTTTCGCACGCTTCAAGTGGTGTTCTCTCGTACTGCAGCTGTTCTCATTCGTCAGCACACCCCGATCCAGAAATCCACCAGCACATTACACTCACCCCCGCAGATTTATTTAGTAGGTGAGGTACTTACTTGGTCGATCGATATTAACCCCATTCATTTTAAAGGGGTGGTCGAAAGGATGATGTAGTAATGTGAAGTTGAAGCTGATTTCGAGGAATGTGTTCTGCCTCAGAGAAAAAAAGAAAAAGTGGGAATTGAGACTGCATACATGCATAGGTCACAACGTTGTGCGATTAGGATTAACTGGGTCCGGGAATAAGAGCAATGAATGTCAGAGGCTTCACAGAGGTGCAAGTAAATGAGGTCGAAAAGCAAACTTGAATGATTGTAGAACATATCCGCAGCTGGGCCCGGATCATACTTCCAGCGACCAGCGACGCGAAATAATGTTTGTCATCTATATCGACCGAAAATCGATATTGCTGATATGCACTGTCGCGCGTCGCGGGAAGTATGCACTAGGCATTAGGCCGAGTTGTCAGTAAATTTCCAGAAACGTAACGCAAGATATTCCCAGAAACTGTAGAGAAACCACTTGAACTCCGGAGAAGTTCTCAAAATGTTTCAATCAATCCTTTTGAGTTTTCGTTAGGTCTTCTCGGATTACTTCAAAAATCCATGAAGTTGTCCAAGGGTTTCAAAGTTTGTCCAAATATTTCGAATTTCCAGAGAGCTGTTCCATTTGTTCTCAAAGATTCCTGTCACATTGAAATATGTTTATGGGTTGTAGATGTAGAAAAGTGAGAAGTTCCTATGTAGGTATCTAAAGAGATAATTTTTTCCGTTCATTTTCATTATCTCAGAAATTTTCATGACAAAATTTTTCAAATCTCATCTCAGAAATTATGCTGAAGAAGATTTTCCAAATTTCGCTGATCTTTTCGTTACTTCTTTAGACTCAAGCAATATGGTTTGAGATTTCGGCTTTAAAAAGCAAAAGAAAGATTTTCAAAAAAATCGAGTATCTGTGTGGCAAGAAAACAGAATTTTTTTTTCTAAAAATGCGTACGTTCCACTTCTAAAAATTCAATTGTGACCTAAAAATTTTCACGGTCAGGAAAAGTTTGAAATTTTCTCGATTTTCCTTTATTCAACATTTATTCAACAAAAGAATGTTGTGAGTTTAAATAAATAGACTCACAAGATTTTTGAAATAGTGGGACTACATCAAGTTTACTGGAGGAAGTCGTTAATGTGTTTTGTATTCCATATCAAGGGTGTGCGTTAAAGGCACAGTCCGAGCTCATGGACGATATCTGAGATTTCCACATAATTGTGAAGTAGACCCACCATGTATAACATCTACCGAGTGCGAGCTCCTCTCTTTGTTTCGGTCGCTTCGCATACATCGGTGGCAAATGACGGAAGTTACAAGCCTCGGACAACTCGTCCACCATGCTTCCGTAGCTCGATATTTGAAGGTCTATAACTCCGTTTCTAGGGAGTCTTGTACGATTCCAAAGACATCATCGGAATCAGCGTGGGTCCGTTCTCAATATAGGCAGAAAAGCGTAGGAACGATTCTGAAGTTGGGCTGTGCCTTCAAAGGGATCTTTTTCGTTGAGCGTGAACGTTAATCGTTAATTTTCAGAAAAAAAAATTTGCGTTGACCCTTTAATGCGTTAACACGTTAATTTTGCACTTCGTTAAAAATCAAAGAACCGTATTCATATGGAATCCTTATCTATACGGTCAGCTTAGGCAGCGTCCATACGTTGCGAGAGCGTTTGATTACGCAAAATCGATGTTCGTCATTAGCGCACGATTTGCCAGCCGCTGACGGGCGCCAACGTTCGCCCTCGCGCGCTCACGCCCGCTATCGCGCGTTTACGCCTCCTCGCTCGCTCACGCCTAACTCGGGAGAGATACAGCCACTTTCGAGACATTTGCTTTGTCCCTCGAGCAATAAAATTCAAATCTACCTAAACACCAATGCCCTCTTGTCTGATACGCCTACCAAGACCATCCCAAACCGTGAGAAATGAGCAGCAAACGAGTCGATTCGAGTGAGTTATCACAAGGTCAAGCGATGCATTCGCCGGCTTCTCTTTGCCTGTACGGGCGCCTATCAGCGTCAAAGAGCGCTGAGGAGCGCTGGAGAGCGGGGGCGGGCGCCACGTATGGACGGAGCCTTACTCTTAACATGCTAGGTGCATGTGCGCCATAGAACTCTTGGACTCCTTCTTCCACTTTGCTCTGAGAAACCTTCAAAATCTCATGGCATCCATCCCAAGTTATTCCGGTAACTTCCTTTGGAATTTTCCATGATACTACTTAGAGTTCATCGGTGGAGACACATACAGTTCCGGTCATTGCAATAATAGGAGAGATAATTTAAGCTGTGAGATGTGAGCCACTTCGTGTACAGTCGACAGCGTAGATGAAAGTTCATTTCTGTTTTTAGGGCTCAAATAGGCTCGGAACCACCAGCTGTGATGGCCGCCTGAAAGTACGGGTACCGCCAGCGCCTCCCTCATTTGCAAAGCCGTTGGAAGACCGAGTGGTTCAGGAGAATGCCGTGGTAAGCCTTGAGATTCTGCTGGACTTCATTATCGGATGGGTGATTTTGTCTGTTCTATTTCTCTTTTTTTTGCCTTTTCAACTATACCTTAGACCAATACACCTAAAAACTTTTAGGTACCGTGACATAATTGTAATCCTTTGAATTTTTTCTTGTATTTTTTCTTGCTTCTACGTCATTGGTTAGTGTAGCTTTCGATTGTGTCGCATTTTCTCTGTAATTGATTTTGGGTGTTACCTAATATTGGAACTAAGTAGGTCCGGAGAATTGTAAAATTGTAAAAAAGTGCGGAAGTTTTGCCGCAAACCCATCGTAACTCGTACTTTCCAACTGATGACAAACTTGTGATTGAGCCTACGTTGGAATTATTCCCAAGTGGAAATTGAGGGTGGAGGATGCACAACCTTCGTGGCGGCGACGGGAAAGGAGCTGCAAACCCAGGGTGTGAAAAATGAATTATTATAAAGTTCTTCGTCGTCAAATTCGTGGGTTGTTTCAGATCAGTGGGTTTGGGAACTAAGTTCAGCTCTCGCATTGGGTGTTTTTAGATGGAGTGGTGAGGGTCGAGCCCCAGCCGACGGGGGGTGAGGGGCAGTATTCCTATATCGCACGTTATGCCTAGGCGTTTTTTGGTTTCACACTCCTAATTTCTTCTTGAATTTAATGTTTTCAGGTGTCGTTTGATGTCGATGTGCTCGGGTATCCTGATCCGACAGTTACATTCCACTTGAAAGGAAAAGAGGTGAAATTTGAGATTTTTTAGCCTTTTCTGGTTGGATGCTCATGGAGTTGCGGAATCTTGTCTTAGTCTCCTCTTGATCAGGATCCAACCAAGGATTGATGTATAACAACACGGTTTCAAGTTTTGTTTTTCATACTCGAATGACTGGAAATAATATTCTGACTAAACTTTTCGTTGATGAATAATCGCTTTAATCGACTTACTTACTTGACTTAATCGGTTGGCTTTCGCCTGACGCGGTCATTCCGCATCTTCACCGAGGTGTGCCGTCCTAGTAGTCAGCCGTATCCATTTTTCACGGTCTTCAGCCACAATTTGAATACATTCCATCCAGCTGTCACTATTCCATTTCCTGCGAAACGAAACATCGCGCCTGAACTGTCTTTCGATGCCGAGTGACTTTAAATCCTCTTTAACCACATCCGTCATTCTTAAAGCGTGTTGTACGAGACGATCCGGCGTTCTTCTTAGTATATGCCCGAGCAGTCGAAGTCGACTTTCCATTGCTGCTTGAGATGGCGTTAGGAGATGCTGGCACCTCCCCCGTGTCAAGCGTTGATGTACTGCGTCGATTTCCTTGTAAAGGTCTTCGTTATGGCATACACGCGGCCAGAAATATCCAAGCAAACGCCTAAAAAGCTTCCTCTCCGTGCAATCCAACCTTTCCATCTGCGTCTTCGGTGCTGCCCACGTCTCCGATCCGTACATCATGATAGGGCGAATAGCGGATAGGTAGACGCGCAACTTGACTTCCATCGCGATGGGAGTAGACCACAAACACTTGGTTAGAGAATTAAATGCAGACGTAGCTTTCGCACATCGTTGTCGAATATCCGCTGCATAACTACCATCGTTCTTCAGCAAACAGCCCAAATAACAGAAATCGTCCACCAGTCCGATACGTTGTCCGTCCACACAAACTCCCGTTGAAGGCCTCTGAGAGACCCACATCTGCTTGCATTTGTCGGGACGAAGACGAAGTCCATAGGCTGCGGCATACTCCGAAACGAGGTTCACAATTATTTGCAGTTTTGCGTTGTTTTCAGCGAATAACACAATGTCGTCGGCGTACTCCAGGTCGACAAGGGAGCGTCCTGATGGTGTTAGGATCACATCCGCAGGAAACTGTTCTGCAACTCTACGCATAATGTCATCAACGGCGATGTTGAAAGGAAAGGTCCTGCAACGGCTCCTTGCCTTACTCCTGTTTTCACCTCGAAAGCTGACGTAAATCCGACAGGTGTACGAACTGCTGCTGTTGTTCCTTTGTTCATGTCCTCGAATAACCAGACATACTTCTCCGGGACTGCATCTGCTCGCAGAGCATTGAGCAATCGATCACGATGAGGAGAGTCGAACGCGGCTTCAAAGTCCAAAAAATCAAGCTGTAATGGCTTCAAATACCGCTGCCACGATTCAATTACTCTTCTCACGACGAACACTTGGTCGATGGTCGATCTTCCAGGTCGAAAACCGGCTTGCTCATTTCTGGTCGTTCCTTCACGATGTTTGATAAGTCGCTGAAGAATGATACGTTCTAAAACCTTGTCCCTGACACGAAGTAGAGAGATTCCTCTGTAGTTCTTAGGATCCGTGACGGATAGCTTCTTGTGAAGAGGTACGATGATCGCATGTCTCCAAGAATCGGGTATCCTTTCGCTCATCCATATAGCACGGATAGTGTTGGTCATTTCACGAATCCCAGACGGAGGAAGAGCTTTCAGCATTTCAGCAGTGATGTTGTCATCTCCACCAGCCTTTCCATTCTTCATTTTCCGGACACAATCCAAAACTTCAGACTCAGTCGGCGGTTCCTCACTGACATCGTATTGTGCTCTCTGAACATGCGGGAGCTCAGGTACTGATGGCGCTGGACGATTCAGTAGTGAACTGAAGTAATCCTTCCATATTGGCAGCGTCGCATCACCAACTGCAACTCCATTGGTAGTGTTCAAGACAGGAAAACATCTCTTCATCTTCCCGCCATACTGTCGCAGCAACGTATAGGCTTTCTTCGGATTCTTCTCCTCCCAAGCCTTCTCGAACTCCTGAGCTCTACACGTCCACTCTCGTTCGCGGTCACTTTGAAGCTGCCGACGCAACTTCCTCCTCAGACGCTTCTCCTCCACGAAGTTTCCTGCAGTTCGGAGAGCACATACTCTGTTGTAGGTAGACGTTGTTTCTTCTGAGACGTAGGCAAACTTCTTCTTAGGCTGTATAACCGGGAGTGCCTCTTTCGAAGTGTCCTGGATGCACTTGACAGAAAAATCTGCGTCGTAAAAATTTCTTCTTAGTCCGTACTCCGATGTGAATAGAAACGCGTTGTCGAAAATTCCTTCTGCACTCTTCATCTCTGAGACTTGTCATGTCAATCCTCTGGAGAGGCTGAGCCCCTCGCTTCCTCTTATGAATCCTCGCAGTGAAGTTCAACAGAACAGGACGGTGATCCGAATCGAATGCGACATCCCACACAGCTCTAGATCCTCGAATGTCCGATACTGGAATATTCCTCGTCAGGACATAGTCAAGCTGTAGTTTCAAAGTTGTCATCTTCCGCTTCCGCTGCTCTTCTGGAGATAGCTGCTGGTCCCTGCCACGTAAGCTGATGGCGGCGATGATTCCTCTTGAATGCCGATGCAATAATCAGACCACTGCGTTCACAGAAGTCGACAAGGCGGTAGCCATTGTCCGATGTTTGCTCCACTGGGTAGAACCATTTACCAAGTACTTTCGGATTGCTGGATCAAGTCCCATCTTCGCATTTGCGACAATCCCCACGACAACAGCATGTTGCCAAGGTATCCTGGCCAGCAACGTATTAAGTTCCTCATAAAACGCATCCTTCGAATTGCCTTCGGCGGTTTCAGTGGGCGTATGAGCACTCACTATCCACAGATTGAATCCTCTGTGATCCCGCAGTCGTACGAATGCATTCAGGCACGACGTTGAGCCGAACTCCTTGACCATACCATTGAAATCCTTCCTTACAGCTATTGCACAGCCTCCCACTCTCCTATCGTCAGCGTTACCGCAGTAGATGGTGTACTCTCCGACGCTGATGACGGGTCTATCCTTGAGGCGGGTTTCCCGCAAAGCAGCAAACGAGGCATGGAAATAGCTCAGAAGTCTGGATAGCGCAGTTTTTTGAATATCACTCGACAGCGATCGACAGTTCAGGGTGGCGAAACTGTGGCTTGTGACCAAAGACTCCATGAACTCCCTAGGTACGGATCCTAAGGTGTTATGGACCAGAGGCCTTGGTGTGCCGGACGGCGACACCTTTATGCAATGTGCGGGATACTTTCGCGATATAGTTGTGCACGCTATATCGCTCAATCGCTTTAATAGAACAGAAATAGTGCGCTCTTCTCTGTCGAGTTTCCGTACAGTTTTTGGCCAATGAGAAATGAGATTTTGAAAAAAAAGTTTCTGAAAACCTAGATATTTTTTCAATAATTTTACAGGGCCTTTCTTCACTTTTCTTACAATAATGTTGAATACGGGCACAAAGCCCTGAAGAGCGTATATATTTTGAAAAATTTCCGCCGGCTTCTGTGGACGGCAAGCAAGATCTTTGTGTTTACCGGGTACATATAACCCTATTGACAAACAAATTTAAAAAACATCTGTAGATCATTTCGATTCTCTATTCCAAAGGATCGATAAAACCGGGATAAATGACAGTTAAGGAAAAATAGCCATTTCTTCTGTATTGAATGAATCTTGGTGATTTCAGAATTAGTGACAGATTTTCAGCTGAAACACGGCGTCGACGGCGTGGAGATTGCGGGCGCAGACGGCTACTACAAGGTGATCATCTCCGGCTGCAAGTTGGACGACCACGACGGCGAAATCGTGTGTCGAGCCGTGAATGAGCACGGAGCCGCCGAGAGTCGAGCTCGTCTCACCGTCGAACCCATGGAGGAGGAGTCCAGAAGTGCTCCCACTTTCATCAAGGACATTGAGGATCAGGTAGGCGAAGAAAGACCTAGTGGACGAAAATCGAAATGGTTCTGCTACAACCCGCTCCACTTTTCAATAGTTCCGCCGCGCTCTTTCGTATTCAATCTTCACCATGTGGTGAAGTTAAATCGAGCCAAACCGCTCAGCGGATGAGCTCCGACCGGACCCATAAGGATTTTGTTTTGAAAATGGGATGTACAGATCTTCAGGTTCTTAAGACTCTCTTGTTTCCCTGCTCCTCTAAAGTCCTGGAACATCATCCCCACGTGTGTCGATAGTCGACTCTGTTGTAAAAACGTGGCTCATGCTGCTTATGCCGATGTGGAGTATCGTGTTTGCGTCGGCAACATGCTTGGGCAACTGCCTCTGTTGAGGCATTCCTTCAACTCCACCCTGCCCTACCTCTTGCCCTTACCCACCTCACGCGGCGCCTCAGCTGTATTGAACACTGCCATTTATAATCTGTATATATAGGTAAGAAAATCCACAAATATTCTGATTCTCGGAAAAGTGCACCGTTTCAGACAGTTAAATACGGTGTGCACGCCGTTTTCGAGACTACAGTCAGAGGCAGCCCTAATCCAGAGGTAACCTGGTTCATTAACGGACAGAAGATGGACAAGGACACCCCTGGAGTGAAGATTGAGGTGAATTTGTTTTTAACCGCATTTTAAGTTTTACGCTTTCGATATCTTTTCAAACTTTTTGTCAAAATTCACAGACGAGAGTAAGTCTTAATGAAGGAGCCTGTTCATTTTTAGTTTGTCAACCACGATCACAAACTCACTATCGACTCGGCGCATTATGCAGGAACGATCTTGTGCAGGTAATCTGCCCCGTGTTATGACATTTGGTGATCTCCTTCCATCTCGAACTTTTAAGAGCCGAAAATGTTGTGGGTCGATTCGAAACGAAAGCTCGTCTAACCGTTATTCCACAAGAGAAGCCGAAGAAAGCGCCGCGATTCACCGAATTACTCAGCGACAAATCGGAGGTTGAGGAAGGCACAGTTGTGTTTGAGGTAGAAAGAGGCCGTTATTTTTGTTTTGCCCTGGCACGCTGTGCATGGAGACGTCACCTGACGCCTTTCGAGTCACGTAAAAAGATGACGTTGATTGGTCTGGTTTAGGCTCGAGTAGAAGCCGAACCAAAACCCGACATCAAATGGTTCTTGAAGGGCAAAGAAATCACCAGCTCAGAGGTGAGACTTCATACAAGCACTTCTATGAAAGTAAGATGGTGAAATATTGGTCTGCTGTAGTTTGCCGTAGTGGTTTTGTCATGTTTCTCGTTCGTCTTCGAATTTTTGTTTACGCTACTTCGGGGGAAAATTATTTCAAGCGAATACGGACGTAGAAATACGGGAAAAGTAGAGTGTATGTATAGCATCCTTTAGTGCTCGATTTATATTTATCATTTTTCTGCTAACTGAGGAACCATGGATTTTCCTTCCCTCTGCATTCGAAAGATGTAGTATTTTTCTGGTCCTTTCTGTTACCCTCTCTCCGAATCATTAGACTTCTGTAAAGCAAGCATTTTGATAGTCTTGAAATAATGCGACCCTACACTACTATCTGAAAATTTTCAGTTTTCCAAAAAATTTACCTGATTCGATAGGAAACATTTTAGGAGCTATTTGAGTTGCTCTTAACGCAAATCTGAATTACATTTGTCGATACTCAAAGGTTTACATGATTTTACGATCGGAATCCTCTATTGCGGAGCGAAACGTTCAGCATTTCTTCGCGTCGTGTACGCGGCGAGAGGAGAGACAGGGAGAGAGTATATGAGAAAAGGTGACGCGTCGTAATCGCGCACACGCACGCGATGGACCTGGGTGAATTTCGCTCCGGAATAAGGGGTGTTGTCACATTGAACAGGCGATACCTAGTTTAGTAGTTCGGAAATCGACATCAGGACCTCATATTCATGTTTGGAGCCCCACATAACCTCCAAAAGGAATAAGCCAAATCTGAGCCTTTGACTGAAGTACCGTACACCCTCCTTGACCTAGTGTAATCTATCGGGAATCTATAGTTCACTTTGAGCGCTCCAAATAACTCCCATAGAGAAAGATTAAGTCTAAACTATCATAGCGTTTCGGAAGTCGTCAAAATCGAGTTGCAACTCGAACATTTCTCCCAAAGGAAGGCTTTGAACCAAATCTGCCTCATTGTTTCGAAAATCGGTAGTTGGTTCCCAGGGGCGGCATGCACGTACGCGGCGGGTTAGGTTGGGGTTAGGCAGGGTTCGGAGCGTCGGCGCGTTTGATGATAGCAGCGCGAGGGCTAAAAGGGGGTTAGGCTAGCACTGAAAATTCCTTCCCTCGCAAACCCTACGTAAGAGGGTGGGGCAGCCGAAACCCCCTTGAGACCCCAACTATTGATTATCTCCAGGGGCGGCATGCACGTACTCGGCGGGTTAGGTTGGGGTTAGGCAGGGTTCGGAGCGTCGGCGCGTTTGATGATAGCAGCGCGAGGGCTAAAAGGGAATTAGGCTAGCACTGAAAATTCCTTCCCTCGCAAACCCTACGTAAGAGGGTGGGGCAGCCGAAACCCCGTTGAGACCCCAACTATTGATTATCTCCAGGGGCGGCATGCATTTACGCGGCGGGTTAGGTTGGGGTTAGGCAGGGTTTGGAGCGTCGGCGCGTTTGATGATAGCAGCACGAGGGCTAAAAGGGAGTTAGGCTAGCACTGAAAATTCCTTCCCTCGCAAACCCTACGTAAGAGGGTGGGGCAGCCGAAACCCCGTTGAGACCCCAACTATTGATTATCTCCAGGGGCGGCATGCACGTACGCGGCGGGTTAGGTTGGGGTAAGGCAGGGTTTGGAGCGTCGGCGCGTTTGATGATAGCAGCACGAGGGCTAAAAAGGGGTTAGGCTAGCACTGAAAATTCCTTCCCTCGCAAACCCTACGTAGGAGGGTGGCGCAGCCGAAACCCCGTTGAGACCCCAACTATTGATTATCTCCAGCACTCGCACAGCATTGATCAAACGCGCCGACGCCCCAAACCCTGCCTAAAGCGTTTACACTTCTGCCGCCGGGCGGCGCGGCACAGTGCATTTCTGTAATATTGATCACGCGGCGCGTCCCGAACAATGTTATAGGATTGCATTTCGCCGCGCCGCTCGACGGCTGAAGTATAAACGCCCCCTAACCCCAGCCTAACCCGCCGCGTACGTGCATGCCGCCCCAGCACTCGCACAGCAATGATCAAACGCGCCGACGCCCCAAACCCTGCCTAACCCCAGCCTAACCCGCCGCGTACGTGCATGCCGCCCCAGATTGATGGTCAGCAGCCCAAATAACCTTCGCAGGAGACTTCAAGTCAGATCTGAAACGTTTCCTAAAGCCATTTATGAAGCCCAACCAACATGTGTAGTTTTCCAGACACTTTGAACCAGTACCTCATCGTAATCGTTTGGCAACCGACAAACTGACTTATTTTCATAATCAACACGCCAACTAACCTCAAAAGCACTCTATCCAAACTCTAGAAACTTCTCCTTAGGATCACCCTTACATACATATATGGCAAAACTTTTATGAGGTATAATCGCTTCAGCAAAAACCCTAGACCAAATCCAATTTCAGATTCGGGGAGAGCGTAACAGGATTGTCTGGAAAACAAGAACTATATTTCTAGTACTGGTAAAACCCACGCGATGTTTCTCAATAAGCAGCAGTGTCTGTATTTGAGACGTCAGTAGAAAAGGCAGTTTCAGAATGTGGTCATACGTGACTTCGATGGATCGGTGAAACTCGAATTGCGAGGCATCAAGCTGGACGATGCTGGAGAGGTTCGCTGTGAGGCAACCAACTCCGAGGGTACGGCTGTTTCCAGCGCTAAGCTGGGGGTGAATCGCAAACCCTTCCCGCCCTCCTTCGACCAACAACCGAAGAGTATCACCGTTGAAAGGTATTATTCTACATCAAAGTACTACGCAATAACTATTAACTGGTGCGTAATAAATTTATGATTTCAGAGGATCTGAGGCAAGGTTTGAGGCACATGCTGAGGCTAATCCAGCTCCCACTTATCAATGGTCGCTCGATGGGAGGAAGGTGGGTAGATCAAGCTACGTACTCAGACTCTATTCAGATTCATGGATTCCTTTTTTTCAGATTCGCGACAGTACCGAGGGTTGTCGTGTGGAGATGGTGAACGATGTGCCTGTGCTGATTGTGGATACCAGCATTCACTCGTCTTCGTCAACCATCTCCGTGGTCGCCGAGAACAGTCTCGGAGCGGACGAGACGGGCGCTCGTCTCACCGTTGAGGAGAAAAAGGTCAGTTAGGGTGATTGCTCTCTTGTTTGATGAAATTTTCTGACCTGAATTTTCTCCTTGAACTGTTCCGAGCCAATATGAAAGTGATCTATCCTCTATTATTGGAGATGGTGAGACAATGCACTGTTGCTGAAATTCAGGTCACTGAACAAAACATAGAGGTGTCTGAGACTAAGACCTCCACTGAAGAGGTCATCACTGAAGAGGGCAAAATCGAAATTTCACAGGTAAATCTGGCATCTGGCCGATGTGAACCTCAGAACTAATTTTCTGGAGTTTCTTCCTCACGAGAGATCATCAGTTCACTCTAACATTTTGGAATGATCTTCTACTCTTCTGTTTATTCGACTTCCTTCTTTTCCCTAACCCATAGACTGGACAACACGGACTGTCTGCATGTGGTAGAGGCGACTGTCTTTTCAAATATTGCTTTAAAGATCGAAACGGCTCCGGCGAAGTCGGTGGTCAGTGAAGGAAGCGTGAAGGAGGAGCTTGTTGAGGAGACTCAACTGAGCACCCAACCCACCGAGCAGGTCACCACCACATCCACATCTGAAGAGGCTTCCGAGCAGATCACAGCGACAACAGTGACTGCCGCCGAAGTGGCGCCGACAATCGAGGTAGACTGGAAACTTTGTCGGCGGATGTTCCTAATCACCACAGATTATTATTGTTTTTTTCAAACTTTCTTTTTTGTCATTTCCTTCTCAGGACTAGGAATAAAATGGAGCGAAAAAAACCTTTTTTTTTTTGAAAATTTTTGTTTATAGACGAGAACAAGTTTTCGCGTTTTTTTTTAACCGAAAACGGCGCACTGACTGTGGAAAATTTGGCGACGTGTTGTAGACTATTCGAATCTGCTTTACAAGACATAAGTCGTCGTGGTAGATAATAAAATTTTTGAACAATCGACTCTTTCGAGTATCGATTAGATGATTAGAAAGGTTTACAAAAGTCCCCATTTTGTTGACGCGAAAATTTGTAATCTGTGTTGTAGAGTAGAAAATTCTCTTTCGAACGATTTGTAGCACTATGCCAGAATTATTGACTCTTTTCGCACAAAAATATCGCGATCACATATTCCTCAACTTGAGTCCGAGAATAAGTGCTCGTGCTCTGACAATCAACAATTATTGATAAAAACAACTTATGGCAACATTTTTATCAACTAGGTACTCCCCGATGTTTTTTACAGCGTACTCTACATCGCTCCTAGGATTTTTCCCGATCGACTCGATTTTCGACTTAGTCAACTTTTGAATTTCGGAAAACTCGAATTTGGAATATGTTCGGAATTAATTTTTTTCGAGTTTGATTTCGAACATGTTCGAAGCTCTACTTCTTCATACTTTCGATTCAGAACATATTTTCAAGATTCTATTTTCTCTATTTTTTTGGTTTTCGTTTGACTGAATCAAGCTCGAACATACAATACGGCTCTGTAGGATTTGGCCAGAAAGCACGCGAGGACGAAGTTTTGCATCTTTTTCGTCCTTTTTGAATTTTTTCGTCCTTTTTGAATAACTCGCTCTAAACCCAACTTTGTGCCAAGCAATGGCGACATTCATGATCCTGGCGTTGAGGGCTCCCCAATTTAGTGAGGACCGAATAGTTTCGAATAATCCGTTCAATCGATTTTTCGCCTATATCTAGAAAAAAGGTTTGGGCTCTCTCTCTCTGGTTTTCAGACACCAAGTAAAGGAGAAACTTTCCACAATCCATGGTAGAGTGAAAGTTTTCGCATTCACAGAATCAAAATTACCAGTTATTCGGAAATGTTCGAATTTTCTATTTTTTTTTTCAACTAAGTGACACTTGTGATTTTGTGAATGCGAAGAATTCTACTCTGCCATGAATTATGGAAAGCTTGGTTATTGCTTGATGTCAGGAAATGGAAAACAGCGCAAGCCATTCCGGCATTGAAGCAAAAAAATGGTTGATTGAGTTATCCGAAATTATTAGGTCCTCACTATACTCCCCAATAGTATAGCCATTTTCCGGGTTTCGTTCAGGAAAAGTTAATATTTTCAGAAAGCTCAGAAGCGTCTGCCTTACATTTTTCTAACCATTTCCGAGGTTACATATTTACTGTCTCTATCTTCTGCTCCGCAGTTGCGGACAACTGCTGCTGCAGCACGCAGCACCCTAATAATCGTGTTGGGACAAAGGATCATCGTGCCGGGACCCATTATCGTAGTGCTGCATGCTGAAACAGCGGCTGTATGCAAATGCGGAGCGCGATTTCGCTCCGATAGGGATAATACCACTGACGTAGACTTCACCTCTTAGATCTGCACGTCAGCTATAGTTTCTTTCCACATTGCTAAACCTCTCCGTTAATGTCATTAGCAGCACAGTGAAATCTTAAATTACCAGTTGGTCTCTAAACCTTACAATTATTCATAGTCAACTAGTGTAATTAACCCCGACTAAAGGACATAGAAAGGAGGGTCCACTGCCCAGATAAGGGGCGTTCCCCGATTGGGGTAACCCTACTTTTTCTTTCGAAAGTACATCTACTTCTATTTTTTGAGGACTCCTTCTGGGTGTACTTCTAGTAGAGCTGTACTTTAAATGAACTGTGGAGGTCTATTTTTCAAACCTCTATTTCGGATGTATTACTCTATTGGAGATGTTTTTAATAAGATAAAATACGGTAACTTGTATGTCAATCGGGGAAGTTTGCAGAGCTTGGAATTTCAAATCTTGAAACATTTCCCGTGAAATAAGGATATCTTGACCTAGTCTTCAGTGCATGATGTCACCTTATTAATAGGGCTGTACGGAACTGTTCCGTTTCCGTATTTCCGGTGTTTTTTGGGCTGTTCCGTCCCGTTTCCGATTTTTTGACCCCAGAAAAGAAATAAATTACTGCAATACGATCTATGACATGTGGGTCTATGCGAGGATTTTGAAGGTTTTCTGAGACGGTGAAAATTACATCCGACGTCTTGTGTTGAAGCGAATATCTGAGCGTGGCTGAGATCATTCACAAAGTTTGGGGGCCTGAGATTGGAGCCCTAGAAAATGGTGACAAAATAATGGCGAAATGGGCGTGTCAGGAATCTAAACGACTTTTGAGGATTATTTCTCAAAACATGTAGCTTTTACTCTGAGATTCAATGATTTCGTGAAGCTTTTCTTCTTTATTCCACTTCTTCGCTTGTTTACTGAAGCGACAGCAACAAAAATCAAGTTTTTTTTGCACGTGCAGCCTGTCTTCCAGAAAGGAGTCTCGGCGGAGACGAGTGGAGATGACCACGGGTAACGGTGAGGCTCATTTGACGCAAATCATGAGAGAATTTCCCCGATTCGCCGAGGAGTTTCCTTTTCAATTTTTGAATTCAATCGTTCGATATCCACTCCAATAGGCAAGTATGGTTCAAAAGTAGAAAAAGTAGTCACTGATCATCTGAAAATTGACTTCTTATCAGCCTTGGAAGACACCTGGCGCCGCTTGGACTGCTTCTTGAGAGAAGGCTGTACACCAGAGGTGACAACGAAAAATGAAATTTTGGCAAACTGCAACGGTAGAACCCCAGACGACCAGCAAACTGCAATCGGCAAACGGCAATTACCGCACATCCCTGTTGTACACTATTTCGAAAGGCGGCTACATACAAAGAGTATTTTTGAAGATTGCCTTTCCGGATTTCCAGAAGCGAGACTTCGAAATCCTTGAATGCCTCGTAGTGGCATTATTTTCAATAAATATTAGTTTATTGACTGAAATCATCTGTTATTGAATGAGAGCTGCGAGCGATGAGCAGCAGCGAAACGTGAGAATGAGACAACCTAAACATTTCTCTGTCTCTTCCGTTTCCGGCGTTTTGATCGTTTTTCTTCCGCTCCCGTTTCCGAAGATCTTGAAAAAGATTTCCGCACAGCCCTGCTTATTATTCAAAATTTAGAGGTGGGCAGGTCTTACGATAATTCGTAGACATTTTAATTCCTGATGATCCAATTGATTCGGAAGGGTTGGAGTATCACAGAGACAATAGATGCTCAGAGCGATCTCCGAAGACATTGCAATGCATCTGGAAACTGAAGAGTGAATCGTTTCTCTTTTAGATCCCTAAAATCACCCACGACTTGAAGGATCGGACAGTTGTGAAGGGTGAGGAGGGCCACTTCGACGTCGTCATTGAACATGCCAAGGAGACCAAATGGTACCATAATGGCAAAGAACTAACAACCACGGGTGAAGGTGCGCAGTTGCAAGTCCAAGACTTCATAACAACAAGAAAAGTCCAACATTTGATTATTCATATTTAGGGGTGAAAATCACCGAGGAAACCAAGTATGAATTCAAATTAACGATCAACACAACGTCTTATTCAAGTGGAACGATTTCCGTGAAAGCGACAAACGAGTCCGGATCTGCTGAGACACAGTGAGCATTTTTCAATGAGTTCTACTCTTCGAATTCTAGTTGTTGATAGAAGCTGTGCATGTACATAACTACCAAACTCGTCTTGACTCCAGGTGCGAGATGAAAGTCGTCGAGAAGCCGGAGCTCATCGATAAACTCAAAGACATTAACGCAACTCTGGGTGAGCCAATCAACGTCGACGTCGCCGCAAAGGGTGCGCCACAGTTCAAATGGCTGCTAAATGGACAAACTCTTGAGGTACAAAATTCCTTAGTACTATATCTTCCGGTATGTCACAGCATCTTTTTCTTCACTTACATATTTTTTTCGCACTTCTGGGCGATTGATGAAAGTTTGAGATTGGGTCCAGATTGTGCGTGTAAAACTTGGACAAATGGAAGCTAGTTGCAAAGCAGTGTTCACGATGAAAAAGTTTTCGAAATTCCACTAGGATTGGGTAGTGGAGGGACACTCTGTAACGTTAACGTCGAAAGAACGCATGAAAACGAGCCAGGAAGAGCTCCAAAAGAGCCCGAAGTTGCAACTGAGCGCATTGAAAACCCCAAAAGCGCATCACACGCCCACCGACGTAAACAAATGAATGCTCGAGATCGTGAGATGGGCGATGATTTTCAATCATTAGCCCCGTTCTTCCCTTCATTCTCAGTTTCTCTCTTTACTCAGGTCAGCTCGCATAGATCGGCTGCAAAAGACTGAAGTTACAAGCCTCGGAAAACTCGTCCACCATGTTTCCTTAGCTCAAATTTTAAGGGACCATAACTCCGTTCCCAGAAGGTCTTGTACGATTTCAGAGACACCATTGGAATCAGCACGGGGCCGTTTTCAAGATATGTGGAAAAACAGAAAAACGATTTTCATCGTGAACACTGCCTTTAATGAAACTTCGTGGTCGGAAAACGGCTTCCCAAATTCTCAGTATTTTTCCGTCGCTCTGACACGGGAACTACATTTAGTCAGCCTGGCCACTCCGGATGAAATGTGTTTTCCTACAACCATCATAGACGCAGAATTCAACTGTGCTCTTCGCAGCTGCCTAAACCCACTCTGAAATAATTGTAGGTGTTTTTTAAAGCCTCGCGGCAAAGTGAGGGTACCCCTCAGGGAATTCTTGAGGTGTTTTGAATTTGTTTTTTTTTCGATTATGCTCAAAACTTGTATGTAGGGGTAATGTAGGGTGCTGAACACGATCATGGGGCCCGCTTGTCGAAACTCCGGGGTTTACTGTAGGTTACGGTAGGTGCCATGCCATTTAAGGGACATAACCTATGTAACTTAATAATTCGAAAAACGAACATCAAATCCGTATTCAGTACCCCGAATAACCCCTACGTGGGATTTTTGACTCAAATCTGAGACCTTGACCGAACTACCGTATACCCGCCGTTATCTACCGTAACCTGTCAAAAATCGATAAACTGACCTCAGGATCGTGTTGAGCACTCCAAATACCCCCCCAGAGAAACAATTCGAGGCACATTTATTGTAGCTTTCCAGGAATCCTCGAAAGTCGCAATTTGGCCAAAAATTTCTCTTTATGGGAAACTTTAAGCGGAACGAACCTAAACCTGCAAGAACCCGACAAATAAACCTTCGATCCGTGATCAGCAACCCAGAGAATCTACATGTGTAAGTTTTAGCTCCAAACTGAAAAATTATTTCCTAAACGCTTTTTGTACAGCCTAATCGATATAAGTAAACGCTGAAACAACAATCGGTAAGAGTCCAAAACTATATTACTCCATGCTAAGTTCGAAGAATGACCGTTCACCCAAACTTCGTCCAAAAGGGTTATTTTGGCCGCTGAACACGATTATGTGGTCCGTTTCCAGATTTTCGAAAAATTACTGCGCGTTTTGGAAAGTGCATTGGGTACGAAAATCAGGGGAAATTGTCTAACTTATTTCAGGGTGGTTTTGGGCAGCTGAAAAGGCCATATTCGGACCTTACATACGTCCAGGAATGGCTCTAGAGAAGCACATTTTATTTGGAATCGCCAGACTGACTAATAGTAGTTTCCTTGTAAGACACGGCTACTCTAGTAGCAAACCTTGTAGTAGGAAAGGGTCCCCCGGGTTTAAAACTCATTCTGTGGAAGTACATTCTACAAATGATAAAATCCTTTCCGAAAATGCAAACTCTTCCGCGACTATCGTGATTTCGGGAACAGTCCAATTGGAATTTTTGAGGATGCGCCTTTGATTCGTCAATTTCAAATGTTTTCAGGATGGAAAGGATGGTGTACACATTACTACTGACAATGATAAGTGTTCGCTAACAGTCGACAGAGCTGAGACTTCACACAGTGGAAAGCGTGGGTACCCTTTTTTTCTCGAAGATAATCAGAGTTTCTCGTCATTCTAGCGCAGTACTTGATTTTACAGATGAGAAACATATCTTTTTTCTCTGGTTAACAATGGCTTTAATTTTCAGTCTCCGTCGTCACCACGAATGAGGCCGGAACTGTGGAATCGTCTTCACAGGTTACGGTTACTCCTAAAGAGGAAGCTCCGAGGATCATCGATGGCCCGAAGAGTGTTACCATCAAGGAGAATGAATCAGGAGAGTTCAAGGTAATGATTATTGACCAAGTGATCTTATTCTACACCGGTTATAGTTCACTTTACGGCTGCAGAGGTTTTTGTAGACTTTGTGCAGTAACAATTTGTGACAACTGTTCCCCATAAGACAGAGGCGGGGGGACACTTTCATTTCGTTTTCCAATTCTAATGGAGACGCTTATTGTTTAGCACCCTATTTCGAGCCCTAAATATAAAGTCCCAAAATTAAGTTATTGATTTTGCGACATTTTCCTGTAATAAATTTCTTCTGATTTGAATATTTTCATTCCATTTTCCAACTATTTTTAGATACCAAGGTTCGCCCTAGTTCTTTGGTTTTGGTTAAGTTTTTTTTTGTTTGGAGAAAATTATAGAAACCTTGTGACACATTCCGCTTTTTTCGTAAGCTATGATATTCACATATGTAGCTGCTGGTTGAAGCAACTCACACACATATGTACAATCATCCGTTGAAAGTTGTCCCAGAATTTTCTCAACAAGTTGTATTTCCCCTACTGTAATACGAAATCTGTTCGAATGCAACTGTCCGCCTATGCGGTCTGCGTGTGTGTCGAGCGGCCTTCGCGAAGAATTTTTTCGAAAAAGTCTTCACACGGTTGCAAAAAGCTGATTGATGATGTTTTCGACTATTTGTCATCTTTTTATGTTAAGCTAAAATTTATGTCTTCCTGCTTTCAAAAGTTATAATATTTATTTGCTACTGTTGGCCCCAACGGGTGACAATTTCATCTCCCTTGGAAAAAAACTGTTTGTCTTGAATTGCTTGCTCTGAGTTTAGAAACCTTCCTGTTATTTTTAGTTCTGCACTTTCTTCAAGGGAACTTGACCGCCGTAATTTTTTATTTCGTTTTCAGATTTCATATCTTTTCATAACCCTTTTCGAGATGAAACGAAACCTCTTTTGTCCTAGGTTTCGAAACATTATTGCTAAGGAGTGAAGAGAAACTGAACAGATCTTAATAAACAATGGTTCTTTCAAAATGTCATTCATTTGGACCGAACAATTAGAGCCTAGTTACGCAGCGGCGTTTTGCTGCCACTGGCTTCCGCGGGAGCTCTGCTATTGGTGAATTTCAAAATCTCACCAATTGCAAACATGCCGCAAAAACCAGCGGCAGGGTGATGTACACATTCCAATGCTGGGAAACGGGGGATGAGCGGCTCTCGTGATTGGACGAACGGGGGAGGAGCAGAGCGCGTGCTTGGATAGAACACAGAGTTTCCTCCGCCTATTTTGCGGTTGGAATACATTACGACATCTCCTCCAGCGACAGCAAAACGGCCCTTACAATTCCTCACTACACTAGTATTTGAGAAGAAATACTTACCTGTAAATTGATTAGGAGGAATATGAGACAAATGGTTAATGATATTCGAGCCAGCTGTTTGCAGCTGTGGGACGGCTCGCCGGAAAAATGCCTCCGCGACGACCGCTCGATACGCACGCCCGTCGCGTGGGCGGACAGTCGGACATACTATGTTTCGGATGTTTCCGAATTTCCAGTGTTGATGAAGCAGAAACTCAACATTGCGTAACTCGTAACTTACAGGTGAAAATCACAGGCTATCCTGAGCCAAAAGTCATGTGGTCAATCAATGACAAAGTGGTGGAGGAGAGTAGAACGGTGATGACTTCGCGAACTGAAACCGAATATTCGCTTCGTATCACCGAGGCCTCAACCAGCAGCAGCGGCACTGTCAGAGTAACAGCTGAGAATACCGTTGGCAGCGAATCGAGCACTGCTGAATTGAGGGTGAATCACCTTCTCACTCCTTTGGATGTCAAAATGATTTGCAATTTCCATAGAGTCATTTAAGGTTGAGCAGTCGCTAAAGGCACCGAACTTCAGCAGTCAGCTCACAGATCAGACCGTGAAAGAAGACGAGCAACTGCAGGCCGAAGTCTCACTGGAACATCCCCAACCAGGTACTACTGTAAAGTGGTACGTCAATGGGAAGGAACTTCAACACTCGCCAGATGCTCAGGTAAAGCTACCTTCACTAGTTTCGATTACTCATGATGTGAATTTTGCTCTTATTCATTATGACAAAAACTTTGAGCACAGCGTCTCGCCATTTCAGGGTTACCTGAACTCTAAAATTGCAAATACTGAGCTATAACGAAATTTAAATAATAAGTTTGCGTTCCAGCTAACTGATGAAGGTAATGGCAAGTATCGCCTCATCATTCCGCACTTCAAGGAGGACCAAGCAGGAACTTTGAGCGTCAAAGCAATGAACCCTGTTGGAGAATGCGAGTGCACTGCTAAGGTATTCCCTTCCAAGAGCTATGAATGAGTTTCTAAAGAAGATGAATTCCCGCGTTTTCTCCGGATGGAAATTGTATGAATTTATTGAATATATTGGCGATGCCTCGCAGGTTGTTTTAAAAAAGCATTTTCTTTACAAGAAAGTTAGGTTTCTCAGGCCAATTCACTTTTATCGATTTTCGAACCAAATTTTTGATAGCGACGACCACCTCTAACTGTGGCTCAAGCTCTGTTTTCGGGAACCTAGCGAGCAGTTTTCGACGAAACTATTTCAATATGATGTAGAGAGGTGGGAGCAGGTGTGAAAAACAGCGAAGGAACAGCATATTAGGTAGTATTTTCGTCAGAAGAGTTAAATGAGTCAATGCTAATAGTCGAAAGCCCGAAAGCCTCCTTCTAGAACCAAAATCAAAAGATTGAGGCTCGCGCTTTTTGCGGAATCGCAAAGGGACTTTCCTGACTTTTGGCTTCGTATAATGAATAGGTTGTTCAAAGCGGATTTTTCCAGCTCTTTATAACGTAATTGCATTTTCGACTCGATTTTTCACATTTTTAGGGCAATAAAGAAGACCTCTTTTTCACCCTTCCACTTTATCGATCAAAACCTGACAAAAATTATTCGAACCACCTCCAATTTCGTGGAGCAAATAACTTTTTTCAAAATATGATTTCGCAGAATTTGACAATATTTGATGCGCAATCTCCAATAGAAAAAAAACGCTGGACATTATTCTCTAATCCGTAGCATCTGCTAACTGATACCAGCTTTCACTCCCGGCATTTCCTGGCTGTAGTCCGATTCTATCGTTTTCAGATTAGCGTGGAAAAATCAACGAAGAAGCCTGAATTCACGAAGACACCGCAAAATCACGAAGTCTACACTGATGAAGAGAGTGTCAAATTCAGCGCCGTTGTAGTTGGCACTCCTCCTATCAAGGTAATTTCAATCTTATTTTGGGTTTTTTTTTCTAGTGCGAGCCGAGTGTGTGTTCGGACAAGACAAGTGATTGCTATGCATAGGTTATGTGCATTACTTTTGGCAGTGAAGGTTGCCCAGATGTTTTTCATTTATTAACTGTCTCTTCACTACATGTTGAACCTGCACTCCAAGTAGTCTACCCCACCGCTCTGAAACGCCTAAGAGGAATTGCACTTCCTTGATTATTAGCTTAATATTAGACAAGGCTTTCCAAACTAGTAGAATTTACAGACAAAATTACGAATTTTTCGAATGGTCTTTTCGTAGGGAGTTTTGGCAATCAGTTCATCCGTTGCAGATCACATGGTACTTGAATGACAAGAAAATTGAGAGCAGTGAAGGGATGAAGGTTAAGTTCGAGGAGGACACCGGAAAAACATCGATCCGCATCTACAAGCCTCAGATCGGCTAGAGTGGTACCATACGTGTAACAGCTGAGAACAGCATGGGTATAGCCGAAGCCACAGCAACGCTGAAGGTGAAGATAGCATCGGTTAACATATATGTAGCTGTACTGACGAAGTGATGTTTAGGTGGATCGGAGGGCAGAAGTACCGAAATTCACAAAGTGATATGGACGATAGGCAAGTCAATGAAGGTAAGAGGTTACTTTTTCAAGTCGCCACTGGCCCAGCATCGGAAGGCATGCGTACTTGTATTGCACTCGCATAACCTGGGAGCGAATTAGTAAACGATGAACCCTTGTTTTGGTTACCGCGATGATGAGTTGGAGGACTTGGGCATTAGGAAGTGCAGAGGATACGGGTAAAAACTCACTATTAACCCACTGGATTATCGTTGATGGTTTCGGCTCTTGTTGCGCCAAACGCAAATTTTCAACATAAAGATGAATGGATAAGTTGCCTCAGTCCATTCAAATCAGTCTTTGCGTGCACATCCTAATCTAGAGTATCATGCAGGTTCAACGGTTCAATATACGTCAAACCGTCGAGGGCTACCCTGAACCAACGGTGGAATGGTTGCTGAATGGAGAACCCGTCAGCAAACATCCGTGAGTGACTCATTGTGTGTGGTCGGTATTTATGTAATTTGGGTGCAGTAGGTGCAGTTGGGGTGGTCATAGAAGGGAGACGCTTGCTCTTTGTTGTGGACCGGGAATCATAAACGCCATTTTTTTCCAGTAACATCACCGTCAGCGATGATGCCGGTAAGCACACAATCGAAATCAAGGAGATCATCCCGGAACAAGCTGGAGAGCTCTCTTGTCAGGTACGTGCCTATTTTGGCTCTACTATCACCTGACCACAGACCATGCATACACACTTGTAGGCTTCGAACAGCAGTGGCCTGAAGAAACAGAATGTGACGTTGAGTGTGAAGCGAGTTGGTGAGGCACCAACCTTCGCGAGCAACATCGAAGACAGACTTATCACGGAAGGTGAAGCCACTTTGATGGAGGCGAAGCTCAATGAAGTAGGCTTTCTTCTTCACCATTGACTCACTTCATGTAATTTAAAGGCAGTGTCCACGATAAATTTCGTCCTCGGTTTTTGGTCGGAAATCGAAACTTCAGGGTCTCATTGGAGCCCTGGGGTCGAAAGAACGAAAACGAGCCCGAAAGAGCTCCATATGATTCCGAAGTCCGCTCGCGCTAGCCCTTCCGCTCGCGGTCGAGTTTGCCGAGGGACAGTTTGTTCCGCTTCTACATTAGCACTGGAGCGCGAGCGTTGCTGAGTTTTAGCATTGGGGCGCATTTGAACGCTGTCTACTTCAGGCCCATGCCCGCGCAACTGATCCACCGTTGAAGTGTGGCTTCCAAGAAGAAGAGCTGATTTCGGATGTTTCGCAGCATTTTCCATGATTCTTTCTTTACTTATAAAACAGTCAGATTCTAAACCTTCGTTTTCTGGTGGAAACTCAAAAACGGTTTTTATCGTGGACACTGCCTTTAACTATCGTTGTCTATTTAGGTTAAACCGAAACCCACAGTGACGTGGTTGCGTGATGGAAAGGAACTCACCAGCGATGGCCACTTTCTGGTTACAGAATCTGCGGACGGCACTCTTCAGCTAAAGATCGACTCAACAAAGATGGAAGACAAGTCCAGGATTACTATCAAGGCTGAGAACTATTTCGGATCAGCGGGTTAGACGAACTTTCTGTCGTTTTAATAGCTGAAAAGCAAAACCGAACAGAAAAAGTCTGGAAGCACTCTTTGTGAAGCTGTAGGAGATCATCGAAGTTTTGTAACCAGTGCAAAATGCATTTTTTTCAGAATGTTCTGCCTCTCTTGGTGTGGTCAAACGACGTCCAATGGCGAAACCAGCTTTCCAGAGCGATATTGCCCCGATTTCTCTTACAGAGGGTGATTCGCTCCAGACGAAACTCTTGATAACTGGTGATCCTACACCATTTGTCAAGTGGTATGTCAACAACCAGGTAAGGTCTTCGGGAGTATTTCTTGCACCTCACATCACGGTGCATTCTCAGCAAAGGAATTTCAGCTTGTATGTGAAACAGAAGACACCGAAATCAAGAATGTCGATGGAGTTTACTCGCTTACAATCCATGGAGTCACTGCTGACATGACTGGAAAGATCAAGTGCACCGCTTATAATAAGGTGAGGCGGTATGGCGTTCCATAAGATGCTGGCCCATTGTTGTTACTGTGTGGTTTGAGAAACCTTGTTAAGCAATTATGTTCTCCTCTGATCCCGTGTCAGAGGGAGCAAGCTATATTGATCCAATACTCATTTAGATGGGTGAAGTATCAACAGAAGGACCCCTCAAAGTTGTGGCTCCTATTCCCGTAGAATTTGAGACTTCGCTCTGTGACGCGACATGCCGAGAAGGAGATACGCTGAAGCTGAAGGCTGTCTTGCTCGGAGAACCCACTCCTGTTGTGTCATGGTTGGTCTACATACCTCTCGTTTATTTCTTAGACACCACATTTTGGTCGCTATAATGCGATTTAGCGGGCGTGATCTATTTCAGTATTTCGGAAGTCGGCAAGTGGACCTCATATTTGTGATAAGCGATCAAAATCGTTTCCACCTAGCATTTATCCACACCTAGGACTTGGCCAGACTAATCTGTACACAGTAGCCAACTAAATCCATAGAGAGTCAATAAAAGGACTCCACATACCTGTTAATGGCAGTGTTCACGACAAAAATGGTCTTAAAACTTTCACCGGAACTCTCACCGTGTATAGCAAAAATATTGGCGAAAGAACGACTAAAAACGAGTAAAAGATATGGCTCATACGGCCCTCAAACTTGGTTGGGCAATGCCCGGCTCTCGCTTCCACTTCCTCAGTGTTCAGAGAAGGATGTAGGCGGATGAGGCATAACGCATAGATGTTTATGGGCTATGGCTCGTTTTTTCGCCGTTGTTCTATGACAGATTATTGTGTGGCAATGGACCCGCTGCATTCGATTTCCGATGTAATCTGTTTAAAATCAACCGCCTTTCGCTCACCAGAAAACCGCGCTTTAGGGAAATCGGGGTGGTGGCCATCGTGTATCAACACTCCTGAGGACGCGGGAGAAACGGGGAGGAGCGAGGTTCCTGATTGGACGTACAACATCCGGGGCCGGGGCTAGCCCGTGTTGCGTCCAATCAGGAACCTGCCCTCCTCCCTTTCTCCCGCCTCCTCAGGAATGCTGATACACGATGGCCACCACCCGGGAAATCGCAGAACAGTCTCTGCACTGCACCTTTTGGACTCTTACGTCCAAAGGTGATGTCAAAAATGTCACCCTGGTATTCAAGAGTGGGCCATTTTGACGAACTCTCTGCTTGTCTGAAGTTTTTGGTAGTTTTGTGTGCACGAACTTTCATTCTACAGCAGCAATGAGCTGGTTATCTCACCAATCGAAATTCGGTGAACAGTCTCATTTCATGACCAGAATACTGCTATCGCGGAGCCTCATTTGCTGATTGAAATGTTGATTATTAATCCAAAAGAGGCTCGAAATCTGCAAAAGTTCGCGAAAGTTCGACCGTCGAGAAAAAGTGTCTTCCAAAAAACTCGCAAAACTTCCCTTTCTTCGGAACTTGCTCTCTGCTCTCTGGTAAGCTTTCGGTGCATAGCACCATTTTCAGACCTGAAACACATAGATTATTGCAGCACTGGAATCGTTGCTACGGCAGAATGGCCTGGTTTGTCGCTGTTGTGGCTGAGAGCCGCAACCACTAAAAAACGGCATCATACCGCTTTGGCGCTCTTAAATAGCCAAAGGCGCAGTGGTATTCCTATCATCAAGTGACAGATACCTACAGTAATCCAAAGAGATGCGGTTGGTTCATCACGCAATGATTCGAAGAACGTCGCGCAATTCATCGCGGTTGTTTATTTCTGGTGATAACCGTTTTATTTCAATGGCCTCTAGATTTTTCCTTTCGACTGTGTTGTCCACTGAGAGGTGCAATACTGTAATAAGCCATCTTGGGGGAGCTACGTGCGCGTGTTCTAGCGTTCTATGCCTTGAAAAACTGTTGGTAGGGTAAGAGGCGGGGTTTTTTAATGCCCTGCGATGTTCATCAAGCCCGTTTTGTACAGGGGCCTCATAGTTTCTCCAACATATTTCTGGCCACAGCCTTGACACTCTATCATGTAAACAATCCCTGTTAGTTGGCATATCTTTTTATTATCACAGTATAAGAAGTGAAGAACGAACAGTGTCGTGAAAGAACGCATCGCTGCCTGTACATGGGCTCATGATTCCGACCACCACCGAATTTGAAAAGCATACTCACCTCTTCAAGGCCTTACGAAGATAGATGTGGAAGACGGGAGTGTGGTTACTGTCATAATAAAAAGATATGCCAACTAACAGGGACTGTTTACATGATAGTGAGTGTCAGGCAGTGGCCAGAAATATGTTGGAGAAGCTATGAGAAGCCCTGTACAAACGGCTTGATGAACATCGCAGAGACATTACATAAACCCAGCCTTTTCAAGGCTAGAACGCTAGAACACGCGCAAGTAAGCTCCCCAAGATCGGCTTAATACAGTATTGCACCGCTCAGTGAGACTTAACACAGTCGAAGGAAAATTCTAGAGGCCATTGAAATAAAACGGTTTCTGAAATAAACAACCGCGATGAATTGCGTTGGCGTTCTTCGAATCATTGCGTGATGAACCAACCGCTCTTTGGTTACTGTAGGTATCCTTCATGATAGGAAAATACCACTGCGTTCTTTGGCTATTTAAGAGCGCCTTAATGCGAGTATGATGCCATTTTTACTGTCAGTTGCAGCTCTCAGTCACAACAGCGACAAACTCTGTTCTACCGTAGCAACAATTCCAGTGCTGCAATAATCTGTGCGTTTCAGGTTCGGAAAAAGGTGCTATGCACCGAGCTTACAACAGAGCAGAAGTTCAAAAAAGGAAGTTTACAGAGTTTGGAAGGTAGCACCTCGACGAACTTTCGCAGAGCACTTTTGCAGATTTCTGAGCCCTCTTCTGGCTAATTAACGATTTCAGTCTCATTTCAATTGTTAGACTTCGAGGAATTCTTTATGGCACATTTTACATTTAAATTAAATTTTCTCCTACTGCAGTAGCATTATACGATTGCTCAGAGTCAAGCTTCGTGTAGCCAGCAGAAAACACAATTTGTTGTCTTGAAGGTACGTGAATGGAAAGAAGTTGGAGGAGTCTCCAGAACATCAAAATTCACTCTGAAAAAGGGCACCTACACAGTCACCATCAAAGGACATTATAACTGTGACTATAGCAGAAGAAAGATTAGAAATTACTTAATTTATATTCCCGAAACTCGGCTAAAAGGCGAAAGAGAATTTCCAACTCACTTCGCGGTTTATTATTCGTAGAAGTCAAATGTATAGGTCACTGATGCGAAGCCGTGAACGAGTACGGAAAAGGCGTCCAGTGAAGCAATGTTCTGTTAGGTGCTACCCGCGGAGAACCGCCAGATTTCATCGAATGGCTAAAACAAGCAACGTCCGGGCTAGAAAGCGGAAACAAAAAGTTGTACATAAGGTAAGCCCTTCTCGGTCACTACCGTTGACTTTTTCGTCCTCTCAATGAGATAATTTCAGGTGGTGTTCACTGGCGATCCAAAAGCCGACGCTGACCTGGTACATCAACAACAAAGAAGTGACCAATTCAAAGAGATAAATATCTTCACAGATGAAAAAGACGTCCACACTCACAATAAACAGCTTCAATCCGGAAGTTCATGTCGGAGAGATAATCTGCAAGGTGGGAGTGGACGATTCTGGAAGATCAATAACTTCTGAAGTGTTGCGTTGCTCCCAAAACAACTTTACACAAAACTCACGGCAATTTCTATGATTTAGCGTTGCAGGATTTAAGGGTCAGATCATCTTAATCTGGGAGAAAAAGTAATTGTTTGATCCAGCCTGGTGTTTTAAGGCGGAAAACGATGCTGGTGAAGTGTCGTGCACAAGCTAAACATGGTAACTTACACTGAATGGCGAAGATGTTCTCAGCGAAAGCGAGTCCGAAGCCCAAGCAGAAGATGTGAATGTAATGGAAAGTCTTGGTCGAAAAAGCCCTCCGCCTGGATCACCGAAACCGATTATTCTCAGGTAATTGCTGACGATACTTGACGTTGACTGACGACGAATCGCTTCGTGAAGAAGGTGATGCGAACACCAACACCAGTTATGAAGCTCCAAAGTTTATTACAAAGATCAAGGATTCGAGAGCAGAAACGCGGTTCATGAGGCCATCTCTTCGAATGTGTTGTGCCTGACACCAAGGGAGTGTGCTGCAAATGGTAGTTGACCAAGAACTTGATACTCTTCATTCCACACATGTAGTATTATTGTTTCCAGATCAGGCTGAAAAAGGCGGCAAGGAAGTCGAGCTCATCAGCGCGAATTCAGTACAAACCCGCACAATTGAGGGACATACTACGCAGGAGCTTATCATCCCGGTAAGTGACAGCTAATGCTAATGCAAATAACTTATCAGCAGTTTTGTAATGATTTTCCTGTCTGGAACGAATGAATAAAACGTGAACGGTTTTCAACTAAGTTGCGAGACTTTATATTATTTACGTGGCCGAAAAAATTCTAAGTGCCTCTTCCAGTTTCTCTATGTACTCACGAAAGAGCAGGCAGAAATATGATGACTGTAGGGTTGATACTACGAGTGGACGATCAAAGGCATCGTACGCGCAGAAGGCCGGATATAATCTCTACATGCTTTTGTATAAGCTTGGCGCCTCTCTAGTGAACAGAAATATCGAGAAGAGCCCCATAAAAACCTTTATTTGTGAAGGAAAGTCCGTCTGAACACACTGTAAGAATTGAGTTTGAATTTCGCGCCAAGATTGTGTTTGAAGTTTTTCATGCATTTGGAGGCCTCGTCACTGTAACTTTCGAAGTTTTCTGCATGCGGAAATTGTGCCCGTAACTGTTTTCATGTTGTTTGACGGTTGCATCAACATTCTATGAAAAAGTGGTAGATGACTGGTGAGAAATTGATGGTGGATCCTCAACTTTAGCCTTCCAACCCCATGACCCTGCGTTTTTGACGCGCCGAAGTTAACCGGTGTGGTCTGCGGGACTCATTCATGAAACTGAGCCTGTGAAGAAAAACTGGAAAGTGGTTTCCAGCGCTTGAACGATGCATTTAAGGAGTGCCGAATCTGAGCGAATCGGTACAAACCTAGTTGGAGGAGGGGGCACATAGCATTCAAGTAAGAAATAAACTCACACGTTGGCGGGGAAATTTCTGAAAACGAAAACGGGAATTACCTTGATACAGCGTGGGGAATTTTCCAGGAACCAGGGGGTGGGGCAAAGGGCACGTCTCCCTTATTCTCCCAGGTAGGAAATACCGTAATGAAGGACATTCAGAAACAGTTGTTTGGGAGGTGAGAACGAAAGAAGATTCAGAAGGAAATACGGTAGCTACGCATTGCTGGACCTTTGACCAGAGAGGGTCTTGAATGACAAGTACATGGTATGAACAGAAAATAAATCGGGAGAGTTAGCTCCACTAAAATGGACAGGACATGACAAAAAGGCGACCGCCACTGCGAAGTACCTTGAAATATTGATCGATGGGTGAAACAGCGGTGTTTTATACTCATTGGGCATGCTCAACGTGGGACGGATGTATCACCGTTCCAGGCCCTAGGTGCATACTATACTTGGGCCGAAGATCGAATGATCGAATCATCATTCGATTGAAATAAGTCGACTTCGATTAAATCGACTAAAGTCGACTTTTCGAAAAGTGGAAAAATCCGGCTAAATCGAAAGAGTCGATCATTCGAGAAAGGGCGATTTTCGGATAAGTCGAGAAGTCGAAAAAGTCTACAATTTTCGACTTATTCCGGAAAAGTCGATCATTCGAAAAGGGCGATTTTCAGGATAAGTCGAGAAGTCTCGATCATTCGAAAAGAGTAATATCCGACTTATTCTATTTTTTGCCGCTTTCAAAGAGTACCTGATATACTTGTTATCCGGGAATAATTCTTCGGAAATGAATTACAATTCAGATATTGTCGATTTTAAATTTTCCGGATATTGATTGAATTCAGATATTGGGTTTTTCAAATTTTCGGGTAATGGATCGATTCCGGATAACGTCATTTTTTCCAATGATTCGGGTACGGATATCCGGTCGGATAATTTCCGGATAACTTCTGCTCTTTTCGGAACCAAGTTCGAATTGAGGCAAAAAGGTAAAAAAATGAACCAGGTACTCAAGGCAAGCCTCTGAAAACATCCATAATTGAAGAAACAGAAGTACTTCATTGCATTTTGCAGCATGTTCACCTACGAACATCAATCTTCACAGATGCATATTAATAAAAATATGAAAACAAATCTTCAATTAATCCTATCGTCGTTTGGAGGCACAGTATCTAATCCATACGCAGGTTTTCAGAACATCTAGCAAGTAAAAAGTATGCAAAGCGACAATACAAAAAAACTTCTACGCACTGAATGACTAGCCACATGGCCATCTCCTTGACTACGCCCGTTTTCCGCACCGCAACGACTCTTCCGATTTCGGAAGGGAGGAGGAGGAAAACCCTGGGTTGATGTACTAAACAGAAGGCGGTACGGAAAATGGGCGTGGCAAATTATGCAATTTTTATCCCAATTTATCGATTTTATCCCCAAAATTATCCGATTTTATCCGAAATTTTACCCGAATTTCATCCGAACTTTTTACCCTTCCGGATAATGGTTCGATTCAGATAATGCCGATTTTTCAATTTTCCGTATATCCGGTTCTGATTTGGATATCCGGTCGAATATTTCGAAAAAGGAGAGATTCGGACACAAAGTATAGTTACCTGGCTACTGAAAGATGTTGGAAATGCTCAGCTACTTCATCTTGACACATTTTCTAATTTGCGCGTAATCAATGCAGAATTTTTTTCTAGCCGCAGACAAACGAATTGATGCCTTCTTTCTACTATCTAATTACTTTTTCTTATTTCTTCATGCGCGCAACGTTCAATGAGTTTTATACTGAATTAAGAGCTCATAAGGTTTTAAATGAAAGGTGTCTGAATGGAAATAAAATGGGGAAACTGCGGAGCGAATTATGCTGCGAGCATCGAGGAGGAAAATTGTCATATTAGAGGATCGTACGCGTAGAAAACCATAGGTTTTTCATATTCTGTATAAGCTTGGCCTCTTTAGTGAAAAGAAAATGTCCGGACGAGTCCTAAAAATCTTCATTTTGTAAAAAGAAAAAACCAGTTTGAATACACTGTAAAAATGACTTGAAGTTCGCGACAAAATCGTTTTTGAAGTCTTCTTGCAAGTGGAATTTGAGTTATAGTTGTCTTAGTGTTGTTTGACAGTCCCATCAACATTCTATGAGAAAGTGGTTGATGATGGACCAGAATTGCTAGATGATCGACCCCATAGCGACTTTCAGTTGGCCGTAGCTTTTGAAGGCAGTGTTCACGATAAATCTCATATTCGAGTTCGACTCCAAAATGGGGTCGTTCGGTCTCGTGAGAGCTATCAATAGTGAATAAACGAGCGGAGAAAAGCGCTCAGAATAAGCTAAAATAGCTGTTTGTAACGTTCTGGGCGTGGACGACGGCTTACGAGCCCTGCTACTTTCCCAAGTGCGTTACTAGCGAAATGTGCGCGAATCGATCCGGACTGAACGTGGCGGAGTTCCTTGGCAATTTGCGATCGGAAACGTCCTCGGCGCCATAAGCTCGTCAGGATGGGGCGGGGGCGGCTAAGAGCAGGACGCACTTGGCTAACGAAATCTTTGCCGTCGTTTATCGATTTCTGGCCCGTTTTCGCTGCTTTTACCCTATCCCCTCCTAGCATCTGCCAGCGTAGTATTTCACACTAAAAACTTAAAAGCGAGATTCATGCGTGGACACTGCTTTTAGAAAGCTGAAATAGGCTTCGGCTGATATCTGAGCTAGGTATGGGGTGTCAGCTTGTGTGCGCTTCATTGAGAATGTCGCGGCGCATCCACGCGCGCACGAGGAAAGAGGCCATTCTTATCAAGCTCTGCTCATACAGTCAGCGCAGATCGCACTGATACTTTGCGTTCCCTGTTGTGCGGTGGCGCAAGCTCGGTGCCCGCATGTCATATCGCGTGGCACCCCTGGTTTACACATAACCGTGGATGAGGAACCGCCAAGTATTAGCACTTTGATCCGAGCAGACTATACACTCGTTGCCCCATACCTCCGGTAAATTGTAAGAGACTCGCTTTAGTTCCCAAGGGTAAGCTTCCCGCCGTTGTTCCCCGGACAATAGCCAAAATTTAGACCACTGAAGCCAACTTCCCAAAATTATCGTTTCTTTCTATTTTTATTTAAAGACTTCTTTAAGTCGCAAATAATTCCTAGTGAATCCTATCAACTTTTTGTGCTTACAGCTATTCTTTTTCGCATTCCCATTTCATAGATATGCGGAAAAATATGTAATGGAGCTATTGCGGGAACGAAAAGTCAATTAGGCTGTCACGTCTTCATGTACCGTCCGAATGGCTAAATGGAAGGAGTAGATAATTATTTTAAGTCGATTGAAAAAGTCGACTTTTTTATTCGAAAAAGTCGATCATTCGAAAAAGTGGGATTTTCGACTTATCCGAAAAAGTCGATCATTCGAAAAGTGGAAATTCCGGCTTCAAATCAAGAAAAAGTCGATCATTCGAAAAAAATGTGTTTTTCAACTTATTCGAAAAAGTCGATCGTTCGAAAAATTGAAATTTCGGCTAAATCCCGATAAGTCGATCATTACGAAAAAGTTCCAGATTTGGCCAGAAGTATGAGTGCATACTATCCGCGACGGGCAACGCGACATAGCTGACTATCATCTATATCGACCCAAAGTCCATATTTCTGCTACGCACCGTCACGTTCGCGCGCATCGCGGGAAGTATGCACTAGGCCTTAGAGGATGTGGTGTTTCAGGGCCCGATGGGTTCTCATACTACAAAGAAAGTCTCGAATGAACGGTAGGAAGGAGAGCGACATCACCTGGCACGTTGTGAATGAAGACACTGCTCATTGAACCAGAAGCCGACAGGGGGCGGCTCGTTGCGGGAAAGAGCGCGCCTCACACTCTAACTGCGAGCGATCGCCCTGACAAAAGTTTCTGTGAACACGAACACTTGAAAGTGTACGAAATATCAAATGGTCTCAACAAACCAATGTCTTCAGAGATGCGCAACTCTTTGACCTGTGAATCAGATCCTTCGTTCGAGTTCTTAGTGGGCTCCCATAGGTATAAAATAAATTGGAGGGATTGCAGGTCTCAAAGTCGCAGTCATGCGCTCCTGCGTTGCGCCATGCCTGCTGCGCCTTAGGCTTCTAAAAGTTCTCCCCAAATGTGTATACAATTTCAGAAGGATGTGCGTCCGGAAGATGCTGGTGTGTATTCTGTGATCGTGGAGAACAGCGCCGGTCGAAGAGAGATCAATGTGAAGCACAACTCTCACTGTAGCGTTGGTGAGTTTGTGGCATGGAGTTTGGTTTGTGGTTTTACTGGCAAAAACTAGCATGCTGATTCGTTCCAGAAGTTCTCGAACAAGATTCTGATAGGGCACCGGAGTTCATTGTAAAAAGATTACAAAGATAAGGTTACCAATACTAACGACAAAGGTCACCTTCGGCGAGTGCAAGGTTGTTGGTGAGCCACAGCCAACTGTCACTTGGTATCACGAAAATGTAAGTTACAATACAATGCATGACATAGAGATGATCTGGTGAGTGGCCGCGAAGATTTCAGAAAAGTTGCCTTGAAAGAGCATGCCAGACAGGTGTTCATAGAAAGTGAAGAAGGTATTCAACGGCTTGTGATCACTTCCACTGAGGTAATCTAGCATTGTAGTCGTCCGTCTTCTCTCTACGGAACGACTGTAGTGTATGCCCATCTGTTTCAGATGAAGCACGAGGGTAAATATTGTTGTGTCACTTAGAAAACACGGCTGGAACAAGTCGAACTGAAGAGGCAACTTTGAAGAGGTCGAGGAAGGTCAGTACAACCATCTCTGAGAAAATTCAAGCAGAAAATCCCACAAAAATTAATCTACAAAAATCTGTTTTGTTGTTCTATACATTAATATTCTTTGCATCGTCAGTTAGCGAAGCACCGCACCAGTAGCACTTTTAGATTTTCCTTTTTTCATTTTTTGTCATGCACGGGTGGAGATCAGATCGGTAACAGTTCTCGGAAGACTCACTAACAGTCTCATTTCGAAGATTTGATCTACACTTAATTTTTGTGTGTTTGGATTCACCAACTAACTGCATTACAGCACTCGCACCCACGATTCACAAAGTCGCTCAAGGATCAATCGATATCGATCGGTGAACAATTGATTCTTTTTTTCTGCTCGATGAGGAGGTACTCCTCAAGCCAACAGTCGGGTTCTCATCGCGAAAGCACCAGGATCACGTCTTCGAATAGGAATATCCGTAGAGCACACGACGTAACACACACACATTGGAGAGTATTGATCAAAACCATTCAAGAAGACATTGGCAACCTATCGCGCGATGGCGAAAAATGCTGTAAGAGACTGCAGTTTCAAATTCAAAAGTTACAATCAAATCTATCTGCTCTAAGTTGCAGCAGGGCTTAAAACGCACTTACCATTAAGTCACGGAGAAAGAATCCGTTTAGAGGTGAAAAGTCGTCGGGACCCCACCTGAAGTTCTGTGGTTCAAAAGGATGGTCAAGA